>CM060427.1:64323607-64923607 GCA_030545235.1 Helianthus tuberosus | reverse complement strand
CCTTAGTTTTGCAAGCAAAGCACAAATCCACAAATTGAGTCGTCCTTAATAATTACCGTTCTTCAAGATTAGTTTTGTTATACTTTATTTAAATTAAGAGATCTTTCATTGGATTTCCCGGTGACCACAAACTAGCCTACCCGTAACAATTAATCAATACACTCTTGGCTTAAAACTCGTGTACTTATTTTATATACCCCATTTTATAGAATTAATCCATCGTGTTCATAATAAGAAATAAATAAAAAAACTAACAGACATATATATTTAAGAACATAATCTTTAAACTTAATTTACTAATTTAATCTTAAAAGAATAATTTAATAAAGCCCTTATAAAATAATACACAAAAAAATATGGATTTTAACTAGTAACAATAGTAATAGTTTTCAAAATACTAAACCTTATCTATTAAATTCTAAAATATAAAACATTCGGTAAAGTATATTTCTTTAAAACATGTTGGCTTGTAAATTAGGGCCTTATATTTGAAAACCACAAATATATCAAGAACTAGACCCACAGTTAAAGTAAAGTTAAATAATTAAGATCCATACAAAAATAATGATTAACTAAAGTAAATATAAAAACAACTAAAACTAGTTGAATACAACAAAATTCAACATATAACACACACAATATACAACTCACGCATACATCAGACCACATACAACTCTATACAAACACATTTCACACATACTAGACACACACACACCACTACAAGAACGGGGACAACCCGAAATTAATTTCTAAATTAATTTCGGGCGGGTATTTCTAAGCTCGCTATGTTTAAAATGATTAATTCAAACACGGGCACAGGTTTTTAAGCTTGTTATGTTCTTAATGATTGTCTTAAATTTTGGGCGGAACGTTATGTTTTAAATCATGATTTCAATTTCGATTGGGTGTTTTCTTAGCTCGTTATGTTTGAAATGATGAATTCAATATCAGACACGATTTTTAAGCTCGTAATGTTCTTCATAATGATTTATATTTCGGGCGGGTATTTTCATAGCTCCTTACACACACATTTGCATACTTTATACAAACATACATACTAACATACACATTTTTCACCAACATACTAACATACAACAATTATACAAACATACTAACAATTTACAATTTACATACTAACATTATACAATTTACATACTAACAATTTACATACTAACAATTATACAAACATACATACATTCATTCATACACTTACATACCCACATACAACTTAAATTAAAAATTATACAATTTACATACTAACAATTATACAAACATACATACTAACATACACAATTTACATACCTAAACTAAAAATTATACAATTTCTAAACTTAAAAAAAAAAAAACTAACCATTATACAATTTACATACACATTTTTCAAATACACCTACATTATACAATTTACATACTAACAATTATACAAACATACATACATTCATTCATACACTTACATACCCACATACAACTTAAACTAAAAATTATACTATTTACATACTAAAAATTATACAAACATACATACTAACATACACAATTTACATACCTAAACTAAAAATTATACAATTTCTAAACTTAAAAAAAAAAAAAAAAAAAAAAAAAAACTAACCGGTTTTTCAGGTGGTGACCGTAGAAGTGAAGGTGGTGACCGGAGAAGAGATGGTGGTGATCCGAATTTTCTTCCACAAACACAAAAATACACAAAAAAGAGCAAAAATTAAAGCCCATAGCATGTATATAACAAATGTAGAGAAGAAATCTAACAAAAACAAAGTGAAACTAACCGATTTGGACGATTTTCGCGAGTTAGCAGCGGTTCTCGGAGGTTTTTTTGGGTGAAAAGTGAAAGAGGAGGGAGAAATTGGCGCTGTATAGGGGTCTGGTTCGTTCAACTTTTAGCGGCGACAAGTTGTCGCCGGTATTGCCCACCTGTCGCCGGTAATGTCTTTAATGAAGTTGACCAGAGATAAGATTTGTGTGGCTAGGGATTAAAGTTCTGACATTTACTTTTAGCGGAGACCAGCTGTCGCCGCTATTACCCTATTTATGTCGCCGGTAATGAGTTATAAATCCCCAACCGTCAGATCATGATTTTGATCAACGGATGGGGTTTGGTTTGAGAACCTGTGACGCGGATCGACCAATAGCGGCGACATTTGACCTGTCGCCGCTAAAGGTGTCGCCGGTAAAAGTGTGTTATTCTTGTAGTGCACGCATATCACACTTGTACACACATGTTCTGATTGAATTCCCTTCTTTTACTTTTTTTTATACACACATGCATCCATGCATACACAAGGCCATACTTAAATCCACACACACGCCAAACCAAAACAAAGCAATCGCTCCTTTCTTTCTCTTTGTTAATCTTGCCGGCATTCCAACGAGACAACCCAACCCGTCGCAACTGGTAAAAAAACAAAACAAAAGATGAAATCTACCTCTCGGATTGGATCGAAAAAGAGTAAACCCAATGGCGGTTTGGGGCATGCGGTGGCTAGTACAATGGATGCCGAGACACGGCAGTGTTCGAACTGCGGTAAAACCCACGGTGGCACAGGGTGGCGGGGTTAGTGGTTTTGCGATGTACACGGAACCAGGGTGGCGGCTAATGTGCGGTGGTCCTCATGGTGGTAATTGAAGGTTATTGTGATTTGATTTTGGATAGGGTATATAGCAAGGTAGGACCCTTTAACATATTGTGTATGTATACATGAATGAAACTGAGAGTTGGTTTAACCCATACTTGTTCATAATGTCTAACCCATATCTGTTCATGATATTTTGGGCAAGAAAGTCAAAAGTTCGGTGTTTAAAATGTTGAATTTTCGTATGACAGAAGCCATGGAAGTATGGCTTGTTTGGTGGTTTATCATTATTATTATTATTATTGTTTTTTTTTCTCTGTCATTAACTTACAGTATAATGTGATTAGTATAGGTGATTCTAACATCACTATTATTTCTAGAGTTTTGGATAAAATAAATAATTATGTTAGTTATTTATTTGGTTCGCTTATAGCTACGTAGTAAATCTTTGTAACTAGATAGAGTATGAATATATAATATATTGTACATATATATAGTTTGTTACCATGCCTAGTTACATAAATGAAATATAATATCAATATAAACTGAGGGTGGAGATATAATAGGAAGTTTATTTCGCTAGGAAGGATAGGAAGCAATCATAACCGTCCAATTGCACAATCTACGGTCTAGATCAAAATCAAATTAAAAATTGTCATTTAAACACGCTCTCCGGGGTTTCAGGGGTATTATCGTCAAATTTCAAAATAACCGCCGTTGAATATACACAGAAACGCTTCGAAAAAAAATGCATTACGTTTTACACTTCCATTGAACGATCAAACATATACAGAAATTTGAGAAAATCATACTCCATTGAAGTTCATGGCGTTGTCGAGAGATAATTTGAAGGTTTACATTCGAGTTACTCAAAAGAAATCAGTCTCTGAAAACAGGAAATCATCAAAGAAGCGAAAAACATCATCAGCTGAAGAAAACATAGATGAACAAGAAAATATTAGCCGGAAATCAACAATGAAACAACAAAGAACTAGAAAACGCAAAGATATTTCAGACAATGGTATATTTAACTATTTTTGCTCTTTAACTGAATTCAAGTTACGTTTTATGAAGTACAATAGACATAATATATCATATCCGTTCCGAAAAATAGTTAATGAGTTATATCTTCCCCTATCTTAACATTTTTGTTACTAGAGACTACATTGCGTTTTATGTTAAAACTATGATCTAAGATGCTAATGCTTCTTATGGGATTTATACATTGTGAATTAATGCGTTTTACCTTAATAAATTTGCAGAAACAAAGAGATTATTATTATGATAATTGTAATCGAATTTTAGAACATTGTGTTTTATCTTTGAATTTGCTGAGATACATGTGTTGTTAACTATTGCGTTTTATATTAATATATCATAAAAAAACAAAAAGAGATTATATAATGGTAATTTGGTGTGTTAAATAATATGATGTAAAGTATTGCGTTTTATCTTAAACCTGTTAATTACTGTTTTTTATCTTTATAATGTTAGCTAATGCGTTTTATCATAAATTTGTTAATTGACATTGTTGACTAATGCATTTACATTAATATATCATAAAAGACAAAATGAGATTATGTAATGTTAATTTGGTGTGTTAAATAATATGATGTAAAGTATTGCGTTTTATCTTAAACCTGTGAAACACTGCTTTTTATCTTAATATTGTTAGCTAATGCGTTTTATCATAAATTTGTTAATTGACATTGTTTTATTATTTTATTTAAAGTTAAAAAACAAGAGGAAAAACAAAAAAGGCAAAGAAAGAAAGTGGTGATAGAATCATCAGAAGATACAGTTTCTGATTCAAAAGATGAAAAATCTAGTCGAGCTATTTTTCTGCATACTTCCAAACAACAACAAGAAAATTCAGGTAACATAAAACGCATTTAACAAATTTCTTGAAAAAAATATATGTTTTTAACACAATTCAATGTATCAGATGATGATTTTGTGGATCCACAACCAAGAGTTAACTTGACAAAAAATCAAAAGAAGGAAAAGGCAGAATCAAAACCAAAGAGATCACTGAGGAAAGATAAAACAAAAGAACAACCAGAACAACAACCATATTATGATTACGACGGAAAAAAAATCAACATAAGATGTGCAGTCAATAATCTAAAAGATTATATTGAATGTTTGTCAAAAGAGCAAAGGAATGTTGTTAGAGAAATAGGGTTTGAGAGCATACTAAAATTCAAGCTGCATTCAGTTCCACGCAAATTCAGATATTGGCTGGTAAAAAACTTTGATGCTGAAAATGATGAGATAATATTGGAGATGAAAAGATTAAGATCACAGCTGAATTTATCCAAAAGGTATTTCAAATACCAAATGGAAAAACAGAGATTGTGGAAAAACTGAGACCAAAAGACACTGATCTTATAATTAAATTCTGGCGCGGTCAATTCAGCAGGGATATTTTGAAGAGAATGTATGCACACAACTTGATTAGTTATTTAAAATCAAGAAATGAGCTTGGAAGATTGTTCAAACTAAATTTCTTGGTTATATTTTTTACGATCATGGCGGAGGCAATGCAAAGTAGTAATGTTAATCAAAGATTCTTGCCATCAATGAAAAGTGACAAAAAAAACCCAGGATTTTAATTGGTGTGAATATATTCTGACCGTTTTAAGGTGTACAAGAAGAGAATGGCCTGGAAATGAGAAGCTCTTCAATGGACCTATTGCATTGTTAGCGGTATGAAATCTGATTTTTCATTATTCCTAAATATTTGCTGAATGCTTGTTTAGGCTGCTTGTTTATATTCTTTGTTTGTTTAAAACTATACTTTATAAAACGCAATGTATATTTTAAAACGCAATGATCTTTCATTTTTGTTTGTTTATATTCTTAATTTGTTTAAAACTATTCTTTGCATGTGTAAGACGCAATGTTTTTGCTAAATATTTGCTGAATATTTAGCAAATATTTGATTAATGCTTGTTTAGGCTGCTTGTTTATATTCTTTGTTTATTTAAAACTATTCTTTATAAAACGCAATGTATATTTTAAAACGCAATGATCTTTCATTTTTGTTTGTTTATATTTTTTATTTGTTTAAAACTATTCTTTGCTTGTGTAAGACGCAATGTTTTTGTAAAACGCAATATATTTAAAGTTACAAAACATTAGTTTTGTAAGGTGTTTACAATGATTTATATTTTAAAACGCAACAAAATTGAATTGATTATTTTTCTAAAACGCAATGATTCATACAGATACTATATGCTTACAAAAAACAAGGATTTGACGATGCTGAAAACACTGAAGAGTTCTCTCTTAATAAAATTGACTCTACAACATTACAAGAATTTGAAGATGAATTGGAAATTGCTGCGCAAAATGAGGGGAGATGTCTTGTAATGCATAAAGAGAAAAAAGTCAGAAAGAATAAACAAAAAAAGAAAGATGAAAAGGATGAATTTTATGTTTATCCAACTGAATCCGAGAATGAAAACGAAGAAATTTTTGAAGATGAATCTGAAGAAAAAGATGAAGACAATGATGAAGAACAACCAATCACCTTACTTAAAGCTGCAACAGACTGGATTGATCAAGAGAATCAAGAGAATGTTCAAAACAGCCCAATTATAATCAATGAAACTGAGAAAACACATACAGAAAGTGGAGGGTCATGGAGGCAATTCTTCATTAAACCATCAATAGGAAATAAAGATAAAATGTGGGTAGACAGTCAAAGCCGACTGCGTAATTTCATGCCATCACAAAATCAAAGTGAAGGTCTTTCTGACATTCATTCAACAAAAAGTGGCGATGAAAATATGAAGAACATTAAAGATAAAAAATCACATGAAGAATATCTTGTGACTGCTTTGGATGATCATTTTAAAGGATTTGAAGAAATTTTCGAAAACATCCAATCACGCATAGATGAGATTGTCGAAGAATATCCAAACAGTGAAGCTCTTCATAACAAAGTAAACGAATGGGTGTCATTGATTGAAAAATTCAACCATCAAGCAAAAAAGCACATGAAAGTTAATATTGATTCAACTATGATGGAAACACCATCAAGATTTCTAAATTTGAGCCAAAATGAAGACACCGAAAATCAAATCATTTCAACACCATTGATTGTAAAACGCAATGATGATGATACAAAACGCAATGAGGATAGCACACCAGTAGTTCAGTCCTCCAATCCAGAAAAAAAATAGTGAGAATGAACTTGCATCTGTTCTGCAAACACACATTGAAAAATCTTCAATGGTACAATCATCATTTAGCGAAGAAACTCCATCATTAATGTTGGAGATTATCAAAAAGACAGATGAAGAAGAAAAAAAATCAAATAAAAAAAAATTCATGATGATGAGGTACCATCCTTTGATTTGAAAATTTCTCAGTTGTCTTCAAATGTTGATGAAAATGAAGCTGAAGTTGATGCTACTCGCCACGCTGCACAAACCGAAATTCAAGTGGAATCTGAAAATAAAACAATCGAACAAGATGTTCAAATTACTGGAATACAAACAATGTTTGATCGAATTGAAGAACAGGATACTGAAAAGGAAATCAGTGATCTACTTCAAAACACATCATTCCTCAACCCACAAGAAGATCCGTATAAAACACCTGCAAAATCAGTTCATCAAGAACAACCAACAACTGATATAAGCAAACAAAAGAAATAATCACAAGGATGGTACGACCAGATCGAGAGAAAAATGTACCAGAAGTATTTTGTTCACCTTACTATCTTAGACAAGTAGCAATGAAGGAAACAAGAACGGCACACGAAAACAACATATCGGGATATGCTTTCCATGCAAAAGTAGAAATGATGTAAAAATTCATTTATATACACTAAAACAAAAAAAAACAAAAAACAAAAATATTATAATTTAATTATTATTATTTTTTTTTTGCAGGGATACTCTCTTTGAAATTAAACATCATGTATTTCTATATAGATATGCTGCTGAAACAATGAGGCCAGGATTGGAAATCACAGGAGAAGTAATCAATTGTTGGTCATATATTTTGAATGAAGAAGAAAAAGAAGATCAAAAGACAACAAAACTCCAAGATTTTTCTGTACTATTCGAATGCTGGTATGATATATAAAATGCAATTTATCTGTATTCGTATAATGAAGTATTTTGAAGTTTGATTGAATGAAGTTTTATAAAACGCAATTGCATTTTTATTTCTTTAATAAAACGCAATGCTTACTTTGTTTGAATGAAGTTTTATAAAACGCAGCTGTATGTTTTATTACCTTCATAAAACGCAGCTGTATGTTTTATTACCTTCATAAAACGCAGCTGTATGTTTAATTACCTTCATAAAACGCAATAATATGTTAATTTGTTTAATTTTATCCAGGCTTTACCATCGAGTTCAACGGAAGAAACTGAAAATAAAGAAAAGATGATAGAAGCATTCACAATTAACATAGAAAAAATTCTTCAAGGTGCAAAGCTAAAAAGCATTAAGGATTTTAAAATTATCCTTGTCCCGATTCTCTATATACAGCATTTCTTTGTGATATCATTCAATCTTGAAGAGAAACAAATATTCATCATTGACAACAATGCGAAAGAAGAAACAAATGAAGCTAAATATGGGAATGTGCCTGAAAATACAGTAAGTATTCTTACTTATGCTTTTAAAACACAAATATAAACCACCTAATCTGTTTGTTTTGTTTTGTTTTTTTTTTCTGTAGAGGAATGCTTTGGCAGCTTACCTTAAATCTGTTGGACATGAAAAAGCAGATGATATAAAGGGAATAACCCCTGTTAGAATGCAGATGAAATTGAGGACACAACATAATGGCATTGACTGTGGTATATTCACTATGCGTCATATGGAATGTTATCATGGAGAACCGGTCGAAAAATGGGATTGTGGGTTTAACGTGGAATATGAAGAACCTGCAACTATCAAGAAGGGTAAAAACAAAAAACCAGTCAACAAACAGACCGCACAACTAGAAGATTTAAGAAGAAAGTTCATCGCGAAGATATTATTGCACGAAATCAACGAACAAAAAGATTTTGTTATTGAGGACTCAAAGAAGTTTCGAGACCTCAATGCGAAACTTAAAAAACAATCTTATGACACTAGTTTAGATAGGATTAAAGAAAGGCTTGCTCTTGCTGGTTTACTTTGATTTTGAAATGATACTTATTATAAAACGCAATGTTTTTTCATTTATCATGGTTTTTATATAACTCATTATTTTCTTGATCTTGCTAGTTACTTTGATTTAGAAATGCTACTTATTATAAAACGCAATGTTTTTTCTTTTGGGATAATTTTCATTTAAAGCAATATTTTGATGATATATTTAAAATGCACTTATTTGTTTGTTATTTTAAAACGCAATATGTATGCTTTAAAATTATTTAAACATTATTTTGTAAAAAGTTTATAAAATTTATAAAACGCAACATTTTAATAGTATGTTATAACTCAACATTGTCTATTTAAATTATTAGAATGTTTTTTGAAATGCTACTTATTATAAAACGCAATGTTTTTTTCTAATTATTCATTTCCAAACATATAATGCAATATATTTATAACGCAATGAATTTTTTTTTACAATTTTATAACACTAAAAACAAATTAGACCAAAACAAAAACAAAAAAAATAAACTGATAGCTTAATGACAAGAAATTGATTAGACAAAAAGCCTTAAAAAGCCTTTTGGATTCCTGATATATAATACTGTATGATTGAACAATCAATTCAAAGAAAAAAATAAAAAAATATCATTTTTATTATTATGACAGTTGATTCAAATTCCTCTACCAATCGATTATATAAGAACAGAAACCCTAAACTATTTTCACATTGCTCTCATCATACAACAAAATACACCAAATACCCAACACACACAAACCCTAAAATGGCTAATCAATAACTATCAGTTTGGTGGGTTAAAAGAGGCAATTTCGTTCTTCAATTCCTTGATGGAAAAAAAATAAAATACCATTCCGTTGCTTCTGTTCTTCAAAACTGCAATGAAAATGTTTTGAAAAGGATGAACGAAATAGGTATACCACCTTCTTGTTACACAGATCAAACAGCCGCACTGTTCAGAATTCTACACAAAAGATTTGGTAATCCGAACCAAACTGCAACTGAAGATGCCCAGGTTACATCTTGCGAGTTCATTGAGGAAACTTTCAAAGTTTCAGTGACTTGGGACGATGGTGATGTGGAGATGTATGACCCAAAGGAGATATCTACCAGTGAGGATCTAAATTTTTTGAAGCAGTTATCTGAAATACCAATCATCAACAACTCTGCTAGCAAATTTGCAGAGAAGCTTCAAAACGCAGTAGTCTCACAGGTTGAACTTTGGGTTGAATCTGAAAGTGATGAGGAAATCCCTGATGGAAGCTTAGGGTTCTCATCCGATGAAGAAACAAACTTTGATCCATGAAGCTGATCATGCTAGTAATTTATATTTAAATTTGTGGTTTGAAAACATCATCTTTGTTTAAAACTATCATTATCTATATAACGCAATGTTTATTATATACACTTGCATTTCTTGTTTAATTTTATGTATGATCTGTGTGATAATAAAACGCAATAATCAAAAAATACCATTTAAAGTATATTGTTCTATGTATATAACGGAATAACAATATACTGTTATCATAAAACGCAATTAACCAAAAAAAGCTGAAAAGTGATTTGGAAATCCCTGATGGAAGCTTAGGGTTGTCATCATTTCTTGTTTAATTTAATCTATGATCTGTGTTACAATAAAACGCAATAATCAAAAAATACAAATTAAAGTGTATTGTTCTATGTATAAAACGCAATAACAATATATTGTTGGTAACTATGAAGGATATCATAAAACGCAATTAACCAAAACATACTGATAACTATGAAGGATATCATAAAACGAAGTAACAAAATGAGATGAAACATATACATCATAAAACGCAATGACAAATTTTTTGTTTTACTTATTGATATCTGATTTTGACAGAATTTGTATACATAATTACATTGCATTGCTAGAACCTATAGCATTAGAAGAAACCTTATCTTTACATGTGCGACTGTTATGTCCTTTTTCACCACATACACGGCCCGATTTCTGGATCTTTGATGATTTCTGAATTGCAATCTCACGATTTGACTTAATCCTTTTTTGTACACCGCATCCTTTGGTCCTTATTTTGATCGGGACACGAATAATAGAATCTGATTTTTCTATGTTCCCTCCAATATCAGCAAATCTTTCTTTGCGACTAGGAGGCGGCGCAGCAACCATAACCTCATCTGCTTTATCAATATAACTTTTAATATGATCTCTGTAACGACACAGCTCATCTAAATCGCCAACCAGCCTATTAACCACATACTCATTTGCAACAACGATTTCTCTATAAACTTTATCAATTTCACTATTCCTACCAATTTCATCAAACCAAATATTGGAATGATTTGATCCAACAGAAACAACATATCTCATCCATCTTCTATGAACATATCTTCTAGGAAACTCAGTTATATCATCATACCGTAATACGTAAAATATATGCCGGCACAATATACCAAATTGTTCAAACCGTTTGCAAGAACAACTTATAGTTAAACCATCTTCTTGTTTGCTGTATTGCACCTGTAAATAAGATTAAAAAGCTATATAAAATTAGTGAAATGAAATATAAAACGCAATGAATAATAAATATAATACAGATAAAACTATATGATCATATAATGATAAAACGCAATGAAAAGGGAAAAATAAAACGCAATAGATATTTAAAACTCTATAAATTGAAAAAATACCTTTAAAAAAGATGTGCATGGCTGTCTGAAATCCTTTATTTCAAAATATTGAACATCACCCACAATATCAAGAGACTTTGACATACACTTTGTAATGGCAGCATCAATTTCAATCTGAATATCCTTAAAAATTGTTTTGGTATATATTTCTGTGCTTGTTTCTCCAATACAAAGTCACTCTAGGGCTTAGACTCAATATACCTTGTATCATGATCATTCCTCCTATGCTCATGCCTTTGAATATCCATTGCAGTCTCAAAATGAGTGAAAAATTCAACAAGTGTACATCTTGGATTGCAAATCTGACCAAAGAAGTAATTCTCGCTTTCACATCTCGACGTAGTACGCATAAGACCAGCCAAATCCTCTCCATGGTAATAAGCAGGAATCCAGTCAAATCGAAGATCTTACATATCTTTTAACCACTCATGATTTTCCAATCCAAAAGTAGACATTATTGAATGCCACTCAGTTTCAAAATCTTCTGGAATAATAGTATCATTCCAAACAACATGACTCATTCTTGTATTAAAATCAGTGTTTGCTGACAAAACAGGACCAACCTGAATAAAAAAGTAATAATATTATTAAACATAAAACGCAATAATTTAAAAACAATATATTGAAAATGATAAACATATTGCATTGATGGTAAAACGCAATTGTTTTGTAATTCTATTAATAAAAATATTTGGGGATCTTATTGTATAATACATAAAACGCAATAATAAAACAATTTAAAGTTGCAGTTTGTTATATCATAAAACGCAGTTAATACTTCTGTCTTCAATTTCTCCCATATATGCCACATACATAACCTATGCCTACTTCTTGAAAGTACATCCTTAATAGCTCTCTTCATTGCAGCATCTTGATAAGTAACAACAACTTTAGGCTCACTTCCAAAAGCATTAACAAAACACCTTAAAAGCCATCTATAAGAATCTGCAGTCTCCGAACCAAGTAATGCACCACCAAATGTGACATTCCTATAATGATTATCAATACCAGTAAATGGTACAAAAACCAAATCATACCTGCATAAAAAAAAATTAAAAAAGCATTAGAAAATTAGAACAGGATATATAACGCAATAGAATATATAACGCAATAAATGAAAAAAACTTACTTATTTGATTTATAAGTGGCATCAAAACCAAATATGTCACCAAACACTGTATAATTTGTTTTTGATTGTTCATCAGCCCAGAAAAGCCCTTTCAATCTTTTATCTTCACCAATAACATAATCACATGTGAAACCAAGACAACATTCTTTCTTCCTATTAAGACGCCTAACTACCATTTCAACATCATACTCTCCGATGTAAAGATTCAAATCCCTTCTATAATTCTTACAATCAACTTTACTAGCACCAACTTCACCAAAACCACCATACATTGTTTTCATAATATTGAATGCTTTAACAGGTCCAATATTGATTGCAGACAATCCAGATATAAAACTTTCTTTCACATAATCGATACTTCGGGCAGCCGGCAAGAAATGAATATCTTCATCTTCAACAAAGATATGATTATGTTCTTCTTCAAAGTAGTAGATTTTAAACATATTATTGTTCTCTAATATTAATTTCACATGAGCATTGCATCCAACTCTTTTTGAACCTCTATTACGTCTAACAATCTTTTTACTATTCTCAACTGAACCAGAATCTATTTATTTGCTAACATGAAATCCTTCTTTTGAACAGACAATATATCTTATTTTCACTAAACCACCACCATTTTTCCAAGAGGTATTTTTTCTTGCAGAAAAACCTGCAGCAAGTGCATATCTCTGATAAAACGCAAAAGCCTCATCAAATGACTTAAAAAACATTCCAACAGCAGGTGTAATGGATCCACTGACTTTAGGTTTGAAAAACTTTCTTCCACTGTTTATGCATACACGTTCCTCCCACTTTGAAATGTTGTCTGAAACAATTAAAAAAACTATAAAACGCAATACCTCTTACATAATAATGTTTTTAGTGATAAACATTAAAATATGTTAATAAAAATTTAAAAATACAAGCCTTTAAAGTTTATATATGAACTAATATGGACAAAAGCATAAAAAGCAATACGTTCAGTAAAACGCATCATGTGATCTGAAACACTTAACAAATAATCATAAAACGCAATACATCCTATATAATAATGTGTTTAGTGTTAAATCTCAAAATATGTTAATAATAATTTAGAAATGCAGACCTTTAAGGTTTGTATATGAACTATTATGTATAAAATCATAAAACGCAATACATTTAGTAAAACGCATCAAATGATGAAAAAACAAAACATTGTACAACAATAACAGTTATAGACAGTTATAGCTTTATATTACATAAATCTTAAACTAAAAGTTTGTATGCATATAATTTAATTAATATCATAAAACGCAATTCTTCACTAAAACGCAATAAATGATTAAGAAACAAAACAAACAAATTATGTTAAATTATACAACAATAACAATTAAACTTATGAAAAATCAAATATTACTTACAGAACCACGAATTATAAAACGTAAAACAATGAAATTCGGAAAAAAAAAATAACAATAATTTACTCAGAATTGAAGCTAAACATACCTGCAGAGTCTGGAGAAGACATTGAAGTTATCGAATTGACGAACGATACAAGATTAATGTTTGAAAAGAGGTGAATTTGCGATCGACGGCGATTTAGGGTTATAGAATCTTCAATTATGTTATGAGAGTGATGAACTAAGAAAAGAGGTAACAGAATCTATAATCGAATTAGAATGAAGATATGATAATGTAAAAAGACGAAAATGCCCACGCGTCCAAAAATTTAAAAAAAGATGATGAACGGCTAAGATTGCTTCCTATACTTCCTAGCCAAAATAAACTTCCTATTTGATCTTTTCCCTATAAACTGATATGAATAAATGATATATATCTAACACTATTTTTTTATATTACTCGACCCAACTGTCTATTAGCTTATCAATTTTAAAATATATTTACTTAATACAAATTATTATCTTAGGAATGTTTCGGGTATTACAGAGCGTGTGTTGAATATTTTATAGATTAGTGTAAAACGAGCCGGAACATGTGTGTTGAAGGCCTTTCGCAAAAAAAGAGTTGTTCGTTTGAAAGGACCCAATTTCCCATTCGCATGAAAGGAGCCCATTTGTGCCCTTTCGTGCGAGAGGACCCAGTCGTCCCTGGTGCATTCGTGCGAATAGCACCATTCGTTCTAACTGTTTCGAACGAATGGGCTTACCTATATATATGGGACTTGGGTTCTCTCATTTCCAAGTTTTGGAGTTCCAGAGAGGAAGAATTTCGCTAGCTTGTAAAAGATGTAAACTCTTTCGGTATGAATGAAGCCTTCAACTTATGGCTAACTATTCTGCTTCTACTCCTTTCTTATAAAAAATATTCTACCGAATTAGTTCTATCGGGGTCAATACTCCTTCTAATCCTGCAGGATCCTGGACTCTCAATTGTTATCAGAGCTACGGTACTGATTCAATCGATCTAACAGTTGATTAAATCACCCACGTGTTACACCCCGACCGCGTAAAACAACAAACTGTGGCGGAAACATCGGGGAGTCGAGTAACAGAATCATTGTTTCACAACACATGGATTTGAAGTTTTGTTTTATTAAATTTTAGTATGTTACATTGTCTTGGAATTTAAAAGTAAAACATAAACAAATTGTCTATCACTGTTTTTATGTCACTAAGGCCTCGTCTGTTCCTACGTGAAGCATGCATCATAATCATCAAACAACAGCACCTGAAACATATGTGAAAAGAAAGTCAGCATAAAAATGTCGGCGAGTACATAGGTTTTGTAAGTGTGTCAAATTCATGGCTTGTATACATATTGCAATACCTCGTACGACTACTAGAGTCGATAATTGAAAACCCTTTTATCGAAAAGTGTTTGATATTACAATATAATTAACCAACTAAAACAAGTTGGTTAAAGTTTATAAAACCTCATTGCCATGAATCTTGACCAAAGCATTTGTTTTTGTAAACCAATTGAAAATCGTCTCGTAGGAAAACTTGTATGGTTTATATCATTTAGTAAACATCGTTGCGTGACATCATTTGAAATCATTTGTCCAAGTGAACTAAATAACGCTACAGAATGTAATATGATAAAAGCACTTATATATAAGAAGTACCAGTGGCGTATCTACCATGCTTTTATCACATTACACCTGTCCCATTATCTAATCACTCACCATAAACCAATCGTTCAATTGTACATGTTATCAATCATCCGTGTTTTCAATCGTTCAATCCATCTGTGTTATAAAACCATTCGTTCAATCGTTCGTGTTATAAACCATCATTCAATCTTCCGTGTTTTATTGTGAAAACTAACTTTTGGTCGTTCTATTTGAATACATTCAAACCTGTGTGACTCGACTATACCACCAAAGGGTATCTTTAAATCGACTAACAAACCACCAAAGGGTTTGTTAAAATAACAGATTATGTCGTTACCCACATTACCCACCAAACCCATGGGGATTGTCCGATAACGGGATTTGTCAGATCCTATGGTAACATAACATACTACTGGTCGGCTCGGCCAAAGCTAATGAATGTCATTCGTGTTATGCATCAACGCACCAACAAGTTCCTTCACATTATTGAAATCGTTGTGTTTAATATAAACCATAGTGTTTGTTTTTGAAAACTCGAAATCGTTTTAACACATATGAATCACCCCAAAATAATTGAAAGCAGTAAAAGAGGGGATCTATGTACTCACTTGAGATTGCAAAGTATCCTCGATTAAGTGAACTAACAAAGCTCTGGAAATCAAGGAATCAAGCGGCACCTATTATGGAATCACTATGTTAAGAAATCGAGACCTAAAACGGGAGATAGGGTAGAATGAGGTCTTGTAAACCAAATGAGTGTTGGAACTCATATGATATGGTTTAACAAAGCCTATATTCTGATTTGAAATCAATCCTAAGTGCTTTTGACCTGTCATGACCCATTAAGGTAGTTTACTTTACTTTAACGTGTCATTTGCGCAAATGCGCATTCAGATGGACTAACTAGTCCTATGATAAGTCTTATATGCCTAAATATGTTTAATAGTGTTGCACAATCAGTTTAAGTGTCAAAATTTTGGTTACATATGCTTAAGTTGAAATTATGCGCAAAAATGGCATTTTGGTCATTTTCCTAAGGCATATAAACTACCTATCATACAACTAATCAAGCGAAGTGACCATAAGGTATAACCTCGGAAGGTTATTCCCTATACATCTATGGTCACAATATATGTTTAGGCGGATCCTAATGATCAACCAAACGGGTCGGGTTCGAAAGTCTAAGCGGTTGTCGAGACCGCTTGACTTACGACCCTAAACAAACACTAAACTATAAGTGACAAGTTAAACATGTTTAACTAAGTTAGAAAACTGATTTGATATCAAAACAAAGTGTTTTGATACCTGAAAATAGTTCCATCGCAAAATGCACATAATCGTGCATTTTGACCGAAACTTTGACTCGTCACTTCGATTAGTCAACGTGGTAATCAGTAGGTATAGTTACAAAGGACTATAACCATCGTGATTACGATCACATTGCAAAGTTCAATTGAACTTTGTCTTGACCAATTCATGGTCAAAGCCGAAAGTCAAACACTGTTTGACTTTTAGCTTGAAATAAATAAAGAAGACAAGGAAGAACACTTACAAGTGTTCTTGGATGAAAAAGATTACTTAGAATGCTTAGTTATGAAGCCTCCAATAAGTGGTAGCCTCCAAGTAGAGTAGATGTGAGAAACAAGAATGAATGAGCAATGAGTTGAGTAAAGGAGGTGGGTATTTATACAAATCTTGGAGCTACAACATCATGACATGTGGCTTGTGTATTACCTAAGCAAGTGTAGGATTAATACAAGTGTTAGGCCAGAAATTGAAGGCTTGATAAACACACAAGAAGCCCACAAGATTGTATAAACAATGAGCAAAAACCATGGCTGTTGCTGAATTGAAATAAACAGCCAGCAGACTCCCTCGCACCCAGCAACCCAGATAAGCTCATCTGTCGTGGCCAGCGAGCCAGTCTGTTGTCCAGAACTTTCATTTTTGGCAGAAATGGTCCCTCTAGTTCCGAAACTTGTTTTTCGACGCGTTTAACCCCCGCTAACCCAATTTCAAGGCTTTATAAGGATGTTAAAGCATAGGGGACATGGAATATGCTTGTAAATAACATGAATGTCGGTTCGTTTGGTCGTACAATCACGTTTTTCGGTTAATTACGACAAAACTCGAACGGACGCGAAAACGATCCTTATTACGCGATGAATGGTATTTTTGCATTCCCACTAAAATACAATATGTTAGTGATTACAACAATTTTTGGATGTCCGGATATGGTCAGAACGTAAGATATGCACGCATATGCATACTTTCGCAGTTTTGACGCTTTTAGTCCCTATGATCAAATAAGCGTATTTTCGCATACCGAACCCCTCGAAACTAATTTCTAAGCTATGTAAAGGGTATTTAGGGTGTGTTTAGCTTATGATCTTGTTCCGGAGTGTACGTTGCTATGCGAATCGGTAGACATTTGCAGTTTGTCGCAAATAGTCCCTATGATCGAATAAACCTGTTTTTGCCATACCAAACCCTTCAAAACAATTTCTAAGTTATGTAAAGGTTATTTAAGGTATGTTAAGCTTATGTCACTATTCCGGAGTGTATGTCGCGTTAAACTGATTACGTTTACGTAACACTTTGCGTTTAGCTTTCAAGAAAGTAATTAAGAGCTCGAAATCGAACAAGAATTGAAACGTGAAATTGTCAAACATAAATTGTCACACCCTGAAATATCAGAGCTGGCGTGACTGGACTGGTATCTTCATTGCACAGCGAAAGCAAATAAAGCTAAGACTTCTAGAAAAGGAACGCCACTAAGTACTCGACTCCACGTGGTTCTCCTATTCCAACCGCGCCATGATTTGAAAAAGTAACCTGAGAAAGAAACATGCGAAAAATCAACATAAAGTTGAGAGAGTTCATAGTTTGTTTTGGAAAAGATTTTAAACAAATCTTTTTGTTCACCGGTTTAAAAGTTGTTGAGAAAACATAATAAAATCATTTTTCTCGGCATGTTATATGAAAAACTGTGAGCTCCAAATAAACTTGTAAACATTTGAGAGAATTCCCTTTGATATCCTGGTATGAAAGCGTCTATGAACAGATCAATTAATGTGTAGCTAAGACATTAATAAGTGTGCAATGGTGCAGGAAGGCTCAAACCTTTGCGTATTTCGTACCGGGCCACCCGGCTGGAACGACATAGTCACCACATGCGACCAACTCGCGGACCCATGGGTGGGGCTCGCAACACCCAAATAGATTTATCACTTATGCCCCTCAGTCCTTATACAAGGATTAATGGTCTTAAGTTAACGCCTACCCATTCACATGATCTGACAGTTCATTCCTTAGCTAACCATGCCATTTGTAATCATTGAAATATTTGTAACATGTATTTCACCCCTGAAGTTATAAAACTGAAAATAGTTAAAAGAAAAGGGGGACATGAACTCACTGGGTTGTCTCGTTTTTCGTATCCAGACCATCCCAGTCCTGTTGTTGTAAATAGGATATTTCCATCTCTAGTCATGAAAATCATGCACGTTTCGTAAATACGTATTTGTTTTGTAAAACCGGTATATTCAGTATAAATCGTTTGTAAACCATTTGAGTTCCTTGAAATACATTCGTAACATGGTTTAGAAATGAGTTTTCGTTTATCGAGAAACTGTTTACTTTTGCAAAACTTGCATGTCTTTCCACCCCCGAAAACATTTATAAAAATGTAAAACCGTAAAAAGTGGGGGTTATGAACTCACTTGGATATTTCTGTGCAAAGCTAGCTAATTATGATTCCGTGATGTCGTTTCCAAGACGTGACTCGCTAGCATGCATTCTACAATATTCCTAACACTGAATATCTTATAAGTTTCTAAATAAACGCGGTAACTAAACTACGTGTCACCGAGCTCTACCGAATCATTAACCGAACAATTCGATGGTAAGCTGTTAACTTAATGACAACGATTAAGTTATACGTGTTAAGTCTCGTTTAATGTCGTTAATAGTTACTAAGTTTTGGAAGTACTTAGTTTTCGAGAAATTCGAAATATATAAATATTTACACAAAAATATAAATATATCGATAGAATAGTGTTAGTCGTTCCGAGAAGTCGTACGTGTATATGATCAATCTTTATATAAAAATATCGCATAACAAACTGGTATTATTTATCGCGTCTCGCGTTAAAAGTATTAAAATATGTGTATATGCCGTTTAGGGGTTTGAAATAAATATAAAAACTTATATTTATTTAATAGAGTTTTCGTGTTGATGTCATTTAAAATAAATATGATAGTTATATTTATTTTATAAAATAATACAAGTTGTTTGCGTTTGAAATAAATATATAAAATATACTTATATATTTTTTTTATAAAAGAATTAGATTTGTTTGTGTCGGAAATAAATATATAGCTATATTTATTTATATATAATTTCGTTTTGTTTGTTATCGGAAATAAATATATAACTATATTTATTTATAAAAGGATTCGTTTTGTACGATATTGGAAATAAATATATAAACTATTTTTATTTTTATAAAATGAATTCGTGTTGCTCGATAATTGAAATAAATATATAAACTATATTTATTTTATAAAACGAATTCGTGTTGTTTGATACTTGAAAGAATTGTCAAAAATAATAAAAGAATTGAAAATATTATATCACATTTTATTTTATAAAAGAATTGTCGAAAATAATATCTGAATCGTCGTCTTCGTGATGTTATAAAGTATTGTCGATATTTGTATTTGTTTTACTAAAAGATTACTTGAATTTCGATAGTTTGTTTTATAATAAAACGCGTTTTTGTTTTACGGATTTTCTCGAAAAACGGACAGAGTTTCTTCTGTTTTTGGACGCCTCCGACAACACAAGTTGTCGTTATCTTATCAAAATTCAATCAATTTTCAATTCACAATCGTTATATATAAGATTTCATTGAATATGTAAAGATATAAACTATATCTTTAATCGATCGGTTCAAGCTCATTTTCACTAAAATAACCCAAACTATATAAATAATGGACTAATTTGCGCCCTAAAATCTTTAACATCTTCTCGTGTCGAAATGCTAACTGAGTTGACCGAGTCAACCGGGTTGACCGGCTGAGTTGACTCGCTGCGTTGACTGAATTGACTCGGTTGACCGAGTTGAACGGAGTCGAGCCGAAATGCACTGAGTCGAACCGAGTTGGACTGAATCGAGACCCGAAACCCGATTCACGACTGAACTAAGACCCGAACCCACATCTGACCCGATTATACTTCCAATCTGACCCGAGTCTGCTTGTGAAACATCTTTATCATCAGTTATGGTCTTCGAGAGAAACAAAAGAAGTGACAAAAAAAAACGGGAAGGGGATTTTACTGGTGAAATCCGTCGGACCGAATCTCCGACTGCCGCCACGCCGCCGCACATGGCGGTTTTGCCGTCGTCGGCGACGGCCTTCACCGTCATTGTCTTTCTCTGACCTTCTCTCTCTCCTTCTGTCTCTCTCTCTATTCGCCTTTCCCATCTCGCCGCAGCCAAAAAAGCAGGGGAGTACAGGGGGTGTGGGTGTTGTCGGAATCAGGAAGATCGGAGAGGGGGGTGCCGCTGACTTTCGTATCCACCACCGCCTCGAGCCGTCGGGACTCTGCTCTAACCGCCGTGCGCCGTCGACCACCCAACAGCCACCATCCCTGCTGTTTTTCGTCAGAATCCACCAAAGAAAAACATATAAACCGATTAACAAGGTAACGTGAACAGATCTTGTGAGGAAGTTGAACGTTGGTTGACTTACCGGAGTGAAGTCCTCGAACCACGACTGCCAGTGACCACAACCATCACCTCCACTGCTCCGATTGAGGAACTAGTGTTGGAATCATACTCGGGAGGTGCCTTTTAGGGGGGTACGCGCCGCCACACGCCAAAAATGGGTCGCCGGAGCCCCACCGCCGTGGCTCCGTTGTGCACCGGCCGGCTCCGCCGGTTTATGTGTCGCCGGAAAAGAGAGAACGAGAGAGAGAGAGGGTTGTGAAGTGTTGAAGGGGTCATGATTTGTAAAAGTGAGGGACGAAGAGTAGTTAGGGTGTTTAGTTGTTTTGAAACTATGCAAATGATTTACAAGACTTGGGGTGATTTTCGTATGGCCTGGTCTATTCGCACACGGTGTTTGTCTTTTTGCACACTCAAAGCGCCCCGCTTTGGCCATAGCGGGGCGCTTTGGCCAAGGTCAACAGACAAGGACTGACTTTGTGTATATCTTTTGGAATAAGCTTTCTAGTCGGATTGTTTTTTGTCAGCGTTCGCCAGATACTTTGGTTGGGAATGTCTTGCTCTGCCAGCTCCTTAACCAGTTTTGTATCCTCCGAAGAAAGCCTTCTCGCATACGCGTGACCCTCTAAGTTTTCAATAGGAGTGTGGTTATGCTTCGCCTTCGTCACCTCGATCCTCCAAACACTTCCGGATGATTCCGAAAACCCGATCATCTCGAACGGGCAGCCTATTTTCTTGCTACCCGTTTTCCTCTGTGTAGCTATACTCTTATGCTCCCCACCAAAAGTACATTGAAACCAAATCTTGTAATTCTCTCTTCTTTTATTCGACCTCTTAGTCACAATGAGGTAACCGTTGTCTTTTGCCGTGTCTTGTACCCAACGCACCAACTCTTTACGTGACGAAAAGGTCTGCGTTGTATCAAACGAAAACGTAACCGGGTAACAGCCTTCCTCGTCAACAGACACATCCCCCGGCTCACCATCGTCACCGAGGTCCGAATATACTTGATGTTCAAAGGTGTGCTCGCCACCGTAACCGAAATTCGAATAACCTTGTAAGCTCTGTTGACAACCGTAACTGTCGTTTGGACCACACTCCTGCTGTACAAAGCTGTACTCGCCACCGTAACCGAAATTCGAATAACCTTGTTGTGCGTAAGGGTCCTCCACAGGGGTATTCAAATCCAGCGTCACCGTGTTATCACGATAACGAATGCCAGATACAACCTCTGCCTCCCTCAAGTTGGACGAGACCGGTTTCTCATACGAGTCAGAAATAGTGGTCCCCTCGTAAGAATCAGGAACAACTGTCTCGTCAGAATATTGACCGAAAATATAGTTGTTTAACCACGACATCGTTTTTTGTAAACAACAAACAACAAAACACTCGAATACCCACGTATGTTTGTAAACAACGTATTGAGTGCGACCTTGTCTCGAACGATGCTTTTCTGAAGAAGAAGAAGAACGTATGCTTTTCTGAAGAAGAAACCTCAATCAGTAGCTTGCTTTTAAAAGTGAAAATTTGGTCGAAGCGCCGCGCTATGGCCAAAGCGCGGCGCTTAGGGTTAACGACAAAACATCATAATCAGCTTTATGTCTGTCAAACAGTAGGGAATGTCTCAAACGTCAATCGAAGCACCTTTTGTCGAGCATAGCGCCGCGCTTTGGCCATAGCGCGGCGCTTTGGGATGTGAAAATAATTTTCTCCGTGTGTGATTAGCATGACCCTTTTTCGTATACTTCACCAGACTCATTTTGGTTCCCCAAATTATTGACAACTTCCAAAATGAATAGATGAGAAAGAGAGAAGGTGTTTAGTCTTGTAAAATATGCTCACAACTCACTTTTTAATACAATGATGTAGCCCATCAGTTTAGTTTTTTTTATAATCTTTTTCATTTGCTTTAAAATTCATAGCATATCATGACTTTTCTTACAAATCAATCCAAAATATTGGGGAAGTATGGGGTTTGGCTGACAATAAAATGGAAAAAGGACATGTCATGTCTGGTTGTTTGACTAAAATAATCAATATGTATGTAAATTTGATCTAGTTAGATTCAAACTAGTTTGGTGTGTATCCAACTAATTGGGTTACATAATATACAATAGGTGTGTAGGTAGAAAATTTTCTACTACGTACAACTATTAGATGGAATATAAATTACATAAATTTAATATGTAAACAAAAAGAATGTGATATATATATATATATATGCATGGGTTATATTAAGTGGGTTGGGCCCAAGGCCCGTTAGCGTATTTTAGCGGCCCAAATCATTTCTGAAGCTCGTTTCTCGAACCCGATCGTCGTTTTGTCGTGACATATAACGTTAAGTCAAGATGGCTAAAAAATACGTCGGAAATTGAGGTTTGATGTGTATTTTGTCGGTTGCGTTCCTGCAGTCGCGTTTTTCATTCTTGTTTGCGTGTTGTGATGTTTGGAAGCATGATAGTGTCACAAAACGAGATCCATAAGTTTAAATTATACGTATAGACTTTGTATTTGTTGGCGTTGTCAGTATTTTGTACGGTGCCAGTTCGTTATCGCTTAATGATGCGTGTGTAGCGTTATATATTTTTGTTACTATCTTAAGCCCTTTTTAACAATTTAGTCAAGTTTTATATTTATAAAACATGATATTCTACTAACACTAAACACACATATGGGCAAGTGCACCCATCGTGAGCGTAGTATAGCGTTGGTAAGATACCGATGTCGTCCAAGGACACAAGAGCTTTTAGTACCGGTTTATCCTCAACGTCTAATCAAATCAAAATTTTTAGAAAAGGTTTTAAACATGAAAATAGAAACTAAAATGCTGAAAAATAAAAATAAAATAAGACAGATAGATAAGATGAATCACTTGGATCCAACTAGCCTTTAATGTAACCTTTGATGATTTCCGCACTTTTGCACTTTTTAAGAGATTATCTTAGTTATAGTAGTAGGCCCCTCTTTTTAAGGTGACGTTACCCTCAACCCAGTGGTTTGAGTCAGCAAGGATACAATCCCAAAGGGTCGGAATATTGAAAGATAATTAATTAAGTTATTAATGCGTAATGTGGTAGGCCCCTCTTTTGAAGGTGACGTTATCCTCGGCTAAGTAGTTTGAGTCAGCAGGGATACAATCCCAAGTAGCTAGGTTAATGTATTAATAGTAGTTTACATATGAGGGGATCAAGCCAGTCGCACCCCCATCATCCAATACAAGTGGGTATTGAAGGAGGTCCTAGTAAGCTTGACCCAGGTCCTTGCAGGATCTATACACTAAACAAGGTAAGAACCTAACCAAACCATTCCCTTAACCCCCGACCAGGTAGGCAACATATCTCTATATAGACCGTAGAGATATGAATGGTGAAAATCTTTTATTTTATATAGACAGTAAAATAACGCCAAGACACCACGGACAAATGATAAGGAAGTTTCACCTTCAACATAAGAAACTAGTTATTAAACTCATTAATACAAAACCAAATAAAAAGTGCGAAAATATTAAAAATCAAAAGTATTACACTAAATGCTTGTCTTTACCAAGTGATGTAAGAGACTTAGGAAAACAAGGCCTTTGATTGTCAAGAACTCTTACTATCAATCTTGGATCCCGAGACTACTACACACACTCTAGGTGGATGATGGATGATGGTCGTGGATGTGGGTGTTGTGATGGTGGTGGAGTGTGGGTGAAGTGGGAGAGAGGTGGTTTGCCAAGGGATGCCTTTGAAGTGAACCAAACACCCCTATTTATAGCCTGCAAAGAAGCCCGGACACGGCCCCGTGTCCATCCTCTTTCTCTTTCTTCATTAATTTCAATTGTCTGTATTAGGCTCCACACGCCCCCATGTTCGCTGGGCACGACCCCGTGTGCAGAAGCGTATCTGTACTATCAAGAATTGCAAGATTTTGCGAATCTTAGCATTAACGAGGGCCCGTGTTGAGCTGGGCATGCCCCCGTGCTGGGAATAGAAGCTTCTATAGCTTTGTCTTTTCTGCAGGCTTCTGGACGTGCCCCCGTGTCCGTTGGGCACAGGGCCGTGGTCAGCCTTATGTTCTCTTGTTTTTGCTTGGGGAAGATGTTGTCGAGGTGTCGGGCATGCCACGTTTATTCCTTTTCTTGTATTTATGTTAGTTTTTGCTTCATATTTGTTCCTTTTGTTCATTTAAGCTCATTTGGTCCTGAAAATACAAAAGGAAGACAAAAGCACACTTTTTCCAACATTAGTACTAAAAAGGGGTTAGTTTTATGCCTCATTTGATGTAATTTATATGTTGCATTTTACACACATCAAATACCCCCACACTTGAATCTTTGCTTGTCCTTAAGCAAAACTCTTTACTATGTGGCTTACACGCCCAAATGGAATGGGTAGAAGAGAAGTTTTGGGCTTGTCTTGAGTGTCGGGAATCCAAGATCTTTATTGGGTTTTATTTTTATGCTATTTACAATCCTATTCGTTATGATTTATTTAGAACGTTTCATAAGAGAAATTACTTATTTGGGCCTAACATGCCTTTTTTAAAATTCCATTTATATACAAGTTCACATACCTCACGGGATCACTCAACACTCGGCCGAATATGTATTTTTGTGAAACACTTGAGACCAGCATGGAACTTACTTCTACCATATGCTTGCCAAACAATCAATCCTCCTCCTTTTTAACTATAAACCTTTGTAAATATCAAGAGGACTTGGGGAAAGGGTTAGGCTTGGGTTAAAGGCAGGTGGTTTTGGGTTAGTGGTTAGTAAAAAGGGCTAAACGCGTAAAAAGCGTCGGTCGTCGTAAAACTTTTTGTTTTTGTGACTTTTATTCAAACTAAGCATTTTCAAACAAAGTTTCTTTGAGGAACTTGTTTGTTTATTGCTATACTTCATTTTTTTTATAAGGAATGTCACAAGAAAACTGAGCTTTTTACTAAAATAAGGGGTTTAAAAGAAAAAAGGTTTTGGTGGGTAAAGGGTGTTTGTTTAGCGGTTTTAGAAACGAAAAGGTTTGAGCTCAAAGGGGTTAACTAGGGGGATTTTGGGTAGGTTAAAAGAAAAATAATGGTGTTGAAAAGAAAAAGGGTTAGTCCTAATGCCTCCATCATTTACTTACTTGGGTTTAAGTTGGTAAGGACCGGGAATGTATCGTCATGGCAAGTTCTACAGTCATAAGAAACCAAGCGGCTATTCACAGAAGAAACAAAAAATGAGCATTTAGTTTAAAGATGTATGCTTGTATGCTCAATAAAGGCTCAAAACTCACTTTTTGTGGGAATGGGTTTAAAATGTGATCAAGTATATATAATCAAATTTTAACTAGATTTGTCATGTCGTTTCATAATTTTCTTATGTTGGTTCTTTTTATCACGACGCTATCGGTTGTGAATTTGTAAAAATATAACCTTTTTAGAACTTGTTACTACCAAATTAAACCAAGACAAGTAAAAAAATGAAAAGTTTTTGAAAAAAATTGGGGTGATTAGCGGTTCCAATAGAGTTTTGTGTAAGGCTTGTTATTTGGACTTGCAAAATACAAGGTTTTAGCATCACCCCCCCCCCCACACACACACTTAAATTACACATCGTCCTCAATGTGTCCAAAAAATAAGTTTTTAGGTTGATTGAATGTGTAAAAAGGTGTTAAAACAAGGTTTTGGTGTTACTGGACATCTGGACACGGCCTCGTGTTGGGTGAGCACGGCCCCGTGTTCAGAGTGCCAGTAATGAAAACTTACTGAAGGTGGGCACGGGGTCATGTTCGGTGGACACGGCCCCGTGTTGGGCAGGTTTTAAACAAACAGCAGCTACAGGGTGGTGGACACGGGGGCGTGCTAGCTGGGCACGACCCCGTGTTGACAATCTGCAATCTTTGAAACATGTTTTGGCTTTCGGTTCTGGTCTCCGGGCTTAGGTGGTACTAATGTTTAGTGCTTCCAAGCCTCCTAGGTACCTGTTTTACTTAAAAATACCACACCACACAAAATAACAAACATCCTACCTTACTATAAGTTTAACATCCACAACACAAACTAAAAATAAATGCAGAAAACTAAAAGTGTTAACAGAAAGTAAATTTTTCAACAATGGCACGCAGGCCAGATAATTGTTTTTAAGAGAAAAGGGGGTTAACCTGTTAGGACCTTTAATCGTGTTAAATTACCTCCAAATCCTCCATTTCAATCCATATCTTCATCCTCGTCATCTCCTCCTTGTCCCGCCATGTACTCTCGGATGTTGCTGATGTCATCTTGTATGTCGGAGATGTTCCTCTCTATAACTCTGACACGGGTGTACATGTTGCTTGCCATATTGTAGGTGTTGCGGGTGCACATGAGGTTTTCCTGCAAAAGATCATGTAAACTTTGAAAATTAGGAAAACCACCTCCTTGAGAGGAGGATTGGCCTGGATCACCAAGATGCTGATACTGGAACTGTGGAGGAGGACGAATTTGTGGAGCGTGAAGGACGAGAGCTTCTTGAGGGTTCCACACATGCCCTTGAACTGTTTGAAAACGAATAGTTCCGTCACCCGCTTCATTTATAATCCCCATCGAGCGGCATATGACGAGATCCACCTTCCCCGACCACGGACCCTTCTTGAAGGACCTTGGTATCCTTTGCACAAAGTTCTTAAAGAGGCGGTTGTAACACCTCGAAAATTTACGTCCAATAAAGTACTGACACGTGTCATGGACTTTGAATATGTGAAAACATACTTTAGAGGGACTAAAGTTGACAAACAGTGAAACTATGTGAAAATAAGGGTCCAAAGTGTCAACAATGGATAAATAGGCTCTAAAATAACCCTACATGATGTTAAACGGATAAATCATGGATCATACGAAGCGGAAAATGAAAGAAAGTGAGGAATTTCAAACTACAGGGGCTAAAAGTGTTAACATGTTGAAAGTATACCTCTGAGTGATCTTTTGGCAAACCCGAAGCTTTGTAATGATAAAATATACTCACTTGAATATGTGATAAAAATTTCATCAAGTTTCGTTATCATATGAGAAAGTTGTGATCAAAACCATGCACGAAGGGTTAATTGCGTTAACGTTAAATTTCGAGACTTTTCGGGTAAGCACAAAGTTAACCGAGGACTTTACCATGTTTGTAAAAGTCCCAAGGCCCTTAAAAATAAGATTTGAGGGTCTAATGAGCAAGATAAATCGCCAAAACCACGTTCCAAAGGACCAAGGACTGAAATGCAAAACAAAGAAACAAAATTTTGTCATCTGACAAGGGCTAGCGCACCGCTACATCAGAAGCGTAACGGTGCGCTAGGCACGTATCTGGGCAAAAATAACCCACAGATGCCAGTTGCAGACCTGTTGCGAGTTGTAGCCAGCTGTTGTCGACTCCAGGGCCTCACCAATGAGTATACATGCAATTGGGGACCCTTGGACACTTCTCACAACATCATAAAACATCTGTGGAAGCCTCTAAGCAGATCAAAGTTGCATAAAAAGGACTTGAAGTAGCAACATTCAAGAACTTGCATTTTCTAAAATTCACAAGATCAATTCCTGGAGCTCTCTGGACGACAAGGCATCTTCCTAGTGATCTCTAAGCTTATTTAGGACCATTGTAAGTGTTCATAACTCTTTCAAATTCGTTCTAGCTTAGTTATTCAACCGAAAGTCAATCCATCGTAATTTCTGTTTGACTTTGTGATTAAACGAAAATGGCTCAGTCGTTTCTCAAATTGAAGGTACCTACAAGTTGGTATTTATGTGGGTAACAAACCCTCAAAAGGGTATTTTCAAATCCTTTTGACCCCAAACCTTTTTCTACTGATTTTATTTGTTAAATAAATTATTTTGAGCATTCTGGAAATATAAAAATACCAGCTTTCTTTTAAAAACCCGGAAACGGCTCTAAATCGCCTTTTTAAGCGTTTTTAACGCATAGTATGTACCATAACCATATTAAACATATAAGGTTGATACCTACTGATATTTTTAGCATATTTTTATATAATAACAGTAAGTATAAGTTTTTGAACTCAGGTTTCCAGTTTTGACATTTTTAGCCCTTGTGAAATTACCAAAATACCCCTAAGGTGCATAGTTTGGTTTTAAATGATAAATTTCACATATGGGTCATACCCTACTGTTATAACATGTTAAATTAAGTATATTTACTGTATAAACCAGACCTGTAACTCAGATTTCTAATTTAACTCTTTTATAATCTTTTAAATGACCAAAATGCCCTTATGAGGCATAAATTGTGTTTAAATCCGTTTTGGGCATAATAGAAAATAACTTACTGATATTATAACATATTTAGAGCATATTATCTCAGGGAACTTGCATATGACTCTTACGGTTACCCGTAACGCTCTTTTCGCGTTCGGTTCGGTTTATGTAACTAGTTTGCATAAATTGACCGAGACGGGTCAAACATTATCATTTTTGTCTCAAAATCCAGAATGTATTTAGTATACCCATATTATACAAGTATTCAAACTTGTCGGGTCCAAATCACATTCTATCCGGTCTTCGCTTGATCGTGCGTTTGAACTGTATCGTCCTTTTAAACTAATCGGGCTAAGCTGAAGCTTAAATAAAGACCCGTTAGAAATCTAATAGGTTATTATAAACCTTCGTTCCAGATTAGGAGCACCGGTAAAAGCTACTTGCCTTTTTGCTTGTTGAGAATTATACTTTATTCAGGTAAATACTTTTAACTTATTTCCCCTATACGGGCTTGGGGTACGGTATATAAAATACCGCTTGGTCCGGCATTGAATTCTTTAATCGAATAGTGGTTAAATTTATTGAGATGCTATGTTTTGTTTGTATGTTTTGTTTGCTTAAAGCCTTTGGGGGGTTAATGACCATGTCCCGGATATCCTTGGCATTATCTTACGAGATGGCCACGACCTGAGCACGGGGTGTAGGCGTACACCTGTTAAGTGTATAACTCAATATTGTGGTGTGTCTATTGATCTTTAACCCGGCACGAACCGGGCTACTGAACGCATAAGTAACATGTAAATCCTTTACAAGATTATATTACATAATTATCCCAAGTTATAAAAATGTTTTGTGCCACGTGCATTCAAATCAATTTTCAACCATTTTCAAAATGAGTCAGTTAAATTGTATTTACCAGTGTAAACTGACATATTTTTCCCAAAAGGTTAAGTACAGGTACTACACGTAATAGGCTGGCTGTCTTCTAGAGCGTCCACAATAAGTCTCGCAAGCTTGGACGACAACAAACTGTTGAACAATATCTTATTTTATTTTTGATCCGCCTGTGGATCCGTTTCAACTATTAGTGATATTTAATATTACACTTTATTAAAGTTGAAATGAATCTATCTTTGCTTCCGCTGTGCATTTATATATTGTGTTGTTTGTCTATGATGATACCAACTACGTCACGATACTCCCCACCGGGCCCACCGGTGACACGTGGAAAATAGGGGTGTGACAGGTTGGTATCAGAGCCAACATTGAGTGAATTAAACACTAGCTTTTTGTGTTTAATCTCAATGACACGATAGCACATCCTTTGACCTTCTGAGTCTAGACTTAACATAGGAACACTCTTGTCCCTATTCGGAGGATTATTGCTTTTAATAATATATTTTTATATCGCCAAACAAGAAGCTGTAATGGAAATTCTCCCCATTTGAAGCCTAGGAAAGGCCGAGCTTCGTGTTGCGACTGCGATTAACATACGACCAAGGAGAGGACATTCAGAACTAAATTGAAGAAGAAACTCCTTTTGTTGAAATTCGTATCCTTAATAAGTCCTTATAAGTGCATACTTATCTTTCAGTTCCTTCATGGACAATATTGTTTCATTCAAGTCCCGCTTAGGGCAATTCTGTATTTTTGTTAATCATTGGAATATTTTATCAAAATTCATTTATTCAATATATATGGATATAATAAATGAAATAATTAAAATAACATTTTTTATAAGATCTACCATTATAATGAAATGGCAAAATCTAAAAAGGACAAGACCTAGCCTCGTGTCATTATTGAGACCCGGCCAAGATGGCAGTTCCTCAATTTAGGTTCAGATCCTTATTAACATCCCGAGATTTGATTGTTCTGCGTCAAATATTAAAAAGGAATCGTAAAGGTAAACCTATCCTATATGACAAGGCCAAGATGGTAGGACCTATTTAAAAGATTCAAATCCTTGTTAACGCCTAATAACGTGTTAGCACTCTTGGCAAATGTGATTCGAGAAAGTCACAATAGTCATCCCTATACTAAATTTTTTTTTTTAAATTTTTTCTAATTTGCATTATGATCTAGAAATCATGGCTTATATCATCCTATAAGATGATCATGTAATAATCATCCCTTAAGGATGAAGTGTCACGGGCTATAATACACTGTCCGATTGTGACATCGACAGTTGTGATCTTTTGAGATTCCCCGTCCTAAGGGGGGTGAGCTATGCTCAAAGTCCTCTAGATGATAATCTGGTCGTCATGTCATTATTATGACCGCTGAACGACAATTGATTTAAATTAAAGTACTAATCCTGTCGTTATGTCATTATTATGACCGCTGAATGACAGTTGATTTAAATTAAAGTGCTAATCCTGTCGTCATGTCATTATTATGACCACTGAACAACAGTTGATTAAATTAATGGCACTGATCATGTCGTCATGTCATTACTGTGACCGCTGAACGTATCATCAGTGCAATGACTATATGTCTTAACATCTTACGAGATGTTAATTGATAGGCCCACGGGCCAGAAATTTTAATAAAGACAGTCGTAGCCTACAACTCCCTGTCAAGAAAAGGTAATGAACTTTGATTCAAGCCTTAATACCTCGATTTTGTAACATCCTGGTTTATAAATTAAATCTGTCCATGTGACTAGGCTGTTGAGCTATTATTAAATTATAACTAGGGATATACTGCCTACGGGCTATACTCATTGTCATACAAGACAAAAGACAGTCGTAGCCTACAACTCCCTGTCAAGAAAAGGCAGGAACACGTTCAAGCCCAAATACCTTAATTCTACAAAATCAAGGTTGATAATATAAAGTTGTCCCTGTGACACGGTCTTTTGTGCCATAATTATATTTTTATTAAATTTAGGATAATTATAACGAAAATCCTAAATAAAATAGATATCATTCTTTTTCTGCCAGTATAAATATTAAAAGAGAATCTTAAAAGGTTTGACCTAGCTTGAATGTCATTGAAGACCTAGCTTGAATGTCATTGAAGACCTAGCTAAAATGGTAAAACCTGTTTAAAAGAGATTCAGATCCTTATTAAACACTTGAAAACATGTTAACACTCCCGACAACAGTGATACGATAAAATCACGATTGTCATCTTTATATTAGGAGCTTCCAAACCCTTTATTTAGCATATATAATCAATAGGAATCATGGCTAATAAATGACGAACATGATGTACACATCTAAACATCCACCTGGGATGTATACCTACGGGCAAAGATGCATACATGAAAACGATAGTTTTATTTCATAACTTCTTGTCAAGACAATGAATTATGAAATTTTCCGATCTAAAGGAATCATTGATTATGTTTTAAAATTTCCCTAGTGACAAGGCATCTGTGCCATCGAAAAGTCCTTGGGAACAAGCCGTTGTGCTATATAAGATGTCAGTATGACATTGACAGTCGTGACTTATGGTCCCTGTCTAGTAAATATGAAGGATTATATTCCGTTTAAACGCCAAAGATGGTTTATTTAAAAACTTAGGCAAAACATAATCAAATAAATTAAATACTATCTGTTGGCCCATATGGTTTATTCGCACCATGGCTACTTAATTATCAAGTTCGACAATTCGCTATATAATTAAACCAATTATTTCTGTTTGGAGTGTAGCCTTCAAAGTTTCACCATGGCTGACTCCACTGAAGCTCACAATCATCCGGTTGATCAGAAAGATGATGTAAGACTGAATTTAACAAGCACCGAGTTACAGGCTATGATAGATACAGCCGTAAACAACGCTGTGGACCGTGCGCTGAAGGATCATAAGCGAAAGTGCGATGATACCCCGAATAAGGGTTGCAAAAAGAGTAAGACCGGTTCAAACCATAACCCGTCTAAGCCAATGGAGGCAAAACCCAAATGTAAAATCTACAAGAAAAAACACTTCGGGAAGTGCAGGTATGGATCGAACTCGCATACACAGACGAGAACTGTTGCATGTGGGATATGCAAGTCCAAGGAGCATAAAACCTTGGACTGCAAGAAGATGGAAGACGCAACCTGCTATGGTTGCAATACAAGAGGGCACATTAAGACCAACTGCCCTAAATATGCTAAAAAGCTTGAGGAAGTTAAAAAGATCAAAGCTGGAAGCTCTCAAATGGGTGCTCAAGAGACTGTTCAGGATAACAATGTCACAACAGGTACTTTCTCTATCAATAACGCTCATGCTAGAGTATTAATTGATTCAGGTTCAGATAAGTCTCTCGTAGACAATAGATTTTGTAAATCATTAAATCTGCCTGTTAAAACTCTAAGTGTTAAGTGGAATTGACCAATAGTACCTCAGAGACTGCTTCAGAAATATTAGATGGATGTTTATATTCATTTAGGAATTATTCTTTTCTGACGTCCTTGTTCCATTTAAATAATAAAGGACTCAGCATAGTGATAAAAAAAATAGATTGGTTGCCTAAAAAATCGAGCCCATATTGTGGGTGATAAGAAGCAATTAATTATCAAGACTCCTTATGAGACAACCATCGTAATTACATGTATCCGTAAGATTAGTAAATATTAAACAAAAAAAAAATGGTGGAATTGGCCGTCCCCGGAATCGAACCTGGGTCTAGGCCGCACCCTTTCGCGCGCCTAGCCAACCGAGCTAGGTGCCTAGTTTGTGAAATCTCCATTTTGATTAAATATAAGCACTTGTACAATCAAATAACACTCCTTAGGAATGTTCATATGGTTTAATAATACCATGATCAATGTATGATAAGTCGACAGGATGATGACTAGCTGGGAAAAGCACACAATTAATTGTTAAATTGGTATTTAATACCAAAAGATTTGAGTATGGAAAACTCAGAAGAGACAAACAAAAGTCGCAATACTAAGAGATGCGACAAATGTTAATAGTGCATCAAGTGTGAACCTCAATGTTAACAGAATTAATCTCCAAGACTATAATTATCACGGCTGAGAAGGGCTGTGAGAAAAGCCATGAAGAACCAAACGCTGCTCGCTCTATAACACATGACACTGCTCATGAGAAGAGCTTTATTCATATTCCATATGCGAAGAATAACCCAAATAAAATCATATGTGGCGAGGAGCCCATTCTGTTTAGGATGTACTTAAAAAGTACTTCGTCTCTTGGAAGTCAAGAGACATCGATAGTTAAAAGGGGCCATTGATTGCAAGGAATTGTTGAGAGAAGTAGAAACCATTAGGTATATCAGTGGTTATGCTGGAAAGCACACGGTAAGGTGTGCATCACAATCATTCGGTGGCAATACCCTTGATTAATAAGGACACTAATGGAGTCCACAAGAAAGATCCCCTTATACAGTATGGGATGGTTCAAATTTTAAGGACCTTATTAGACAACCTATTATCCGCTTTGCGAAATGGAAAAGATGGAATAAGAATTTCTCCGACTCCTCCATAAGAGCTATAGACCATCGACAGTAGGTTGCAAACTTTGGTTTATTGGTTGAAATAGTGCTCTTATTCGGTTAACCTAGAACTTAAGCATAATGCACTATATAGATATCTATGATTTAGCATCGACTATAAAAGGAACTTTAAGGTTTCAAAACCTGCTCATTATAAATCCATTATGGACCTAGCTCAGCTACTCATGTTATATAGATTAAGAAATAACCAGTCAAGGTTGAGACCTCCCTAAAAGTTTGTCAAAGATTTTGTAGCTAAGTTTAAAAGGATTAAGAATGGAGGCGTTTAACCCTCCTGATGAATAATTAGAGGCAGTTCACATTAATAATGATGCCAGATAAACCCTTATTATGATTTCTTTTGGCTAAGAGTTACGTATGGATTCAGGTACTGCTAAGTCTCTCATAAGATTTTAAGCTTAGCAAATTTTTAGAAATCTTTCCCGTAAGAACCCCAGATATTAAGTGTAAGGTAAAACTTACAGGCGAAATCATAAGAATCATTCCATCTGTTCCTGTTAGAAATCTCTAATTATGGAATTCTAGAAGTATCCTCTCTCTAGAAGATGTGCGTCAGCATATATAGTTAATATCTCCTTGATCTCTATTGATTGCGAAAACCAGACAGTATGATAAAAGCGCCATATGAGGATTGATGTATCTTAATAAGTTCCATAGATTGCTTCCATGCCTGATCAGTATGGAGGTTTAATACATGGAACCGCAAGGATATTCTAATAGTCATATGGTGCTAAAGTCAACTAATGGTATTCAAAGAAGATATCCAAAATGGAATGGTCCAAGTAAATGTCTTCAATTAAGAAAAATCATGGACTCATAACATATAGGTGTCACTCATTGGACACGAGCAGTGTTGGACGAACTGGAGCCTGAGGCTTGGAAAATCTCTGTAACCTCATTGTATCTTGATTACCCTGTTTACCTCCTGAGAGGCAGGTAGAATTAAGATTTATACCCCATTTAGGGTTGTATTCTTATGAAATCTCCAAGACGGCAAGTGCCATTATTGGAAGAATCAAAACCCCAATTAAATAAGTTTTGAAAATAAAGAATTCATATAGCCTAACCTTATATTTTAAGAATTCGGTATTGTTAATTAAGAAAGACGGTTCATTTTGCTTATGCATTGAATACCGCAACCCAAATTAGGCAACAATTAAGAATTTCCATCAGCTGCCCAGGATCGTCGATTTGTTCGACTAACTGTAAGGATTAACTATCCCTTAAGATTAGTTTTAAGTAATGGTTGAAATAACCATTTCACATTGAAATAAGTTTTTTCTATAATAGTTGATGTATAAGTATCAAGGCTGCTCCTTCGGAGACCTTGCTTAAATGGAAAGTTGAATATCTATTGTTAAATAGAAGATTGGTACGTCCAATCATCAGAATCTGAAGATTTCCTTGGAAACAACGGACAAGATTGCCCAGATTCGCGATCGCCTGAAAGCTGTCAGGAATAGGCAGAAAAGTTATACAGATCCAAAGCGTGAGTCTTTTCACTTCGAAGTAGGTGACAAGGTATTGCTTAAAGTATCACCCTGGAAGGGGGTGATGCGATTTGGTAAGAAAGGCAAGCTAAGCCCGAGATACATAGGACCTTTCGAGGTTATCGAACGTGTCGGGTCAGTTGCTTATAAGTTAAACTTGCCTGAAGAACTTAGCGCTATCCATAATGTGTTCCACATCTGTAATTTGAAGAAGTGTTTCGCTGATGAATCACTGGTTATACCGCATATGGATGTACATATAGATGAAAACTTGAAATTGTGGAAAAGCCATTATCAATTGAAGATCGACAGGTAAAGAAGCTTCGAAGGAAGCATGCACCTATTGTTAAGATCAAATGGGATGCCCGTAGAGGTCCCGAATGCACATGGGAGGTAGAATCCACGATGAAAGAAAAATACCCTCATTTGTTTCAGTAAATGTCACACCCCCAAAATCCACACGCGGAGTGTCACCGCTTGGAGGCGTGACTGACCAGGATCAAGCCACCAATCATACAGAACAATGTAATAGTAACTGTAAATGTAATTTAACCAAACCAATCCATATGAAAGGTGTTCAAAACATAAGTATAAATTCAACGTTTTAGCGGAAGCATATGAATAAAGCCCAACATAATAAAGTATGTAATGTCATAAGGTCTAATCAAACATTCACGATCCATGTCCACAACGACTGCGCCTCCCGTGCAAGCTCCATAAGTACCTAAGGTCCTGCAAGGCATGTAACAGAGGATCAACAACTAGTTGAGCGAGTTCACAGAAAGTAAATGCGTAATAGTAAGTTCGTATGTAACATGTGGCTCTACTGGGCCGGTAGTACGTTCTATTGGTGGGGGCTTCCCATGTTGTATATCCACTAGACTATTCGTAACCATAAGTATCCTTCCCAATCCGAGGATGGTAGTAAGTATAAGTTTACGTAGGTTTTACGTAAGTGTCCTTCCCAACCGAGGACAGTACGTAACGAGTACGTAGGTTTAGCGCTGGCGCCCTTCCCAATCCGAGGACAGTACGTAGGCTTTACGTAGAGTTTGGCACAGGCATCCTTCCCAATCCGAGGACCGTGGTAAGTAGTCTAGTGGTGTTGTAAGTACAAGTAATCATTCAATCCCATTCCCAACCCACCGGGGAATCCCATGCCTTGGTAAGAGTGTGAACTCACCTTGGTTTGCTCGGTATGCTAAGTAGGTGCTCGTAAATAATCAATCACGTCCTAAATACGCACGTATGCATGATCAGTTTATATCCAACTTGTTCACGTATAGGTACACAGTCGATAAGCAAGTAACACATGGCACGTATTCATAATCATACAAGTCATGCATAGAATCTAACAGCAGTTAGTTAACCCGGTTAAGTCTTAACAGGAATAGTTTACTGTGCAGGTTATCCATTTGGCGAAACACAATTCGGCGAAACACGTATTCTGTTTCGTCAAGGCTGGTCTCGGCGAAACACATATGTTTCGTCGTCACCTCTGTTTCGTCTAAGGTGTCAGTTACGTCGAGCCGTTACATTAGTTACGGGATATCACAGAGCCCTAATCATTACTCACAACACATGACCAATCATCGACCAACAATCATCTTTTTAACAAACACATATTAGCAATCAAGAAATCATTCGGTTCATGTGCAAAAATCAAGACATCATTTAATTCTAATCTCATGATAATTCTGACTATTCTGACAACACACATGTGCTATCATTTACTTACATGTTTGCAGGGATTGATGGAAATCAAGATTACACCTGCACATGGCCATATTCCTTTGATTTGGTTGGACCGATTTACCTACTGTGCATAAGTTCCTTATGATATTCTTAATTCTCATGTATTAACACATTAACAGGCATACACGATAAATCAAATCACCTAACATTCATGGCAGTTTGCCGATAATATAAATATATATTGTTCTTTTATAATGGCCGACAATTCATGAAGTCATCTTTATCTAATATGGTTGCACAATCGAGACCAGTCACATGTACATTAACCAGCCATGAATCTCCTAAAACAACCTTTAATTTTACAACCAATCACATAACCTCATTGTTATATAGCATAGATATAAAATTCACAAACAAACAGAATCAACCAGCCGAGATTTAACATGAATAAGAATTCACTAACCACAATCTTGATCAACTGGGATGATACTTCGAAGGGAGTATGCCTACTGCCGTCGAGCAAGAAGGAGAAATAGAAGGGAACTAGGGTTTGCAAGTTATGTTTCACGTGATATAACCAAGTGCACTTAATTAAGTATTACTGGGCCTAACCTGGGTCGAAGCCCATTACCGTTCTCGTCAAGGGGTTATGGGCGAAAACACTTTTGGTTTTTGTCATATATAGTAGAGTATATTTATAAATGTACATACAATATTAATACACCTTACATAGTTCACAAAATCCATCACTAGCATTCAATCAATTAATCGCTAATTGGTAGTATACAAAACTGATAACCGGTGCACCTAACGAATTAAGAAAACGTAGTTATGAGTAAAGAGCTTGGAAACTCGGGTTGTCACATTATCCCCAACTTGAAAGAAATTTCGTCCCGAAATTTAGCATGCGGTTACTGAGGAAGCTAGTGGTGTGACGTTGTTTACCTGTATCGTATCGCGGCTCCCCGAGCAGGTTTGCGAAAATTACTGGTTTTCTTGGGGTGTCACATCATCCCCCCGTTGATTTGGAATTTCGTCCCGAAATTCTGTATTGGTAGCTTCAGCCTCAGTAGAAGTTGCATTGGTTCCGAATAACTGGGGATATTTGAGTTCCATTTGATCTTCACGCTCCCAGGTGAACTCTGGGCCGCGGCGGGAGTTCCAACGAACTCGTACAAGAGGGATTCTCGTGTTCTTGAGGACCTTAACATCCCGGTCCATGATTTCAACAGGTTCCTCGACGAAGTGCAACCGCTCGTCGATAGTGAGTTCCTTCAAGGGAACTATGTGGGTCTCATCTGACATACACTTCTTCAGATTCGACACGTGAGAGACGTTGTGAACTGCACTGAGTTCAGCTGGTAAGTTCAATCTGTAGGCTACCCTGCCTATCTTCTCAATAACTTCGAAAGGTCCAACGTATCGTGGATTAAGTTTGCCGCGTTTACCAAAACGAACCACACCCTTCCAGGGCGAAACTTTAAGTAGCACTCGATCCCCAACTTGGAATTCGAGTAGTTTTCTATCTTTATCGGCGTATGCTTTCTGACGGTCACGAGCTGCCGCCATGCGTTGTCGTATTTGAGCAATCTTTTCAGTAGTATCAACTACCATTTCTGGACCTGTGATCTGACTGTCTCCCACCTCTGCCCAACAGAGAGGTGACCGGCATTTACGTCCGTACAATGCCTCGAATGGTGCAGCTTTAATGCTGGTGTGGTAGCTGTTGTTGTAAGAAAATTCCACAAGTGGCAGATGTTTTTCCCAACCATTGCCAAAGTCAATTACGCACGCCCGAAGCATGTCTTCTAGAGTTTGAATGGTGCGCTCAGACTGCCCATCCGTCTGAGGGTGATAAGCTGTGCTCATGTCTAAACGAGAGCCAAAAGATTTGTGCATTGCTTGCCATAGTTCTGAAGTAAATCGTGCGTCACGATCAGAGATGATGGAGGTGGGCACACCGTGCTTCGAAACAACTTCCTTAAGATATATGTCTGCTAGTGTGGAGAACTTATCCGTTTCCTTGATTGCCAGGAAGTGAGCAGACTTAGTGAGTCGATCCACGATCACCCAAATAGTATCATTTCCGCGCTGAGATCTAGGTAAGCCAGTAACAAAATCCATGGAAATTTGTTCCCATTTCCATTGCGGTATCTCAGGTTGTTGGAGTGGACCTGACGGTTTCTGATATTCCGCTTTGACTCTCGCACAAGTCAAGCATTTGCTAACGTATGTGGCTATGTGGGCCTTCATGCTGGGCCACCAGTAGGTAGTTCTGATATCGTGGTACATTTTATCCGCACCAGGATGTACCGAATAGCGAGACTTATGAGCTTCATCCATTACAAGCTCGCGTAAGTTGCCATAAAGTGGAATCCAAATGCGTCCTGTGACGTAGTATGCACCATCTTCCTTTTGTTCTAAGCGTTGCCTTGAGCCACGTAGGGCTTCAGCCCTGACGTTTTCTGGTTTCAATGCTTCTACCTGAGCATCTCGTATCTGAGAAGGAAGACTAGACTGTATAGTGAGTTGTAAAGCTTGCACGCGCTTAGGCGCGGTGTCCTTTCGACTGAGGGCGTCAGCCACAACCTTGGCTTTGCCTGGGCGGTACCTGATTGAGCATTCATAGTCATTCAACAGTTCGACCCATCGTCGCTGTCGCATATTCAGTTCCTTTTGTTTGAAAATATGTTCGAGGCTTCTGTGGTCAGTGTAGATAGCACATTTGGTACCGTACAAGTAGTGTCGCCATATCTTAAGTGCAAAAACAACGGCTCTCAGCTCTAAATCATGTGTAGTGTAGTTCCGTTCGTGAATCTTAAGTTGGCGCGAAGCATAAGCAATAACTTTATCCCTTTGCATCAATACACATCCAAGACCTTGGATAGATGCGTCGCAGTAGACTACAAAATCATCCGTGCCTTCAGGCAGTGAGAGGATAGGTGCGCTACAAAGTCTATCCTTTAAGTGCTGAAACGCTGATTCCTGTGTATTACCCCAACGATAAACAACACCTTTCTGTGTCAGTAGCGTAAGCGGCTGAGCAATCTTTGAGAAGTCTTTGATGAACCGTCTGTAATAACCCGCCAAACCCAAGAATTGGCGTATTTCTGTTGGTGTGCAAGGTGCAGGCCAGTTCTTGATCGAATCCACCTTGGATGGATCAACATGTATCCCATCCTTGGTTACTACGTGGCCTAAGAAGTGGACTTCACGAAGCCAGAAGTCGCATTTTGAAAACTTAGCGTATAGCTGTTCCGTTCGAAGGAGTTCCAAAATAAGTCGTACGTGATGCTCGTGTTCCTCCCGACTCTTCGAGTAGATCAGGATGTCGTCGATGAAAACAATGACGAACTTGTCGAGATAAGGTTTGCAAATCCTGTTCATAAGATCCATGAAAACCGCGGGCGCGTTCATTAGCCCGAAAGGCATGACCAGAAATTCGTAGTGGCCGTAGCGTGTTCTGAACGCTGTTTTGGAGACGTCCTCATCCCGGACTCTCAGTTGATGATACCCTGACCTTAGATCAATCTTCGAGTAATAGCTCGACCCTTGCAACTGGTCGAATAAATCGTCGATGCGTGAAAGAGGATAGCGATTCTTTACAGTCACCTTGTTCAGTTCACGGTAGTCTATACACATGCGGAAGGTACCATCCTTCTTCTTTACAAATAATACTGGAGCTCCCCAAGGCGAAGAGCTAGGACGTATGAAACCCTTTTCCAAGAGTTCTTGCAGTTGCTTAGACAGTTCTTCTAGTTCGGTTGGAGCTAAGCGATAAGGTGCTCGAGCTATAGGTGCTGCTCCTGGAGCTTGTTACTATGAGTTACCAAAGGTTCTTAACCAGCACGAGGAATGCGGATGATCTTTTCTTTGCAAAGAGTCTCTGCTCGATGTTGAGGTAGCCAATCCATACCAATATCGATGTCGAAACCATCACAACGTTGGGGTCATTCCTAGTATCACCCTGACCAATCACGAACACTCGACCCCTGGCACCATTGCCGTCGTTATTACCCCCATTGTTGCCTCCATTGTTATTCCTGTTTCCTTGGTTGTGGTTCTGATTCTGGTTCTGGTTCAACTGTGGGCCGTGTCTCTTGAATTAACCTTCAGCACCACACGGATGACATCCCTTGTTACCCTGCTGTTGCTGCTGATTCTGTGGACCTTGTGGTTGCTGTTGTTGGTTCTGGTTTGCAGGACGTGAGCTTCTACAATCTTTGGCTCCATGACCAAGCTTGTCGCATCATTGACAATGATTTCGGTTGCACTGCCCGCTGTGGTGCAAGTTACATCGTTTGCACTTTGGGTGGTTTCCCCTGTATCCACCCTGCCCTTGACTACTAAAAGGTTGCTGACCAGGACTTTGGTTGTCATCGATCTTTCACTGCTGTGCCTGGGACGGATTCGTAGTCGAACCCTTGCTAGAGGTTCCATCTCACTTTCATTTGTTGTCACTGGGAATAGCAGAAGTAGTAGTAGTAGCACCAATACGTCTAGGCAGCTTGTTTTGTTCCGCTGCCTGGTCTGCGAGACGATGGGCAAGATGAGTAACATCTTGAATAGTAGCAAGATTAGCAGTCATCACATGGCTTTGAATTTCTGGTACTAAGCCTTTGAGGTACATCTCAATGCTCTTGATGGGAGGATCCATCATAGTTGGACACAAAATTGCCAGTTTGTTGGATCGTTTCGTGTACGCTTCTATCTCTAACCCCGTCATCTTCATGTTAAAGGACTCCACTTCCAGCTTGTGGATGGCATCAAAACTACTGTATTCACGTTTGATCAGTTCCTTAGAATCATTCCATGGGGTGGCATTAGCAGCCGCCAGCCCCAGCATCTGAACTTGCGCGTTCCACCAAGTTAACGCAGTGCCTTCGAGAGTATCAGTGGCATATTTCACCTTACGAGCCTCGGGTCATTCACACACTCGAAGACCGATTCGAGTTCCTCGAACTAATGGAGGAGTCCAACAGCTCCTTCAGTGTCGCTGAAAGTAGTAGGACGACAGTCCATAAAAGTCTTGTATGTGCATACAGATGGCTGAGCGTGTTGACTTGTCGTGTGCGTAAGAGTAATCAAAATTAAGCACGAGTGTTGAGTTACGAGAGTAGGATCTAAAGATCCTAGAGTAAGTGGTGATGGCAGGTTACACCTCCTGCCTGGGCAGCTGCGAGTGCTGCAGTAACTTGTTCAGTGATCGAAGCCGCCAACTGGGCTTGAGTTAGGTTAACGCGTCCACTCATGATCTTGACATCAAGGAGAACATGTGGGTGAGAGGTTCGCGAATAGTGCGAAGAGAGTGAGCACACAAGTATTCTCGAGCAATAACATATAGTAGGTTCAGTAATCTGAGCATACCACGAGCAAAGTTCTATGTAATTCTAGCAAGTAGGTAAAGTAACATGAATAGTAGTACCTATGATGTTGAGCATTGCACGTGGAGCGAAGCGTCGTTGTGGATCGTTGAGAGCACTGTTCTGGTTATAGTCTGGTTTTAACAAAATCGTTTTCCCCTTATTAAAACCGAGTTCTCTATAACCAATGGCTCTGATACCAATCTGTCACACCCCCAAAATCCACACGCGGAGTGTCACCGCTTGGAGGCGTGACTGACCAGGATCAAGCCACCAATCATACAGAACAATGTAATAGTAACTGTAAATGTAATTTAACCAAACCAATCCATATGAAAGGTGTTCAAAACATAAGTATAAATTCAACGTTTTAGCGGAAGCATACGAATAAAGCCCAACATAATAAAGTATGTAATGTCATAAGGTCTAATCAAACATTCACGATCCATGTCCACAACGACTGCGCCTCCCGTGCAAGCTCCATAAGTACCTAAGGTCCTGCAAGGAATGTAACAGAGGATCAACAACTAGTTGAGCGAGTTCACAGAAAGTAAATGCGTAATAGTAAGTTCGTATGTAACATGTGGCTCTACTGGGCCGGTAGTACGTTCTATTGGTGGGGGCTTCCCATGTTGTATATCCACTAGACTATTCGTAACCATAAGTATCCTTCCCAATCCGAGGATGGTAGTAAGTATAAGTTTACGTAGGTTTTACGTAAGTGTCCTTCCCAACCGAGGACAGTACGTAACGAGTACGTAGGTTTAGCGCTGGCGCCCTTCCCAATCCGAGGACAGTACGTAGGCTTTACGTAGAGTTTGGCACAGGCATCCTTCCCAATCCGAGGACCGTGGTAAGTAGTCTAGTGGTGTTGTAAGTACAAGTAATCATTCAATCCCATTCCCAACCCACCGGGGAATCCCATGCCTTGGTAAGAGTGTGAACTCACCTTGGTTTGCTCGGTATGCTAAGTAGGTGCTCGTAAATAATCAATCACGTCCTAAATACGCACGTATGCATGATCAGTTTATATCCAACTTGTTCACGTATAGGTACACAGTCGATAAGCAAGTAACACATGGCACGTATTCATAATCATACAAGTCATGCATAGAATCTAACAGCAGTTAGTTAACCCGGTTAAGTCTTAACAGGAATAGTTTACTGTGCAGGTTATCCATTTGGCGAAACACAATTCGGCGAAACACGTATTCTGTTTCGTCAAGGCTGGTCTCGGCGAAACACATATGTTTCGTCGTCACCTCTGTTTCGTCTAAGGTGTCAGTTACGTCGAGCCGTTACATTAGTTACGGGATATCACAGAACCCTAATCATTACTCACAACACATGACCAATCATCGACCAACAATCATCTTTTTAACAAACACATATTAGCAATCAAGAAATCATTCGGTTCATGTGCAAAAATCAAGACATCATTTAATTCTAATCTCATGATAATTCTGACTATTCTGACAACACACATGTGCTATCATTTACTTGCATGTTTGCAGGGATTGATGGAAATCAAGATTACACCTGCACATGGCCATATTCCTTTGATTTGGTTGGACCGATTTACCTACTGTGCATAAGTTCCTTATGATATTCTTAATTCTCATGTATTAACACATTAACAGGCATACACGATAAATCAAATCACCTAACATTCATGGCAGTTTGCCGATAATATAAATATATATTGTTCTTTTATAATGGCCGACAATTCATGAAGTCATCTTTATCTAATATGGTTGCACAATCGAGACCAGTCACATGTACATTAACCAGCCATGAATCTCCTAAAACAACCTTTAATTTTACAACCAATCACATAACCTCATTGTTATATAGCATAGATATAAAATTCACAAACAAACAGAATCAACCAGCCGAGATTTAACATGAATAAGAATTCACTAACCACAATCTTGATCAACTGGGATGATACTTCGAAGGGAGTATGCCTACTGCCGTCGAGCAAGAAGGAGAAATAGAAGGGAACTAGGGTTTGCAAGTTATGTTTCACGTGATATAACCAAGTGCACTTAATTAAGTATTACTGGGCCTAACCTGGGTCGAAGCCCATTACCGTTCTCGTCAAGGGGTTATGGGCGAAAACACTTTTGGTTTTTGTCATATATAGTAGAGTATATTTATAAATGTACATACAATATTAATACACCTTACATAGTTCACAAAATCCATCACTAGCATTCAATCAATTAATCGCTAATTGGTAGTATACAAAACTGATAACCGGTGCACCTAACGAATTAAGAAAACGTAGTTATGAGTAAAGAGCTTGGAAACTCGGGTTGTCACATTATCCCCAACTTGAAAGAAATTTCGTCCCGAAATTTAGCATGCGGTTACTGAGGAAGCTAGTGGTGTGACGTTGTTTACCTGTATCGTATCGCGGCTCCCCGAGCAGGTTTGCGAAAATTACTGGTTTTCTTGGGGTGTCACAGTAAATCTCGGGGTCGAGATTTCTTTTAAGGGGGTGAGGATGTAACACCTCGAAAATTTACGTCCAATAAAGTACTGACACATGTCATGGACTTTGAATATGTGAAAACATACTTTAGAGGGACTAAAGTTGACAAACAGTGAAACTATGTGAAAATAAGGGTCCAAAGTGTCAACAATGGATAAATAGGCTCTAAAATAACCCTACATGATGTTAAACGGATAAATCATGGATCATACGAAGCGGAAAATGAAAGAAAGTGAGGAATTTCAAACTACAGGGGCTAAAAGTGTCAACATGTTGAAAGTATACCTCTGAGTGATCTTTTGGCAAACCCGAAGCTTTGTAATGATAAAATATACTCACTTGAATATGTGATAAAAATTTCATCAAGTTTCGTTATCATATGAGAAAGTTGTGATCAAAACCATGCACGAAGGGTTAATTGCGTTAACGTTAAATTTCGAGACTTTTCGGGTAAGCACAAAGTTAACCGAGGACTTTACCATGTTTGTAAAAGTCCCAAGGCCCTTAAAAATAAGATTTGAGGGTCTAATGAGCAAGATAAATCGCCAAAACCACGTTCCAAAGGACCAAGGACTGAAATGCAAAACAAAGAAACAAAATTTTGTCATCTGACAAGGGCTAGCGCACCGCTACATCAGAAGCGTAACGGTGCGCTAGGCACGTATCTGGGCAAAAATAACCCACAGATGCCAGTTGCAGACCTGTTGCGAGTTGTAGCCAGCTGTTGTCGACTCCAGGGCCTCACCAATGAGTATACATGCAATTGGGGACCCTTGGACACTTCTCACAACATCATAAAACATCTGTGGAAGCTTCTAAGCAGATCAAAGTTGCATAAAAAGGACTTGAAGTAGCAACATTCAAGAACTTGCATTTTCTAAAATTCACAAGATCAATTCCTGGAGCTCTCTGGACGACAAGGCATCTTCCTAGTGATCTCTAAGCTTATTTAGGACCATTGTAAGTGTTCATAACTCTTTCAAATTCGTTCTAGCTTAGTTATTCAACCGAAAGTCAATCCATCGTAATTTCTGTTTGACTTTGTGATTAAACGAAAATGGCTCAGTCATTTCTCAAATTGAAGGTACCTACAAGTTGGTATTTATGTGGGTAACAAACCCTCAAAAGGGTATTTTCAGATTCCCACTCTAAGTATGTTGATTGTCGAGTCAAAGCTTTTCTTAAAAAGTCAACAGAATGTGTTTTTGCAAAATTAAGCATAATTAGAAATGTAGGCTACATACAACCTGTTTGATCATCAAAATAACTTTATAATTAATGTAAGAACATGTTTCATCATGATCAACTCGACAATTTTCAGTTTAAACCCGAATCGGAACCGAAAGTCACATAAATTGACTTTTTCTTTGACTATCAGTTCTGATCCGTACATGCATGTTTGAGATCTGCATTAGAGCATATTTTGGACCAATTTTTATATAAGTTTAACTCTCTGAGATTTTACAACTTGGTTCAACACTTATCCGATTCATATGCATGTTTCCGATTTATGCTTAAAGTTGACTATTTTGCCCTTTTTACTATAAAACGTGATTTTTGAAAAAGTGAAAGAGTAGAAACATTTGTTACTGATTTATAAACTTGCACCTAAAATTTGATATCAGTTTGGGGTCTAGATTAAGAGTTATGCTCAATATCGTAATTTGAAAGCTTTATGTTACTTAAATGGCGTAATTAGCATACAACCTATTTAAACCCACTTTTTGATATCAAACTTTTTACCCACTGATATTATATAATATTTTGGGATTTTTAAAGATTTTTATCTAATTTTTGACTGATCATATCATAGGTCTCTAAGTTTAATTCGGTAAATACTGATTTTGCCCTTTTAAGCCATAAAATGAGTTTTACAAATCCTTTTGACCCCAAACCTTTTTCTACTGATTTTATTTGTTAAATAAATTATTTTGAGCATTCTGGAAATATAAAAATACCAGCTTTCTTTTAAAAACCCGGAAACGGCTCTAAATCGCCTTTTTAAGCGTTTTTAACGCATAGTATGTACCATAACCATATTAAACATATAAGGTTGATACCTACTGATATTTTTAGCATATTTTTATATAATAACAGTAAGTATAAGTTTTTGAACTCAGGTTTCCAGTTTTGACATTTTTAGCCCTTGTGAAATTACCAAAATACCCCTAAGGTGCATAGTTTGGTTTTAAATGATAAATTTCACATATGGGTCATACCCTACTATTATAACATGTTAAATTAAGTATATTTACTGTATAAACCAGACCTGTAACTCAGATTTCTAATTTAACTCTTTTATAATCTTTTAAATGACCAAAATGCCCTTATGAGGCATAAATTGTGTTTAAATCCGTTTTGGGCATAATAGAAAATAACTTACTGATATTATAACATATTTAGAGCATATTATCTCAGGGAACTTGCATATGACTCTTACGGTTACCCGTAACGCTCTTTTCGCGTTCGGTTCGGTTTATGTAACTAGTTTGCATAAATTGACCGAGACGGGTCAAACATTATCATTTTTGTCTCAAAATCCAGAATGTATTTAGTATACCCATATTATACAAGTATTCAAACTTGTCGGGTCCAAATCACATTCTATCCGGTCTTCGCTTGATCGTGCGTTTGAACTGTATCGTCCTTTTAAACTAATCGGGCTAAGCTGAAGCTTAAATAAAGACCCGTTAGAAATCTAATAGGTTATTATAAACCTTCGTTCCAGATTAGGAGCACCGGTAAAAGCTACTTGCCTTTTTGCTTGTTGAGAATTATACTTTATTCAGGTAAATACTTTTAACTTATTTCCCCTATACGGGCTTGGGGTACGGTATATAAAATACCGCTTGGTCCGGCATTGAATTCTTTAATCGAATAGTGGTTAAATTTATTGAGATGCTATGTTTTGTTTGTATGTTTTGTTTGCTTAAAGCCTTTGGGGGGTTAATGACCATGTCCCGGATATCCTTGGCATTATCTTACGAGATGGCCACGACCTGAGCACGGGGTGTAGGCGTACACCTGTCAAGTGTATAACTCAATATTGTGGTGTGTCTATTGATCTTTAACCCGGCACGAACCGGGCTACTGAACGCATAAGTAACATGTAAATCCTTTACAAGATTATATTACATAATTATCCCAAGTCATAAAAATGTTTTGTGCCACGTGCATTCAAATCAATTTTCAACCATTTTCAAAATGAGTCAGTTAAATTGTATTTACCAGTGTAAACTGACGTATTTTTCCCAAAAGGTTAAGTGCAGGTACTACACGTAATAGGCTGGCTGTCTTCTAGAGCGTCCACAATAAGTCTCGCAAGCTTGGACGACAACAAACTGTTGAACAATATCTTATTTTATTTTTGATCCGCCTGTGGATCCGTTTCAACTATTAGTGATATTTAATATTACACTTTATTAAAGTTGAAATGAATCTATCTTTGCTTCCGCTGTGCATTTATATATTGTGTTGTTTGTCTATGATGATACCAACTACGTCACGATACTCCCCACCGGGCCCAGCGGTGACACGTGGAAAATAGGGGTGTGATAGCGGTAGACCCACCCTCCAAAGAAGATAGGGGTCGGGGGATTGGCTAGTTGGTTCAGGTGCATGTTGCGTAGAAGTAGATATGGAACATCCAGGGCCACATGGTTGTGAATGCAGTATAGGACCAACAGATCGCGCAAGCTTACAACACCAGTACTGTCATGCCTTTGGCAGAGGGAGTTGCTGAGGACCCTATGAATGTAGTTGTATATAGGGTCCCGCAACTGTGTGCTTTTGGTCTGGCTTGGGTTATAGTGTCCTTCCCCAAGTTGAGCCTATGCTGCTTGACGTTGGTCTTGTGGGAGTTCACAGAGACCACCCGTGTTTTCCTCATCTCCAGTATCCTCTTCAGCATATAACCCAATGATTGACCCAAATTGTGCAATTGATATTGAAAACATATCCCTCGCACAAACAAATTCGACTCCCTCATTATCAAACGGCTCCGCTTTTCCCTTGAAGGAAAACGTGCTATAGAACTCCATATTGTATTCGTGAACTGAGTGGAGCCTAGTGCAAAGAGCTGCCCTCAATGGACCAGTGACTAGGTTGTTGAAGCGGTCAATCTGTCCTACCGCTTCTAAGGTGTTGAGTGTCACACCCCGACCGCGTAAAACAACCAATCGCGACGGAATCGTCGGGGAGTGTTGTAACAGAATCATTGTTTCAAAACACACGGAAATTGAAGTTTCGTTTTATTAAAAATTGAATATTTACATCGTCTGGAAATCTGAATAAACAATTTAAACATAGTCTATCATTGTTATTAAGTCACTAAGGCCTCGTCCAGTCCTATGTGAGCATGCATCCTAGCAATCAACATCATTCAATAACACCTGAAACATATGTGAAAACAAAGTCAGCAAAGAAATGCTGGCAAGTACATAGGTTTTTGAGAGTGTCGGATTCATGGCTAGTTTACATGTTGCAATACTTAATTAAAAACCTTTTTTTGAAAAGTGTAGTATTGCGACATAATTAACCAACTCAAATCAAGTTGGTTATAATTTGTAAAATCTCGTAGCCATGATTCTTAACTCGAAAACATTTTGTTTTAGAAAATCAATTTGTAAAACATCTCGTATTAAATCGTTAATAAAACTCGTTAATAAATCTCGTTAATAAAACTCGTTAATAAATCTCGTTAATAATACTCGCTAAAAAATCTCGTTAATAAATCTCGTTAATAAAACTTGTTAATAAATCTCGTTAATAAAACTCGTTAATAAATCTCGTTAATAAAACTCATTAATAAATCTCGTTAATAAAACTCGTATGGTTTATATCATTTCTAAAACCTCGTTTGTGTGACATCGTTTCAAAATCGTTTGCCCAAGTGAACTAAATAACGCCACGGTATGTAATACGATGAAAACACTTATATATAGGAAGTACCAGCGGCGCATCCACCATGCTTTCATCACATTACACCCGTCCCATTATCTAAACACTAACAGAAAACCAATCGTTTACCCAAATCGTTTAATTCGTTAAAAATCGCTTTTGTCGTTTAAATCATTCTCGTCTTAAATCGTGAAAACTACTTTTGATTGTCTCGCTAATAACATCCAAACCTTCGTGACTTGACTATCTCGCCTATCGCTTCTCGCATTAATAAACCACCAAAGGGTAAATTTACAATCACAGATTCAGTCGTTACCCACCTAACCCACACATAACTATGGGTGCAGTCTGATAACGGGATTTGTCAGATCCTATGGTACCATAACCTAATACTGGTCGGTTCGGCCAAAACTAATGGATATTATTCGTTATGTAAATACAACCAACAAGTTTGTTTACTATATCGAAATCGTTATTAATTTAATATAAACCATTTTAATCGTTTTTGAAACCATTGTTATAATATCGAAAATCGTTTTGAAAACATCGTTAAAACCTTGAAAACATTTAGCACATATGAATAACCCCAAAACAAGCACTAATCTAAAAAGTGACGAGTTAAACATGTTAAAACATGTTTAACGAATTTAGAAAATAGATTTGGTATCAAAACAAACGGTTTTGATACCTATAAGTAGTTTGGTTACAAAACACGCAAGAATGCGCATTTTGGCCGAAACTACGACTCGTCACTACACCTAGATAACGTGGTAATCAGCAGGTATAGTCACTAGGGACTATAACCATCGTGATTATGCTCACGTTATGAAGTTCAAATGAACTTCGCATTGACCATAAACTGGTTAATGCAGAAAGTCAAACGCAGTCTGACTTTCAGACTCGAAAAGCGATAAAAGAACGAAAGAATACTTACAAAAGGTCCCCGCAAGCTTTGATCCGATTTACTCTCAGGTATGAAGCATAAACTTCAACTTAGAGAGCCAAAATCAGATCAATGTGGGTTTTGCAAGTGAAATGGGATAGCTATTTATAGGAAAACTAGAACCGTTAGGATCGTTCATCGTAAAACGAGCTTCGATCTCATCCGTACACATGTGCCCATGGTTTTGTGAAACCATGGGAGCCCATAGTTTCATTAAAACCACGTGCAAATGAGGGGAACAGCTGGAACAAGCTGGAATTTACATTTTTCATTTTGGTCCCTTCCTAAGATAACTATGGCAAAATGACAATTTTGGTCCCTGAACTTCAGAATCTTGCATTTCGGCTCATTTTTTACACGTTTAAGCCCCATTAACCTCATTTCAAGGCTCTAAAATGAAGTTAAAGTATAGGGAAATCAAAACATGCTCAAAAATATCTCGGATGTCGGTTTGTTTGGTCATACGGTTGCGTTGTTTGGTTAATTACGACGGAAGTCGTAACAAACGCAAAAACGATCCAAATTACGCGACGAATAGAATTTTATCATGCCAATCACTAAAATAAAAAAATTTAATGATTAAATAAAGTTTTGGATGTCCGGATGTATTCAGAACGTAAGATATGCGCGAAAATGCAAACTTATGCACTTTTGATTCTTTTAGTCCCTGAATGACCAAAAAGTTTATTTTAGCACACCGAAACCCTCGAAGCCTATTTCTAAGCTATGTAAAGGATATTTAGCGTATGTTTAACTTATGGTCATGTTCTGGAATGTTCGTTACAGTACAAATCGGCATACTTTCGCAGTTTGTCGAAATTAGTCCCTGTAAGCGAATAAACTTGATTTCGCCACACCAAACCCGCCAAAACTTATTTCTAAGTTATGTAAAGGTTATTTAAGATATGTTAAGCCTATGTCACTATCCCAGAGTTTTTGTTGCATTAAACTGGTTATATTTACACATCAGTGCGCGTATAAGCTTCCAGGAAACGATTTAGAGCCCGAAATCGAACAAGAGTTGATATGTGCTAATGATACACATATTTATACAAATCCCAAGTATGAAACACAACATTTAATTGATTTGGTATTTGTTCGATGGCCGTGGAGGCACATATGTCACATCGTGGCAGACTTGTCGTGGGTTTTCTTCGGGTCTTGTCTTAAGAATTTCAAACCGGGCTTGAGCAGTCCACTCATTCTGGTTGAATCTCGTAAATTTCTTGGCCATCTGAAAGAAAACACCAAACAATTAGCACGAAACAATAATTTTTTCAAAGAAAACTGAAAACAGCAAGCTGTACACGGCCCCGTATCCATTGGACAAGCCCCATGTTCGCTGAAAATCTGCTGGACACGCACCCGTGTTCGCTGAGCACGACCCCTTTCTCAGGCGTCTGTTTCCCAAACACTTATTTTTCGACCCGATTTCGAAAACTTGAAAATTTTTGGTCCAGTAGGGGTGGTTTTCCCCCGACAATGAAACCCCAAGTGCCGTTTTTCCCAAAACAAACCGTTTACCCCTTCAATTTCATCTTTTTCGGTTAAAAAACAAGGGTTTGAGGTTTTTATGAGAAATCGGGCAAATATTCAAACAATTCAAGTTGATGTACTTCCTATAACATGCAACTACACTACTACTAACAGATCTAAACAAAAATTTGAGGTTTGATTCGGTTCAAGTTGAAGAACTCTAGATTTTTCCCCAATTTTTTTATGTTAAACTACATGCAAGTGATTAATCTAACTAACTATGATGATAGAATCATACCTTGACGTTGTTGGAAGTCGGAAGAACGTGAAAATCTGCAGAAATTTCCGGTGGAACTAGAGAGTTTTCGGGGAAACGGGTCGTGTTGAAGTGAACAAATGAAAAGAAAAGGGGTTTTATCCCCGTCAGTGACACGAACACGGCCCCGTGTCCAGCTGGACACGGTCCCGTGGGTGGGTAAATTTAAAATATATATTATTTTAAGTGCACGTGTGAGTGACCTGTTTCCCAAAACTTGGTTTTAGAAATCTTACCGATTTAGAAGCTTTTCGTCGTTCGTTACTTACAAGATATGATGTTGATGCTCAAACATTTGTTTATTCTTCGGCCGCTTGTAGCGAGATCTCTTCCTCTTCATCCTCAATGAACCCTTGATAAAGCTTAAGCCGCTGGCCGTTGACTTTGAATGGAATTCCATTCCGAGATTTAATTTCAATTGCATGGGTGATGGAGAAAGGACCCGTCCACCTAGACTTTAATTTACCGGGAAATAACCGAAGCCGTGAATTAAACAATAAAACCTAATCTCCTACTCGAAATTCATTTGGTTTAATGTGTTTATCATGTAAATTTTTCATTTTTCCTTATAAATTTCGGAGTTAGAATATGCGTGATTTCTTAATTCGTCTAATTCATTTAATTGACAAAATCGATTTTTACCGGCAATTTCTATGTCTAAGTTTACGTTTTTAATTGCCCAGTAGGCTTTGTGTGCTATTTCTACCGGCAAATAGCAACTTTTTCCGTTGACAAGCTTATATGGGGTGGTACCTATTGTTGTTTTATATGCAGTTCGAAAAGCCTATAAAGCATCGTTTGAGTGTTCTTTTTAAACCTCGATTAGTCACTTCGGTGTGTCCATTTGTTTGAGTGTGATATGCTGTTGAGATCCAGTGATAGACCCCATACCTTGTTAAAAAAAATTCAAGTTGATGATTACAAAAATGGTACCCCTGTCACTTATTAATGCTTTTGGAGTTTCGAAATGAGACAATAATCGTTTCAAGAATCTTACCACAACTCTTCCATCGTTTGTTGGAAGGGCTTCGGTCTCGGCCCATTTAGACAAGTAATCCACTGCCACAAGTATATATTTGTTTCCTTTTGACGGTGGGAATGGTCCCATAAAGTCGAGTCCCCATACATCAAAAATTTCACAAACAAGAATGCCAATTTGTGGCATTTCGTTTTTGGAAGAAATATTACCTGATCGTTGGTAAGCGTCACATGTCTTGACAAGACTTTGGGCGTCTTGGTAAATGGTTGGCCAATAAAATCCTGAATCAAATACCTTTCGTGCGGTACTAGCGGCACCATGATGTCCTCCGTATGGACCTTCATGACAATGGCGAAGAATTCTTCTTGCTTCACTACCATGTACGCATCGTCGGATAAGTTGGTCGGAACACATTTTGAAAAGATAAGGATCTTCCCAAAAATAATGCTTTACATCGGCAAAGAATTTTTTTCTTTGATGATGTGGCCATCCTTTTGCGACTATTCCGCTAGCTAAGAAGTTAGCATAGTCGGCGTACCATGGTTCTTCTCGGTATTCCACCATTTCTAGGGACTCTGTTGGAAATTTTTCATTGATTAGCTCGTCCCTAGTTGCCTCCAAAGCTGGACCTTCCAAGCGGGAAAGATGATCTGCAGCAGTGTTTTCTGCTCCTCTTTTGTCTTTTATTTCAATGTTGAATTCATGGAGGAGTAGAATCCATCTGATCAAACACGGTGTAGCATCCTGTTTCTTAAAGAGATAGCAAATGGTTGCATGGTCTGTATAAACTGTCGTTTTAGAAAGAACAAGAAAAGACCAAAATTTATCAAAAGCAAATACTACAGCTAGTAATTCTTTTTCAGTTGTTGTGTAATTTTCTTGTGCATCGTTAAGTGGTTTACTAGCGTAATATATTGGGTGAAAATGCTTATCTATTCTTTGTCCCAAGACGGCTCCAACTGCAAAGTCACTTGCATCACACATGATTTCGAAAGGTAATTTCCAATCAGGCGCTATCATGATAGGTGCATTGACTAGCATTTCTTTTAGTGTGAGAAATGCTTGGTTGCAATCCTTATCAAAGATGAAAGGAGCATCTTTTTCAAGTAATTTTGTTTGAGGTCTTAAGATTTTGGAAAAGTCTTTGATAAATCGTCTATAGAATCCGGCATGCCCTAGGAAACTTCTGATGGCTCTCATGGAGGATGGGGGTGGTAATCGAGAAATAGTGTCTATTTTAGATCGATCAACCTCCATTCCTATGCTTGAGATTTTATGACCGAGTACTATTCCTTCCATTACCATGAAATGGCATTTTTCCCAATCAAGGGCGAGATTAGTTTCCACACATCGGGATAGCATTCGTTCAAGGTTATCGAGGCATTGGTCATATGAATCTCCAAAGATAGAAAAGTCGTCCATGAAGACTTCCATAGTCTTTTTTGATCATGAAAGATGGCCACCATGCAACATTGAAAGGTTGTTGGGGCATTACATAGACCAAAAGGCATGCGTCGATAAGAAAAATTTCCGTAGGGACACGTGAATGTTGTCTTTTCTTGGTCTTCGGGTGCTATCGGGATTTGAAAGTAACCTGAAAAACCATCTAAGAAACAATAAAATTTGTGACGGGATAATATTTCTAACATTTGATTAATATAAGGTAAAGGAAAGTGATCTTTCCTTGTTGCCTCATTTAACCGACGATAATCTATACAAACTCTCCATCCGGTGCCGGTTCTTATTGGTATTAATTCATTTTTCTCATTAGTGACCACCGTCATACCTCCCTTTTTAGGAACTACTTGAACGGGACTTACCCAGGGACTATCGGAAATTGGGTAAATGAGTCTGGCGTCGAGTAATTTGATGACTTCATTTTTAACCACTTCTTGGACGTTTGGATTTACTCAACGTTGTGGTTATATTACCGATTTATGGTCACCATTCATTAAAATTTTGTGCGTGCACATGGAAGGGCTTATTCCTTTAATATCTACAAGCTTCCAAGCGATTGCGTTTTTGTGTTTTTTCAAAAGTGTGATTAATTTTTCTTTTTCTACACTAGTTAATTTTGACGAAATAATTACAGGTAACTTACCATCTTTGTCGAGAAAAGCATATTCCAAACCTTTTGGAAGTTCTTTGAGCTCAAGTGGTGGGTCTTTGGGAGACTCCTTATTTGGTTTCTCATTTTGATCAAGAAACAAAAAAGGTTTGTTCAATGGCGCCCTCTTCTTCAACAAAGTGGTCGATTTCTTTTCTTGTATTGGGTGGCTCATCTTCATCTTCAATTAGGGGTCATCATTGCCGAATAGATATTTCATTGAACGCTCAAGATCGACACTTTTTTTTGAATTCCCTTAATTGAATGATTAGTTTTTTTTCTTCCGATTTTTCAAAGCTTCAAAGGCAAAAGATCATCCCAACACTAGTGGAGCGTCATCAAGGATGACGAAGTCGGTTGGGATTACCATTTGATTTGTTTGGACTAACACATCTTCAACTACTCCCATTGATTTTATTGTTTTCCGATTAGATAGAAAAATGGGTATTTGAAGTGGAGAAAAATCACCAACACTTAATTTTTCGAAAATGTAGTTGGACATAATATTAACACAAAGATCTTTATCAATTGTAATATTACTAATAAAGGAATTTTGAAAGAAACATAGAACCGGTGTAATGTTAATTTCAGATGGATCATCTTTTATTAGCGTAGTTTAATCATTTGTTAACTTAATGCTTACCATTTCGTCAATTTTCGTGTTAGTGGTTAACTCTTTTAAAAACTTAGCATGAGTAGGTACTAAACAATGATTTTCGAAAGAAGGTGACAAGAGATTAATTTCTGGAATATTAGACTCTTCTTGAATTTTAACGTTATCGGACTCACATTTTTCGTTGTTTAACTCATGTGTTGGTTTTTCACTTACTTGTTCTTCCATTTTCACCTCTTCAACTATCTCTTCTTTATTACATATTAATTCTTCCCTTGCGCAGGACTCCTCTTCCTTTGCGCGGGATTCTTTTATATAGTGCTCGATAGTTTTAAGGTGTTCTATTATCTTTTGGGCTACGGGTGATATAGTTGGTGGTTCGTCAAAGTGAGTGGAATAAGTATCCTCAAAGCTTGAATTCGGAAGTTCGATCCTTTGTTCCTCATAATACTCATATGAAGTAGATGGTTCATACCATTGTTCCTCATTGTAAGTATATGATGAGTAAGGGTCGTAACTTGGTTCTTCATAACACTCATATGAGGTGGGTTGTTCATGCCATGGTTCCTCATAATAAGCATATGAAGGTGTAGGCTCATATCTTGGGTGGCTCCTCAAAGTATGAGTATGAAGGCTCATACCTTGGTTCATCAAAATATGAGTATGAGGGAGAAGGTTCATACCTTGGCTCTTCATAGGATGTGTATGAAGTTGATGGCTCATACCTGGGCTTCTCATAGTATGTGTATGAAGGGGACGGTTCAAAGAGGTCACAATATTGTACCGAATGAGGGTTGCCACAAATAGTACAATACTCTTCCCAATAATCATCCTCCTCATAGTGGTAGTTGTAACCTCCTGCGTATTGATCCATAAGATTCACTCAGTATATCACAACAGAGTCTCGGGAGCAGAAAACAAAAAACAAAAATGGAAACAGAGGCTGGACACGGCCCCGTGTTCAAGTTCGGTATCTAGGCGTTTTAGAAAATGTGACTGGTTTTGTGCAGCATGGGGGCGTGTTCAGTGAGCACGACCCCGTGTTCAGACTCTGTAACTGGGCATTTGGTAAAAAAAATATGCAGCAAGGCCTTGTGTTCAATGAACACGGCCCCGTGTTCAGGCTACTGTAATGCAAAAACTAACTAAAAATGTAAAAATGCGTGCGATTTTAAAAAGGTTATTTGAAAAACTGATTAGGCCATCGATTTTAAGCTTTCTTAAAATCCTTGTGTCCCCGGCAACGGCGCCAAAAACTCGGTGCGTGTGTAGCGTTTTATATTTTTATTACTATTTTAAGCCCTTTTTAACAATTTAGTCAAGTTTTAAATTTATAAAACACGATATTCTACTAACACTAAGCACACATATGGGCAAGTGCACCCATCGTGAGCGTAGTATAGCGTTGGTAAGATACCCAGGTCGTCCAAGGACACAAGAGCTTTTAGTACCGGTTTATCCTCAATGTCTAATCAAATCAAAATTTTTAGAAAAGGTTTTAAACATGAAAATAAAAACTAAAATGCTGAAAAATAAAAATAAAATAAAACAGATAGACAAGATGAATCACTTGCATCCGACTCGCCTTTAATGTAACCTTTGATGATTTCCGCACTTTTGCACTTTTTAAGAGATTATCTTAGTTATAGTAGTAGGCCCCTCTTTTGAAGGTGACGTTACCCTCAACCCAGTGGTTTGAGTTAGCAAGGATACAATCCCAAAGGGTCGGAATATTGAAAGATAATTAATTAAGTTATTAATGTGTAATGTGGTAGGCCCCTCTTTTGAAGGTGACGTTACCCTCGGCCAAGTAGCCGGGTTAATGTATTAATAGTAGTTTACATATGAGGGGATCAAGCCATTTGCACCCCCGCCATCCAATACCAGTGGGTATTGAAGGAGGTCCTAGTAAGCTTGACCCAGGTCCTTACAGGATCTATACACTGAACAAGGCAAGAACCTTAACAAACCATTCCCTTAACCCCCGACCAGGTAGCCAACATATCTCTATATAGACCGTAGAGATATGAATGGTGAAAATCTTTTATTTTATATAGACAGTAAAATAACACCAAGACACCACGGACAAATGATAAGGAAGTTTCACTTTCAACATAAGAAACTAGTTATTAAAGTCATTAATACAAAACCAAATAAAAAGTGCGAAAAGATTAAAAATCAAAAGTATTACACTAAATGCTTGGCTTCACCAATTGATGTAAGAGACTTAGGCAAACATGGCCTTTGATTGTCAAGAACTCTTACTATCAATCTTGGATCCCGATACTACTACACACACTCTAGGTGGATGATGGATGATGGTGGTGGATGCGGGTGTTGTGATGGGGGTGGAGTGTGGGTGAAGTGAGAGAGAGGTGGTTTGCCAAGGGATGCCTTTGAAGTGAGCCATGCACCCCTATTTATAGCCTGCACAGAAGCCCGGACACGGCCCCGTGGCCATCCTCTTTCTCTTTCTTCATTAATTGCAATTGTCAATATTAGGCTCCACACGCCCCCGTGTTCGCTGGGCACGGCCCAGTGTGCAGAAGCGTATCTGTACTATCAAGATTTGCAAGTTTTTCGAATCCTAGCGTTGACCACGACCCTTGTTGAGCTGGGCACGCCCCCGTGCTGGGAATAGAAGCTTCTATAGCTTTGTCTTTTCTGCAGGCTTCTGGTCACGCCCCCGTGTCCGCTGGGCACAGGGCCGTGGTTAGCCTTCTGTTCTCTTGTTTTTGCTTGGGGAAGATGCTATCGAGGGGTCGGGCATGCCACATTTATTCGTTTTCTTGTATGTATGTTAGTTTTTGCTGCATATTTGTTCCTTTTGTTCATTTAAGCTCATTTGGTCCTGAAAATACAAAAGGAAGATAAAAGCACACTTTTTCCAACATTAGTACTAAAAAAGGGTTAGTTTTATGCCTCATTTGATGTAATTTATATGTTGCATTTTACACACATCACTTAAGGCTCAACAGACTTCCCCGAAAATCACCATACGCGCACTATAAGGTTAGATAGGTGTTCCTAGGCATTCCAAAGGCCTAATTAATTTAATTTGCGTCTTAATCACTATTTATTACCGTCCTAAACATTTGTTAATAGTGTAATTAGAGTCGTAAATCACCGGTTGTCACATTCTCCCACTGCTAATAAAATTTCGTCCTCGAAATTTAGACTACGTTAACTCCTTAGAGTTATGTTAAATGAAATAGTTTTGCATGAAGCGGCTGGTAGTGATTAGCATAAGCTACAAATTTATACCGACGCCACAAGGTGTCGTAGTGATCGAACTAATTCAATATTAGCGGTGACCGAACAACTTCACCGTGTTTGAAATCAAATGAAAACGCAATGAAGCAAATCTGAAAATTTATTTCAAACGACATCATAGGATTTTCAATTGAAAATGGAACATCAAAGAAATAATGTTTTCGATCGAAGATGAAGAAGCAATGAATATCGCAAAACATTCGATCGATGTTGAAAGAACCGTTAGGAGGTACACCGGAATATAAAATGAGTTTGTGTACAATTGTCTTAACACACGATTGTGTTAATGCTGCTGTATTATGATAAATCAAATCGGATTTAAAGCAATTCAATAAATAAATAATTAAATCCGTGCATGAGATATGTAAACGAGATTAGCGTAAGCTTCAAATTAATGAGAACACCACCACAAGGTGTCGTAGTCTACAACTGATTCCAAGGAAGTTGAAGACCAAACAAGTCTACTATGACTCGAAACAAATGAAAGGCTTCTTAAAAATTGACTTGGATATGATGCTTCTCAATACATCATATGGTGCCTTGAATTGAATATGTATAGTGAACAAGTTCAAACAAATGAACTCGGTTTACGCACGATCCGACATTGAATAAATGTATCGACAAGGAAATTTTGGCATGGTTACAAAGATAAACCATGTATGTAACTCGAAGGAAAAGAAGTTTCAAGAAAGTTTTGTTGACTCGATATCAAGGAGTTAACACTTACAATAATGCAGGTCATTCAGATCACAAAGCAATAATTAGATATAACGAAATAATAATTTGAAATTTTTGATGGAAACGATCATTCGAAGTGAAACCACATGCTTAACAAACGATGCATGTGCAACATACGAATATTTCAAGAAATGAAGCAAATGAATGTTCGCTATAATGAAAGAAATTTTCGTGATACAATGACCATTAAGAGGAGTGGAGATGTGAAAATCTACTCACTAGATGAAAAAGTCGAAATTTCAATAAAAGAAATTTAAGGACCTTACCTGGGGTTTCGTGTGATGACCGGTTGTTAAGTGACATTACCATGGAATGTCGAACATAGCGTATTCATCATTGATGAGATAGGGGGGATACGGTGACATGCGTCTTTTCCTTGCCGTGATTCATGTCATTGCAGGATCGCGTGACAAGCTGTCGCATCCTGATCGGTAGTTCTCCTGCTGACAGGATTAGCATCGTCGCTTAAGTGCTCAATTGTGTCTTCTCAAAGACCTTGCCTTGAAAGTCGTATGTGATGCACTTCAACCTTCGTTGATGCATCGTTTGAGTTTCATGAAATTTGCACGCCGGTACTTCGTTTTGCGTAGGTTACCTGCTCAGTTAATTAAAATAGCATAGACAACACAATAATGGCGTTTTCCCGAGTTAATAAACGTGGTTCGTACGTGATGACCTTTAATGAAGTTAGACATAAGTTTCCAAAGGTTCTAAATGCATGTTTTATAAACTCTCAGAGTTTTGTGTTCTATATGTATTTGTTTTTATGTTTTTGTGTACCGTGTGTAAAACATGACATTAGCGTATGTTTAAAAACAAAATTTTGACTTTTTTTCGGCAACGGTTGGAGACCATATTCGAGTCTTAGGCGTTCGGTATATTTTCAAAGTCTTAATAATCTAAGACCCCAGAAGCAAAGTGAGGTTAAAGCCTGGGTATCTCTACAGAAACCTAATTCGCTGAAACTTATAGCTTTGATACCAATCTGTCACACCCTGAAATATCAGAGCTGGCGTGACTGGACTGGTATCTTCATTGCACAACGGAAGCAAATAAAGCTAAGACTTCTAGAAAATAAACGCCACTAACTACTCGACTCCACGTGGTTCTCCTATTCCAACCGCGTCATGATTTGAAAAAGTAACATGAGAAAGAAACATGCGAAAAATCAACATAAAGTTGAGCGAGTTCATTGTTTGTTTTGGAAAAGATTTTAAACAAATCTTTTTGTTCACCGGTTTAAAAGTTGTTGAGAAAACATAATAAAATCATTTTTCTCGGCATGTTATATGAAAAACTGTGAGCTCCAAATAAACTTGTAAACATTTGAGAGAATTCCCTTTGCTATCCCTGTATGAAAGCGTCTATGAACAGATCAATTAATGTGTAGCTAAGACATTAATATGTGTGCAATGGTGCAGGAAGGCTCAAACCTTTATTTATTTCGTACCGGGCCACCCGGGTGGAACGACATAGTCACCACATGCGGCCAACTCACGGACCCATGGGTGGGGCTCGCAACACCCAAATAGATCTATCACTCATGCCCCTCGGTCCTTATACAAGGATTAATGGTCTTAAGTTAACGCCTACCCATTCACATGATCTAACAGTTCATTCCTTAGCTAACCATACCATTTGTAATCATTGAAATATTTATAACATGTATTTCACCCCCGAAGTTATAAAACTGAAAATAGTTAAAAGAAAAGGGGGACATGAACTCACTGGGTTGTCTCGTTTTTCGTACGCAGACCATCCCAGTCCTGTTGTTGTAAATAGGACATTTTCGTCTCTAGTCATGAAATCATGCACGCTTCGTAAATACGTATTTGTTTTGTAAAACCGGTATATTCAGTATAAGTCTTTCGTAAACCATTTGAGTTCCTTGAAATCCATTCGTAACATGGTTAGAAATGAGTTTTCGTTTATCGAGAAATTGTTTACTTTTCCAAAACTTGCATGTCTTCCCACCCCCGAAAACATTTATAAAAATGTAAAACCGTAAAAAGTGGGGGTTATGAACTCACCTGGATATTTCTATGCAAAGCTAGCTAATTATGATTCCGTGATGTCGTTTCCAAGACGTGACTCGCTAGCATGCATTCTACAATATTCGTAATACGGAATATCTTATAAGTTTCTAAATAAACACGGTAACTAAACTACGAGTCACCGAGCTCTACCGAATCGTTAACCAAACAATTCGACGGTAAGTTGTTAACCTAACACGGAATATCTTCTAAGTTATACGTGTTAAGTCTCGTTTAATGTCGTTAATAGTTACTAAGTTTTGGAAGTACTTAGTTTTCGAGAAATTCGAAATATATAAATATTTATACAAAAATATAAATATATCGATAGAATAGTGTTAGTCGTTCTGAGAAGTCGTACGTGTATATGAAGAATATTTATATAAAAATATCGCATAACAAACTTGTATTATGTATCGCGTCTCGCGTGAAAAGTATCAAAATATGTGTATATGCCGTTTAGGCGTTGGAAATAAATATAAAAACTTATATTTATTTAATAGAGTTTTCGTGTTGATGTCGTTTAAAATAAATATGATAGTTATATTTATTTTATAAAAGAATACAAGTTATTTGGTGTTAGAAATAAATATATAAAATATATTTATTTATTTTTTTTATAAAAGAATTCGATTTGTTTGTGTCTGAAATAAATATATAGCTATATTTATTTATATATAATTTTTTTGTTATTGGAAATAAATATATAACTATATTTATTTATAAAATGATTGGTTTTGTACGATATTGGAAATAAATATATAAACTATTTTTAATTTTATAAAACGAATTCGTGTTGCTCGATAATTGAAATAAATATATAAACTATATTTATTTTATAAAACGAATTCGTGTTGTTTGATACTTGAAAGAATTGTCAAAAATAATAAAAGAATTGAAAATATTATATCACGTTTTATTTTATAAAAGAATTGTCGATATTTGTATTTGTTTTACTAAAAGATTACTTGAATTTCGATAGTTTTTTTTATAATAAAACGCGTTTTGGTTTTACGGATTTTCTCGAAAAACGGACAGAGTTTCTTCTGTTTTTGGACGCCCCCGACTACACAAGTTGTTGTTATTTTATCAAAATTCAATCAATTTTCAATTCACAATCGCTATATATAAGTTTTCGTTGAATATGTAAAGATATAAACTATATTTTTAATCGATCGGTTCGAGCTCGTTTTCACTAAAATAACCCAAACTATATAAATAATGGACTAATTTGCGCCGTAAAATCTTTACCATCTTCTCGTGTCGAAATGCTAATTGAGTTGACCGAGTCAACCGGGTTGACCGGCTGAGTTGACTCGTTGCGTTGAGTGAGTTGACTCGGTTGACCGAGTTGAACTGAGTCGAGCCGAAATGCACTGAGTCGAACTGAGTTGGACTGAGTCGAGACACGAAACCCGATACGTGACTGAACTAAGACCCGAACCCACATTTGACACGAGTATACTTCCAATCTGACCCGAGTATGCTTGTGAAACATCTTTATCATCAGTTGTGGTCTTCAAGAGAAACAAAAGAAGTGAAAAAAAAAAACGGGAAGGGGATTTACCGGTGAAACCCGTCGGATCGAAATCTCCGACTGCCGACACACCGCCGCACACGGCGGTTCTGCAGTCGTCGGCGAAGGCCTTCGCCGTCGTTCTCTTTCTCTGACCTTCTCTCTCTCTCTCTCTTTCTTTGCCTTTCCCATCTCGTCGCCGCTAGAAAGCAGGGGAGTAGAGGGGGTGTGGGTGTTGTCTGAATCAGGAAGATCGGGGGGGGGGGGGAGGGGTGCCGCTGACTGTCGTATCCACCACCACCTCGAGCCGTCGGGGCTCTGCTGTCACCACCGTGCGCCGTCGACCACCCAACAGCCACCATCCCTGCCGTTTTTCGTCGGAATCCACCAAAGAAAAACATAGAACCCGATTAACAAGGTAACCTGAACAGATCTTATGAGGAAGTTGAACGTTGGTTGACTTACCAGAGTGAAGTCTTCGAACCACGGCTGCCAGTGACCAGAACCGTCACCTCCACTGCTTCGATTGAGGAACTAGTGCTGGAATCATACTCGGGAGGTGCTTTTTATTGGGGGTACGCGCTGTCACGCTCCAAAAAGGGGTCGCCGGAGCCCCGCCGCCGGCGGTGGCACCGCCGCGGCTCCACTGTGCACCGGCTGGCTCCGCCGGTTTGTGTGTCGCTGGAAAAGAGAGAACAAGAGAGAGAGGGTTGTGAAGTGTTGATGGGGTTATGATTTGTAAAAGTGAGGGAGGAAGAGTAGTTAGGGTGTTTATTTGTTTTGAAACTTTGCAAATGATTTACAAGACTTGGGGTGATTTTCGTATACTTCAACTGACTCATTTTGGTTCCCCAAATTATTGACAACTTCCAAAATGAATAGATGAGAGAGATAGAAGGTCTTTAGTCTTGTAAAATATGCTCACAACTCACTTTTTAATACAAATGTAGCCCATCAGTTTAGTTTTTTTTATAATCTTTTTCCTTTGCTTCAAAATTCATAACATATCATGACTTTTCTTACAAATCAATCCAAAATATTGGGGAAGTATGGGGTTTGGCTGACAATAAAATGGACTTGTGATGGACGAAGCACACAAATCTCGCTACTCGGTACATCCTGGCTCTGATAAGATGTACCATGATCTCAAAACTACGTACTGGTGGCCCCACATGAAAGCTAACATAGCGACCTATGTTAGTAAATGCTTGACCTGTGCTAGGGTCAAAGTTGATTACCAGAAGCCATCAATCCTACTTCAACAACCAGAGATCCCGACATGGAAATGGGAGCAGATTTCTATGGACTTTGTTACTAGCCTACCTAGATCTCAGCAGGGAAACAATACCATTTGGGTGATAGTGGATCGACTAACCAAGTCTGCACACGTCGTGGCTATCAAAGAAACGGATAAGTTCTCTACTCTAGCAGAAATCTACTTGAAGGAAGTAGTCTCGAGGCACGGGTGCCAACTTCCATCATTTCTGATCGTGATCCACGTTTTACATCTGATTTGTGGCAGGTGATGCACAAATCCTTTGGCTCACGTCTAGATATGAGCACAGCGTATCACCCACAGACGGATGGGCAGACTGAACGCACCATCCAAACTCTTGAAGACATGCTTCGAGCATGTGTTATCGACTTTGGTAACAGCTAGGAAAGGAACCTACCTTTGGTGGAGTTTTGGTATAACAACAGTTACCACACCAGCATCCAGGATGCTCTGTTCGAGGCTTTGTATGTTGTCAGAAAAGAGAGAACGAGAGAGACAGAGAGGGTTGTGAAGTGTTGATGGGGTTATGATTTGTAAACGTGAGGGAGGAAGAGTAGTTAGGGTGTTTAGTTGTTTTGAAACTGTGCAAATGATTACAAGACTTGGGGTGATTTTTGTATACTTCACCTGACTCATTTTGGTTCCCCAAATTATTGACAACTTCCAAAATGAATAGATGAGAGAGAGAGAGAAGGTCTTTGGTCTTGTAAAATATGCTCACAACTCACTTTTTAATACAATGATGTAGCCCATCAGTTTAGTTTTTTTTTTATAATCTTTTTCCTTTGCTTTAAAATTCATAGCATATCATGACTTTTCTTACATATCAATCCAAAATATTGGGGAAGTATGGGGTTTGGCTGACAATAGAATGGAAAATAAGGACATGTCTGGTTGTTTGACTAAAATAATCAATATGTATGTAAATTTGATCTAGTTAGATTCAAAGTAGTTTGGTGTGTATCCAACTAATTGGGTTACATAATATACAATAGGTGTGTATGTGTAGAAAATTTTCTACTACGTACAACTATTAGATGGAATATAAATTACATAAATGTAATATGTAAACAAAAAGAATGTGATATATATATATATATATATATATATATACCCGGGTTATATTAAGTGGGTTGGGCCCAAGGCCCGTTAGCCTATTTTAAGCGGCCCAAATCATTTCTGAAGCTCGTTTCTCGAACCCGATCATCGTTTTGTCGTAAAATATAACGTTAAGTCGAGAAGGCTAAAAAATAGGTCGGAAATTGAAGTTTGACGCGTATTTTGTCGGTTGCGTTCCTGCAGTCGCGTTTTTCATTCACGCTTGCGTGTTGTGACGTTTGGAAGCATGATAGTTTCGCAAAACGAGATCCATATGTTTAAATTATACATATAGACTATGTATTTGTCGGCGTTGTCAGTATTTTGTAAGGTGGCAGTTCGTTATCGCTTAACGCTTAACAGACTTCCCCGAAAATCACCATACGCGCACTATAAGGTTAGACAGGCGTTCCTAGGCATTCCAAAGGCCTAATTAATTTAATTTGCGTCTTAATCACTATTTATTATCGTCCTAAACATTTGTTAATAGTGTAATTAGAGTCGTAAATCACCGGTTGTCACATAAATAAACAAATATTGGGATCAAAATACCATGTTTCATTGATATTTGAAGTTGTTCTACATCGTACATGTAACACCCCGAAAACGGGTTTGGTAATTAAACCGCATTAATAATAAAGGACGGGTAAAGTACCGTTTGTTGTAAAATTAACCCGGAAAATATTAGGATTTATATAACTAAACCAAGTATTTAATAAAAAGTTTAATCAAAGCTTTTGAGGAAATAAAGTTTATAAAAGGCCCGAGTTAACGGGACTTAAATAAACTAAGTCATGAATTCCTCGAATTCCCTAAATTAACTAGGAATGTTTAACCTAGTTAATGAGTGGAAATATTGTTAGAAATAAGTAGGTTGTAGCCTACTAAATAACTAACCAAACATGAGGGGCCAAATCTGGATAATTGTAAACTTAAATTATAAATAGAGAAATCAAAACAAAACACACACTTAGTGTGTGTGTTCTGTTCTACCAGAAGAGCTCCCCGGGAGCCAAAAACCCTAGTTTCATAAGAATCATCAAATTGAAGGCTCAAACGAAGTCTAAATTCACAATTGAACGTGAATTAATGAGCACCTAAGCTAGGGATCATAAGGTATGTCAAATTTTGATGATTTGTCAAGTTGTGAAATTTGAATAATCATTATAATCACGAATTATGAATGAATTATTCAAGCTATGATTGAATTAGTGATGTATACTTGCTTAAGAACGAAACCCTAAGTGAAAATTATACATATGATGCTATGAATTGAATGATTTGATGAATTACCACACTAGGATAAGTGGGTATTAATCATATGATGAATTTGATTATATAATTATGATTAGAATCATCATATCTGATAGTAATAAGGAAATACTTAAACACATTGTGTGTTTGAGTATATGATCATACTTGCTAGGAAATGGATTAGTATGATAAAATGAAAATGATGATATATTATGATCAAAATGATGTTTGATATCATCATGTGTTAATTAAATGAAATTCGATTACAGTAACTTGATTTCATAAGTAGTTAAAACGGTAGCATAATAAGGATGCTTACCGTATAGTGGAAAAGTAATTAAACGAGTAATTAAGCTACATCGTGTAATTACTTTTGTCAATAGGCAGTTTGACTTTTTAAAGTCAAAATGAACCTTTATACGATCGAATGATAATTTCAACATAAAGATTGTAGGATGGAATAGTCGTGAATGATTATAACTAGTCTAACCATCTTATAATGTAACGCCCCGAAAACCGAGATTGAATATAATGGAATATTTTTACTTGTAACATATGCAATTTATTTATTTTATCTTAAAAGTTATAAGTATGTAGTATGATAAACTTAGTTAAATAACTAAGTTAAAGAAATGTGACGATAACAAAGAAAGAATGAAAGTTGTGCATTAATAAATAAAAACTAGAACTAGAAGGACTAAAGTTGAACAAATGAATGAAACTTATTTTTATCAAAACAAAACACACAACACACATTTAGTGTGTGTGCTAGAGAACGACCAGAAGGGCAAGAACAAGAAAACCCTTGTTTTTTGAAATCCACAAAAATTAGAAGGAAATTTGAAGCCAAATCAAATGCATGAACTCAAATTCTAACCATCTAAGCTTGTTCATCAAAGTGGTAAGTCGAATTTCTTAAATTGATGAATTGTAGAAAGTGGGTTTCGACCCAATCGTGAATCCATATGGATATTTGTGTAATTGTGAGTTAGGATTACACAATAGAATAAGAATTTTGTTTGAGTTTGGTTATTTGAACGATTTGAAGTATAAACCCACTTGATTTAGGAATATTGTGAAGAACATGGGTGAATTATGTGTATATTAGTGTAATGGCTAAGTATGAGGATTGTTATTAGTGAATAATTGTTAGATGAAACTGGTTTGGAATGAATGTTGTATGAAATTTTGATTGATTTTGATAATCTATGAAATTGGGAAGAACATGCTTAAATCACTTATACATTATGCTTAAATAGTAGTACGCACACCAAGTGTTTGATGAAATACATATGTGAGATTATTAGATGAGATTGGATGTAAATAACGAATGAATATGCATAGAATGTAGACATGATGTATTTAGTAATAAAATATCATGAGAAGTATGTTCTTGATGAAATTCCATATGTGAAAGTGTAGGATCGTTGTACGACCTGACTGAGTCGATCAGAAGAGTTGTTTATCCGAATCAAAGGCGGAATCAATGACACGGACGCTCGATACAATTTAAATGTCTCGTATATTGATATAATAGTGATTACAGCACCTGGAGACAAACCGGCAGCACTTCGTTACCGAACACAAGACTCTAATTCCGCTCCAAATGAAACGGACAAGTGCCCTATATATAATACTCTGATTTCGCTTGAAATGGACAAGACATGTTCAAGAGAAATTAACAATGTTGATTTCGCTTGAACATGCTCTTGATAGTTTCAAGCGGAATCAGCATATATCTCACTAAACTCAGTTTCTAGCACCCTGAGCACTGTTTATCCTATCCTATCCTATTACATGACTCGATACAAGACGAAGTCAACATACATAGTGCACTAACAGACTCCCCCTTGGATATTGACGAAGTCTTCAGTGTCTATTCTTTATCATGACACATCTTCAGTCTTGATCAGTCTTCATGCTCTGTCTCTGGCTCTAACACAAATAGCTTCTTCAGGCTCCCCCTTTCGTCAAGCTTCTGTGCTTTAGGGATCGACACCTTGCTTTCAGGTTACAAGCTCCCCCTTGCTTTGAGCCCGTCTTCAGACTCCCCCTTAGACTTAGCTTTCAGGATCGTAGTCTGGTACAATATCTGCAATACTCATATGTATATAAGTAACAGCATTTTGAACTTCCAGTAATCGTAACCTGGCAATTCAATTTCCTCTATCAATAAATTTTATGATTTGGCAATATCAGGATCTAAAACTGGCTATATTTCATAGATTTTAACAATATAAGCATCTAAATCCCTCACAGTTCATTATCCAAGTCCAAACTAATGACCTTGGAGATATCACAAACTATTTTTGATTTTTGTTAAAAACTTCAAGTTTCAAATTAATGAACTTGTTTTATTTTTCAGAAACACAATCAGCTTACTTAAATTTTGACACTCAGCATTTCAGACATCGGTTGTCGAAAATAAAGCAGAATCAAAAATCTTTTTGTATTTTCTGAAATATAAAGCAATAAAGAAATATGTACAAACATATTTACATACAATATTTTGTTTGAGTTTGCGTTAGAGGATCATATCAGTTTTTGACAAGTCACAAGTACCGTTGAGCTTAGTTACACATTAAGAATTAAACAGTTCACTTAGATTGTCGATATACTGATCCACTTAAATTTTCACACAAATTTCAACTGATTCAGGATACGAATTAGATGTCTTAAGAACTTAAACTCATTCATGTGTCCCACCTCTTGAATATACTCCCGTATCCAGATCCCAATATTCAGTCTTACAGGTGAGTATACCTAGATGATATCTGTAAGAGGTTAAATTGCGAAACCGTGAGAGCTCAGGTCAGAACTTCTGTTCAGCAGAGAGATGACGGTTCGACTTTTGGTGTGTCCCCTTTAGAGGATCTTTTCTTCAACAGCAATGATTATCAATTTTATTGTTTCATCATTTTTGCTGAGGGCGGCGCTATATTTCAAGCATGCAGAAAGTATTATACGGGGACAAGGCCATTGCTTCCGCAAAATCAGAAGTCCCGGGATAATACCCCAGATATCACTAAGCATAAAGACCTAGTATCTCAGAAAGAGGGATCCTTCAAACGAGATTTCAGGGGTTACCTATATATCCAAGTAGTGTTCCCCACAAAATAAGCAAGTTTGAATTTAGGTTTATATCCCGAAAAAGTTTACTAAATGTATAAAAACCTATCGGTATATCATCAATGAGACTGTTTAAAGCTATTTAATCATTACATTTCTTTAGCATACTGTAACTGTCTACTGATGTACTATCATTTCCTCTTTTTACACAAAAACTCAATTTTCTGAATTTTATCATGTTTTTGGCTTTTTCAAAATTTTCAAATGTTTTTGTATTTTCTAACAATATTACTCCCCCTAAAATGCAAAATCATTTAAAGAAAATTTGACAACCAATACTGATAGCTTTGTCTCGCCATCCATTTTCTGCTTTTCGTGCTCTGTTTTGTAGAAAATCTAACATAATAAGCAACAATTACCCCCATGATTTACAACCCATTGATTTTCGACAGTTTGAAAACCGTTTTTCAATCTTGTGAAATTAATCATGTTTGTTTAGCCGTGAGGATTTCGGCGTATTCAAATAACGTTTTTTTTAATTTTTTTTTTAATTTTTTACAAATTTAAAAACAAACATATTTTTGGTTTTTCAAAATTTTCAATTTTTAGGGTTTTTGAAATATTGTTTATTTATGTACAGAAAACAAACAAACTCACTATTTAAACCAAACCAGGGTATAGCATCCTCCTCTCCTCGTTGTGTCAGGCTGCTCCAACTTCCAAACTCACAATCTTTGGTTTTATTGAGCACCTGCACATTCAAAGTGTCACACCCTGGCTTTGCGGAAGCGTGGGTTTATTTGGTGTGACTTCTCATAGCTTAATCATAACAAAGCTATATGAAGATAAAACCATGCAGATCATCCATTGATTTAAGTTTGAAAAGTAAAATACCACAACATTGTCTTAAGGCGTTGACACATGCAACGGAAATTACAACCTAGTAACATAAAAACATTGTTTGAAAGACACAACCAGAAACTTAAGATAGACGTAGTTTAAGACTTGCGACTCGTCCAGGTAAAAGTCGCAATCCCTAACGTGGATGATCCCATAACTCTAACGCAGCGAGAAAACGTAGCATACCGTGCCAGATCCTTAGTTCCCTGAAATACATGTAAGCTGGAAAAATCAACAATAATGTTGAGCGAGTTCATGTGTAAGTGAGTAAGTAAAACCTTTGTAAGTATAAAAACCCTGGTATGTAGCCAATAAGGAAAAAGAGATCACCAATGGTTTGCAAGGTCATTGATATGCGTGAAGTGCAAGTAGGAAGACTCAAAGTCACCCCGAGGTCCGTTCTGCTGGGCCTGGGGCTGGGCTCGCTACACCCAGATAGATCTACCGCTCCTGTCCCTCGGTCCTACAATGAGGATTAATGGCCTCAAGTTGCACCTACCCACTCACATGATCTAAGTAGTAACCCTCCTTACGCTAACCATACCATGTAAAAGTACTCGTAATCATAGTAACATGTATTTCACCCCCGCAGTTTAGAAAACTGAAAACAGTTAAGAGAAAAGGGGGACATGAACACACCAAAGTGCGTCTCTAAAAAGTATCTCCTAGAAAATCTGCTGTGCGACGACCTACACGTACTAACTTCTATTAGACGGACGACCGTGCCTTAGTTTAAGGATTAATGTCTTTGGGAAATAGTTCGGCAACTATTTCGTGTTTACACTTCGTAATTATTTTGGTAAATATATTCCTTCCCAAGGATGGGGGATTAAATACATGTGCGTTCGTATAACTTCGAAATATATTATTAAGTCTCACTTAATAAAATATATTTTATTTCATTTGTCCAAAAATACTTTACTTCCAAAATATAAATATTTTTTCCCAAAAATATTATATTTTATTCCATACAATTCTCCAAAATAATATCCTTGGCAAAATACACGCTTATGAGTATTTTCTGAAAATACGTAAGTTACGGATAAAGATCGGGTGGTAATAGTAATACCGTTGTAACTTAATATTTATTGTGAAGGCGTTAGAATTATTTTGGAGTCGTTAATATTTGGTAATATTATTTTTAACCTAAAATAATATTTGTATAGTTCACAAAATAATCACAAAAATCTCACAAGTGTTGTTATGAAAATATATATTCTAAATATATATTTTAGCAAGTTTTATTTTGTGAAAATCCCACCTCCGACACTTGCTTAATTTGTAATAAAAATCGTGACGAAATTTATTTGGAAAAATAAGTTAAAAATATATCCATAACACTTGTGATAAAAATATTTACAAGTGTTAAATTTTTGGAAAAATTTCGCCAGAGTTTCCTCTGTAACTGGAGGTGGCCACGCTTTCAAGCGTATCATTTTCTTTTATAAATCAAATCAACAATGTTCCCAACATTAACAAACGATATTTCAACATCAACTAGTCCAAAATGGATATAAATCGCATAACACATGAACTTGTGGTTTGTGTAAGATATGTAGTAACTTCCTATTATTTTTAGTAGATCTTTTATAAATAAACTTGGTTTCTTTGAGAACCTTGTTTTTAAAGAAGACGCGTCTTTACAACTTTTTGTCAAAAATTACAACAATAATTCTTTGTTAAAACTCTTTGTTACACAAGTGTCTACACACTTGTGTGTTCACAAAAATCACCTTTGTTTAGGAAAGATCCGGCTTTAAAAATATGATTTCTTTTTACACTTGGTCCTTCGAAAATACCACTTGTAGATCTCTAGATCTACAAGTTTAGAACTCCATTTTATAAGAAATTTTTTTTTTACACAAGTTCATGGTTATAAGTAGTAGTGTTCTTCATCTAACCACTTTTCACACTATAACATACACTAGGTCATGTTCCATGAACATGACTTAGTCGGGTTAGATGACGATCCGAACTAACACTAGCATAAAACAACACTAGATAATCATAACAAAACAAGTCTTATTAGTTTTACACCAATATTTATCTATTAACCACTTTGTTTATATTATTTTAGTAGACTTTAAATTTTTGTTCTTACATGCTCATAAATTTCAACCGACAAAATTCTTATTAACCATTTTAAACAAGCTTAAGAAGGCGTTTAGAGTCACTTACTACTAGCTCAAGGCTAGGGAAGAAACTAGATGAAAAGCGAGTGGTTAAAGACAAACGAGGGAGGTCCTTGACGATCCGTAAGCTCCACACTCCGTGATTCGCCTTGTTACACCTTGTAGTGAGCTTTGAATTGGTTGGATTGAAATGGAAATAAATGTGTGTGTGGGAATATGTTCGGCTGTAGCTTTTCTAAGGAAGGAGAGAAAGGATCTTTTTGTGTTGGTGATTAATGTAAATGGTGAGGGTAATGGAGGTTAATATAATACTTTAAACCCTTTGACCAAAGGTCCATATGTTCACAGAAGTACATGCACAAGATTTACAAAAACCAAGATGAGATTGCATGGGAAATAAGGAAAATATTCAAAGAAAAAGTCTTGTGGTTAAGATACAAAAATCGTATGGTGGGGGGGGGGGCACATAAGAATCGATTTCTTGTAATGGGGGGTTTAAATTGTAAAGTTATTTGGTAACTATATAAGCAATTTAGGGGTGCCAAGTGTAAGTAGTATTAATGTAAGTACTAGGATCTTTTGTTGGTGGCACATGGGATAAATCGAAAATAGAGAAAAGGGGCCATGATGTGCCGTCAATTTCACATGGGGGGTTTAGTTCATTTTCAACTAATAGTTAAGTAACTAGTTAGTTAATTAGAGACTTAAAATAAGGTATTAGTGTGTTGTGTTTTTATAACGGGTGTTAGGGTATTCGGGGACCCTAACTGGCTCAGAAAAAGAAAAACAATGTAAATGACAATATTTTTATGTCCCGGGTTAAGTCCGGTTGTACGGTTGGATATTAATCCATTAAAGTGCTAAATAAATATTTAAAGTGCCGTTAATATTATTTTTAGTGACACAATTTATTCCCGACACCTTGTAAAGTGTCTAGTATTATTTTTCCAACTTTTTGCACTTTACTAGTTTAGATAAATGCTGAATTTTTATTTAAAGTGCAGAATTTTGTACTCAAAGTATGTTTTAGGCACTTCCGGTCACTATAACTAACACCTAGTGACGCAGTTCTACAACCCTCATTTCCCTACACTCTCTACCGGTGTAGTAAACTATATCTGGCTCATACAGGCCTTAGAGGCAGTGCCTGCCTGATGCTGGTTATATCAGCATGTTTAATGGGTATCCCGTATAGTGTGCTCACTGTGCTTTTTGTGCATCAAGGTTGTCACTAAGGTTTGTGTGTAAATAATAGAGTGACAGTATAAAATGTGATGCATGAGTATGTATGTATCAGGAATCAGTAAGCAGTTTAATCACAGTTGTAAGCAAGCACAGTAATTAAGCAGTAATTAAATATTAATTAATTCGTACGGATACCTGGTTTGGTGAGGGTTGTCACATTCTCCCCCCGTTAAAGAAATTTCGTCCCGAAATTTAAGTTCTGCTTCTATTTGCAGGGGTCTTGGGAAATAAGTGGGGGTACTTTTCTTTCATTCGGTCCTCACGTTCCCACGTGAATTCAGGTCCATGTCTTGCATTCCAACGAACTTTGACGAGTTTGACACTGCTCCTGCGAGTTTTGTTAACTTTCCAATCCGTGACCTCAACAGGTTCTTCAGTGAAGTGGAGTGTGTCGTCGATATGAACTTCGTCAGCCGGAATGATCACTGTATCTTGTGTTGGACTTTTTCTCAAATTGGATACATGGAATGTATCGTGAACACCCGTGGAGTTCAGGAGGTAGGTCCAACTTGTAGGCTACAAGCCCAATCCTTTGCAGGATTCTGAAAGGGCCAATGTAACGCGGATTCAACTTCCCACGCTTTCCGAAGCGTGCCACACCCTTCCAGGGTGAAACTTTCAATAAAACCATATCTCCAACTTGGAATTCCAAATGTTTCCGGTTTTGATCTGCATAGGCTTTCTGTCTTTCGCGAGCCACTTCGATGCGTTTTCGAATCTGCGCAATCTTGTCTGTCGTCTCTTGGACGATTTCGGGACCAACAAGCTGCCTATTACCTGCGTCAGCCCAACATAGGGGTGATCGACACTTGCGTCCGTAAAGAGCTTCAAATGGCACGGCTCCAATACTGGTGTGGTAGCTGTTGTTGTATGAGAATTCGGCCAACGGTAAATGCTTATCCCAGCTACCACCAAGATCCATTACACATGCTCTCAGCATATCCTCCAATGTCTAAATAGTTCTTTCACTTTGGCCATCAGTTTGCGGATGAAATGCAGTACTTAGGTTCAATTGCGAGCCAAAAGCTTCTTGGAAGGATTGCCAAATCCTTGATACAAATCTCCCATCTCTATCAGAGATAATCGAGAGAGGCACTCCATGACGTGCAACAATTTCTCGCATGTGTATTTCCGCAATTTTACTCGTATTGTCCTTCTCCTTGATTGGCAAGAAGTGCGCGGACTTTGTTAGGCGGTCAACTATCACCCAAATAGTATCGTGACCCCTGGGCGTCTTGGGCAGTTTCGTTATAAAGTCCATTGAAATCTGTTCCCATTTCCACTTGGTAATTTCGGGTTGTTGCAGAAGTCCCGAAGGCTTCTGGTATTCAGCTTTCACTTTGGCGCACGTTAAACACTTGCCAACATAAACAGCAACATCGCCTTTCATTCTTGGCCACCAATAATAATCCTTAAGATCCTGGTACATCTTATCTGCATAGGGATAAATAGAGTACCGTGATTTGTGTGCCTCATCACAAATAACTTTTCTCGAACCACCAAACAGAGGAACCCAAATCCTTTTCATAAAACATAAAGTTCCTTCCTCGTTTGGCACCAACTGCTTCTCCATCCCACGGAGATACTCATCTCCAATATTCTTTCCTTTCAAAGCTTCTCTCTGTGCAGCACGAATGCGTAGAGAGAGATCTGTCTGGATAATCATTTCTAAAGCCCTAACCCTTATGGGCTTGATCCTTTCTTTACGACTTAGGGCATCGGCGACCACATTCGCCTTCCCTGGATGGTACTTTATCTCGCAGTCGTAATCGTTCAACAATTCAACCCAACGTCTTTGTCTCATATTCAGCTCTTTCTGGTCGAATATGTGTTGTAGGCTCTTATGATCTGTGAAGATTGTACACTTTGTACCATACAAATAATGTCTCCAGATTTTCAGCGCAAACACCACTGCGCCTAGTTCTAAATCATGCGTGGTATAATTCCTTTCATGAACTTTCAACTGGCGTGACGCGTAAGCTATAACTTTCTGGCGTTGCATCAACACGCAACCCAATCCTTGACGTGAGGCGTCACAGTATACCACGAAATCATCTGTACCCTCTGGTAGTGCTAAGATTGGCGCATTGCAGAGCTTGTCTTTTAACAACTGAAACGCTTCCTCCTGATTCCCCAATCAAACTTCTTATCCTTCTGTGTGAGCGCGGTAAGGGGTTGAGCGATTTTAGAAAAATCCTCAATGAATCTTCGATAATAGCCAGCCAAACCTAAGAACTGGCGAATCTCGGTCGGCGTCTTTGGAGTCTCCCAGCTCTTTATCGCCTCGATCTTTGTGGGATCAACATGGATTCCATTTCCATTAACCACATGTCCAAGAAACTGGACTTCGCGTAGCCAAAACTCGCACTTGGAGAACTTGGCGTATAACTGTTCCTTTTTCAGCAACTCCAGAATAGCTCTTAAGTGCTGTTCGTGTTCAGCCTTTGTCTTTGAATAAATCAAAATATCGTCGATGAATACAATCACGAACTTATCGAGATACGGCTTGCAGACTCGGTTCATTAGGTCCATAAACACTGCAGGCGCGTTTGTCAACCCAAACGGCATAACTAGGAACTCGTAATGTCCATAACGAGTTCTGAAGTCTGTTTTCGGGATACTCTCCTCTTGTATCCTTAGCTGATGGTATCCAGATCGAAGATCGATCTTTGAATAAAAGCTTGAACCTTGGAGTTGATCGAATAAATCATCGATTCTTGGCAGAGGGTATCTATTCTTGATCGTCAGCTTATTCAATTCCCGGTAGTCAATACACATACGAAAACTACCGTCTTTCTTTTTGACAAATAAAACTGGAGCTCCCCAAGGTGAGAAGCTTGGTCGGATGAATCCTTTGTCAAGTAACTCCTGGAGTTGTGTCGACAACTCTTGCATTTCTGACGGTGCAAGTCTATAAGGTGCCCTAGCTACAGCGTGACGCCTGGAACTAAGTCATTGTGAAATTCCACTTGCCTTTGGGGTGGCAATCCTGGCAAGTCCTCTGGAAGGACTTCAGGATATTCCCTCACGATAGGGATGTCTTTCGATTTTCGGCTCAGCAACTTTCTTATCCACGATGTGTGCCAGGAAGGCAGCACATCCCTTTTGTAAACACTTACGAGCTTTCAGGAAACTGATAATTCTTAAAGGCGTATCCCGCTTCTCCCCATGAACCACAATTGTTTCTCCATCTTCGGTTGGGATACGAACGACCTTTTCATGACAAACAATCTCAGCCTTGTTGCTTGATAACTAATCCATTCCTACTACCACGTCGAAGCTCCCCAGCTGGACTGGTAGTAGATCCAAAGTAAACTCACGCTCTCCCAACTCGTTTACACAACCTCTGACCACTTCATTGGCTTCTACTAACTTTCCATTAGCCAATTCAATTGAGTAAGGAATATCTAATTTACTAGCGGCTAGACCAAGCATATTCTTAAACTCTAACGATACGAAGCTATAATCAGCACCAGTATCAAATAAAACGGATGCAAAGCGTTGGTTTATAGGGAACGTACCAGTAACAACATTGGGATCCTGGCGCGCTTCCCTTGCTTCGATATTGAAAACCCTTCCCCGTGCTTGGTTCAATTCTAGGCAGTTCCTCTTATAGTGCCCAATGTCACCACAGTTAAAACAACCTGGTCTTTGCCCGTTTCCTCCACCATTTCCAGCTTGATCGTTGTTGTTTCGGTTTGCATTACCAGCTTGATTCACATTGTTGCCTCGATTCCCATTTCCTCCATTGTTTCCCTGTGGGCGATTTCCAATACCACCATGATTATTGTTTCTCTTCCCAAATCCTCCTTGGCCTCCCCGGCCAGCACTAGCCCAGCAAGAATCCTTCAAGTGGCCAAGTTTTCCACAAGCTTCACATACTTTTAAACCACACCGGCCAAAATGGTGACGCTGGCAGGTGTTACACTTGGGATGTGTACCTATATATCCCTTTCCTTTCCTTCCAGTACCAGTTGTAGCTTGGACTGGTGCGCCTGGTTCTTCCTTCTTAACAACCCCGCTTGTTCCTTGTTTGAAGTTCGAGAATTTTCTTTTGTTACCCCCGGACGACTCTACATGAGTCTTCTTCTTCTTTTGCTCAACATCAAAAAACTTGTTTAGGCGGATAGCCTCCTCAGTGAGAGCTACGCTTAGATCGATCGCCTCAGTGATTGTTGCCGATTTGGAAGAGGTCACCATACTTATGATTTGAGGAGCTAAACCCCAAATGAAGCGCTCAATCCGCTTGAATTCTGGTGTGACCATATAAGGTACCACATGTGACAGGTCGTGAAACCTTTGAACATACTCTGCGATTTTCGGTCCTTCCATCTTCAGATGCCAAAACTCGGTTTCCAACTTTTGAATTTCAGCGCGAGAGCAATACTTTTTACGCATGAGCTCTTTCAGCTCGTTCCATGTCATTGCGTAGGCTGCGGCTTCACCAAGTGTTTGGACTTGTTAATTCCACCATGACAGGGCTCCGTCCAAGAATAGCCCAGAGATGTAAGTAACCTGCTGATCTGGAGCGCATTTGCTCATGCAGAGAACTGATTCTGTCTTTTCGGCCCAACGAACAAAAGCAACAGCACCTCCGGTGCCATCAAAGTTTACAGGTTTGCAGTCCAGGAACTGCTTGTAGGTGCACCCTGCACATACGTTACAATATATGAATGGCATTAGCAAACTTGCTATAGATATCCAATGTATCATGGTATGCCTTAATGACTTAATATTACCATGAGGCGGATTGTTGTTGCCGTTATTGTTTGAGCTGCTTCCGCTGGGTCCTCCTTGAGAGGCGGCGTATTGCGCGATGGTGGCAGCGATGATTTGTTGGAGTTCTGCCTCGTTGGCAGGCATGCGTGGATTGCGTTTCGGTGGCTCTTCTAAAAGACGGTTTACGTAAGTCAGGTCATGGTAGGTAAAGTGTGCGTATATAACGATAGTAATAATACATAACATCTCATGTTAAAATAAACCAAACACATAACATCTCATGTTATAGAACATAAACAATCAATCACACAACGTCGCATGTTATAAATATATCAACCACACAACATCCCATGTTATAAATCATAAATAAACAATCAAACATCACATATGATGAGAATACCGCGATTGCATTGCCATAAATCGAGACCACAGGGTAAAGTGTACAAGTACATAAGTGTAACATACAACATCAACGACTAAGGGCTACATCACCCCAGTCCAAAATATCAAATCAGTGTCAACATATCCAATATACATAACAACAAAAGTCAGGATCAATATGCAGTCTCCCAAAAGCTGTGCAATCTGTGCAATCGCCGTCTTCTCAACAAAAGTCCACCCGTGTCGTACAAAATAGCCCTACGCTGATGGCGGTGGAGGAGGGGGAAAATGAGAATAGAACAAACGGCGCATGAGGAGCCAATCCTCCTCCATGGCTCGGTGAGAACGCAACAGACACGCTATCTGCTGCTCCAAGACCTGACACGACGCGTCAGCGCGTCATGCTGTAGCATGAAAAGAAACAAGGACATCCTCAGTAGAAGGCCCGACATAATATGGATGATATGGATCTATCGGTGGCATGATGGGTGGTGATGTCCAAAGAAAAGGCTCGCTGGATGGAGTAAAAGGTGACATAGAAAACGGTGGAACAGGGGGAACAGCAGTAGAAAACTGTGGTATGACCGGGACAGATACCGGCACATGACCAACGGGATGAGTCGAGGAACCCTCTCCAGGTCGTGCTGGAGGTGTGTACTGAACGAACGAAAAAAGGAAATCCATGTGACGTGTATCGGTGGTATGTGGGGGAAAAGGTGGGATATCAGTAGGTGCAGAAAATGGGTGCCAAAACGGGGGCTACAGGTGCCACGAACTGTGGGAGCTCATCATCATCGTCCTCTATCCACCCATTGCGGGTGTCAGCATACTGAGGGTCGACATGAGTCGCAAAGAGTGCATGGTCGGGCTCTAGAGGCACCGGGTCAGGAAAAGGAGCAAGAACATCAGGCTCAGCGGGTATATCAGCAATGTGAGGGGCAACAACCTGAGCATCAACAGCATGCTCATCCCCCAATAGTGGAGCAACAATAGGATGATCATCGATAGGTACATCAGCAATCAAAGGGTCAACAATGGGTATATCAGCATGAATAGGGTCATGCTCGACCACGGGGTCTGGAGCAACTACCGGCTCGGGGGCCACAGTAGGCTCCGGGTCGTCTAACTCCATCTCGAAATCTACGGGGTCAGCAAACTCAAGGTCATCAGGGGTCAACCTGGGTCCTCCATAGGCTGATCCAGGTGTATAAACTCAACCTCCTGGTCTGGATCATAACCCGGTTAGAAAACGGGGTCAGAATCCGCATCAATGTCATGATCAATAGCAAAACTCGGGGCAGGGGCGGGTGCAGCAGATGACGCCCTATCGGGGTCTGAAATCATGAGAATAGTGTTGCGCACCCTGCGCGTGCGACGGTGCAGAGGCCACGGACTCGAAAGAGTCTGGGACAGGTGAATGGGCAGGTGACTCCCTCAGCAGGAGCATCTGCGAGTAGCAAAAGATCGTCGGCAGCTAATAGGGCCTCGCCCTCAACGTCTTCCTCCAGTGGCTCGTCGTCAAACAAATCGACGTCATCGTCAACGACTACGTCTAGAAGCATATCAATAACGGGGGGTACATGGCAATGGGTATAGGAGCAGGGATCTCCACAAGCGGCAAATCGCATCGATGGGGCCATCAGGGGGCTCAATCACGGCATCGGGTAGTGCAAACGGCTGGAAAATCGTCGTCGTCTGTACTGGTGGTGTCAGAAGTGTACACCTCTCGCTCTGATGACTCCTTGTCGTCTGATACAATGTGCATAGGGTCAGTAGTGTCCGACCCTCCTGTGCCGGATGAATCCATGGTGTCTGTAACACAAACACAAATATGCACAAATAATCAATCATATAGCCAGATAAACACATTAGTCACCAATAAGCAATCAAATAGTTCTCCTAGTCCCACTAGCCTCCCAGCCTCCCAGACTGCTCTTCCTAGTCCCACTAGCCTCCTAGCCTCCCAGACTGCTCTTCCTAGTTCCACTAGCCTCCCAGCCTCCCAGACTGCTCTTCCTAGTCCCACTAGCCTCCCAGCCTCCCAGACTGACTCCCTAGTCCCACTAGACAACTACCTCAGCCTCCCAGACCGAGCCTCAGCCTCCCAGACTGAGCCTATAACTAACAAATAAAATGTGCTCAACATTTGTTTGTAGAAACGTTTTGGATCTGGACTTAAGTGGTATGCAGTGTAAAAATGTTTTCATGAGAGCCCTAGTGATCATAGTCTAGACTCGAGAAGGAATCCTAGTTCGCTATGATCAGAGCTCTGATACCAAGCTGTCACACCCTGGCTTTGCGGAAGCGTGGGTTTATTTGGTGTGACTTCTTAATACCATAGCTTAATCATAACAAAGTTATATGAAGATAAAACCATGCAGAACATCCATTGATTTAAGTTTGAAAAGTAAAATACCACAACATTGTCTTAAGGCGTTGACACATGCAACGGAAATTACAACCTAGTAACATAAAAACATTGTTTGAAAGACACAACCACAAACTAAAGATAGACGTAGTTTAAGACTTGCGACTCGTCCAGGTAAAAGTCGCAATCCCTAACGTGGATGATCCCATAACTCTAACGCAGCGAGAAAACGTAGCATACCGTGCCAGATCCTTAGTTCCCTGAAATACATGTAAGCTGGAAAAATCAACAATAATGTTGAGCGAGTTCATGTGTAAGTGAGTAAGTAAAACCTTTGTAAGTATAAAAACCCTGGTATGTAGCCAATAAGGAAAAAGAGATCACCAATGGTTTGCAAGGTCATTGATATGCGTGAAGTGCAAGTAGGAAGACTCAAACCTAGCGGATTTATGCGTTGGGCACAAAGTCACCCCGAGGTCCGTTCTGCTGGGCCTGGGGCTGGGCTCGCTACACCCAGATAGATCTACCGCTCCTGTCCCTCGGTCCTACAATGAGGATTAATGGCCTCAAGTTGTGCCTACCCACTCACATGATCTAAGTAGTAACCCTCCTTACGCTAACCATACCATGTAAAAGTACTCGTAATCATAGTAACATGTATTTCACCCCCGCAGTTTAGAAAACTGAAAACAGTTAAGAGAAAAGGGGGACATGAACTCACCGAAGTACGTCTCAAAAAGTATCTCCCAGAAAACCTGCTGTGCGACGACCTACACGTACTAACTTCTATTAGACGGACGGCCGTGCCTAAGTTTAAGGATTAATGTCTTTGGGAAATAGTTAGGCAACTATTTCGTGTTTACACTTCGTAATTATTTTGGTAAATATATTCCTTCCCAAGGATGGGGGATTTAATACATGTGCGTTCGTATAACTTCGAAATATATTATTAAGTCTCACTTAATAAAATATATTTTATTTCATTTGTCCAAAAATACTTTACTTCCAAAATATAAATATTTTTTCCCAAAAATATTATATTTTATTCCATACAATTCTCCAAAATAATATCCTTGGCAAAATACACGCTTATGAGTATTTTCTGAAAATACGTAAGTTACGGATAAAGATCGGGTGGTAATAGTAATACCGTTGTAACTTAATATTTATTGTGAATGCGTTAGAATTATTTTGGAGTCGTTAATATTTGGTAATATTATTTTTACCCTAAAATTGTCACACCCTAGCTTTGCGGAAGCGTGGTTAATTTGGTGTGACTTCTTAATACCATAGCTTAATCATAACAAAGCTATATGATAATAAAACCATGCAAGATCATCCATAGATTTAAGTTTTAAAACCGAAGTAACATAACATTGTCTTAGGGACTACAACACCATAACATAAAACATTGTTTTGAAAGACATAAACATCAACATGAATAAAACGCAGTTTAAGATTTGTGACTCGTCCAGGAAAAAGTCACATTTCCGAAACCGGGATGACCTCGGAACCCATATGCAGCGGGAAAACACAACATACCGCGCCAGATCTTTAATTCCCTGAAATACATGTAAGTTGAAAAATCAACAATAATGTTGAGCGAGTTCATGTGTAAGTGAGTAAATAAACCTTTGTATGTATAAAAACCCTGGTATGTAGCAAATAAGGAAAAAGAGATCACCAATGGTTTGCAAGGCCATTGATATGTGTGAAGTGCAAGTAGGAAGACTCAAACCTAGCAGATTTATGCGTTGGGTACAAAGTCACCCCGAGGTCCGTTCTGTTTGGGCCTGGGGCTGGGCTCGCTACACCCAGATAGATCTACCGCTCCTGCCCCTCGGTCCTACCCTGAGGATTAATGGCCTCAAGTTTCCGCCTACCCACTCACATGATCTGAATAATAACCCTCCTTACGCTAACCATACCATGTAAGAATTATTCGTAATCATAGTAACATGTATTTCACCCCCGCAGTTTAGAAAACTGAAAACAGTAAGAGAAAAGGGGGACATGAACTCACAGTGGTGCGTCTATACCAAGTATATCTCCTGATCAAGTAGCTGTGCGACGACCTACACGTACTAAATCTATTAGACGGACGGCCGTGCCTTAGCTTAAGGTTTAAGTTATTGGGAAATAGTTAGACAACTATTTCGTGTTTATATTTTTGTAAATACTTGGTAATTATTCTCCTTCCCAAGGATGGGGGATTTAATACATGCGTGCTCGTAAAATTCGAAATACATTTTTAAGTCTCACTTAATATATTTTATTCCTTACTTCAAAATATAAATATTCTTCCCAAAATAATACTTTGACAAAAATACGCGCTCATAAATATTTTCTTAAAATGAGTAAGTTACGTTTTAAAGATCGGGTGGTAATAATTATACCGTTGTAACTTATTATTAATTATGAAGGCGTATGCATTATTTCTGGAATCATTAGTACTTGGTAATATTATTTTTACTCTAAAAATAATATCCGTATATTTCACAAAATAATCATAAACGTTTTACAAGTGACGCTATAAAAAAATATATATATATCAAATATATATTTACCCCATTTCATTTTGTGAAGATCCCACCTCCGATATTTTGTAAATAAAGTCATGGCGAAATTTACGTTTTGAAAACAAGTCAAAAAATATATTTACAACACTTGTAGTGAAAATATTTCCAAGTGTTAGGTTTTTAGAAAAATTTCGCCAGAGTTTTCCCTGTAACTGGAGGTGGCCACGCTTTCAAGCGTATCATTTTCTTTTATAATTCAAATCAACAATTTCCTTATTCTCAATAACAACTTTCCAAAATTAGTCAAAATATATATATAAATCGCAAAAATTACATGAACTTGTGGTTTGTCCAAAATTTGTAGAAATTTCCATTACTTTTAGTGGATCTTTGCAATAATCTACTCGGTTTTGTAAAAGCCTCGTTTTTAAAGAAATTCCATCTAAAATTTGACAAAACTAGTTTTTTGTCGAAACTTAGTGTTACACAAGTGTTTACACACTTGTGTGTTTAAAAATCATTCTTGTTCATGTAAGATCCGGTTTTAAGAAAATAAGATTTCCTTGACACTTGGTCCTTTGAAAATACTGCTTGTAGATCCGTAGATCTACTAGTTTTAAACACTATTTCGTAAGTAAAGTCGATTTTATACAAGTTCATGTTTAGTGTGTGGTAGAGTTTCATCATTTAACCCTTTGTACACTTAAACAAACTCTATGTCATGATCCATGATCACGACTAATCCGGGTTAGATGATGATCCGAGCTACCACAACATAGATCGGCACTAAATAATTATAACAAGACAAGTCTTACAAGATTTACACAACAACATAGCTTTTATCCAACATTTTAAACATTTTAGTAAACTTTTAGCATGTCTTCTTGTATGTTCATAGATTTTAACCGACAAAGTTCTTTTTAACCACTTTAAAATAGATCGAGAGTGTGTTTATAGCAACTTACTACTAGCTCGAGGCTAGGGAAGAAACTAGTCGAAGATTGGGTGGATAAAAGCAATGAAGTGAGGTCCTTCGCGTTCCGAATGCACTAAGCCTCCTCGTATAAGATCCTTAACACTTGTATACCCTTGTAATAGCTTGATGGAAATCGAAAGATGGATGGATGGTAGAGGGGATGTTCGGTCGAGAGCTTGCAAGGAGAGGGAGAGAGTGTGTGTTGTGAGTTGAGTGATGGAAAGGTTAAGTGTGTTATGTCTTGAACTTATAGGCAATTCACATGATCATTAACCAAAGGATCATATGTCTAATTGATATTAGACAAAGATGATTTAAATAATCATCAAAGTACAAAGGGTGTCCCCTTGGGGACGAGTTCGGTTAGGGGGGGGGGGGGTCCTTGGTTGGTTTCCAACTAAGTAATTAAGTTATAGTTAGATGATTAGGAGGTGTAACCATTTACTAGTATGTTATGCATTGCAGCGGGTGTTAGGGTATTCGGGGACCCTAACTGGCTCAGAAAAGGAAAAACAATGTCAATGTCAATATTTTTATGTTCCGGGTAAAGTCCGGTTGTTCGGTTGGATAGAGATCCGTTAAAGTGCTTAACAAAGCTTTAAAGTGTCGTTATTATTATTTTTAGTGACACAACTTATTCCCGACACTTTGGAAAGTGTCTAGTAATATTTTTCTCATGTTTTGGCACTTTATTAGTTAGCTAGATGCTGAATTTTAATTAAAGTGTTGAATTTTGTACTTAAAGTACGTTTTAGGCACATCCGGTCACTGTAATCTTATTCCTAGTGACGCAGTTCTACAACCCTTATATCCCTACACTCACCACTAGTGTAGCAAACTATCTCAGGCTCTTACAAGCCTTAGAGGTAGTACCTGCCTGGTGCTAGTTATGACAGCACGTTTAATAGGTTATCCGTTCATTGTGCTACTGTGCTTTTGGTGCATCAAGGTTGTCACAAAGGTGCTGTAAGCAAAACATGGAGTGACAGCAAGTAAAGTATGATGCAAGTAAGTACATGTATCAGCATTCAAGTAACAGTTTATCCACAAGTTCAAGTAAGCACAGTAATTAAGCAGTAATTAATTATTAATTAAGTCGTACGGATACCTGGTTTAGTGAGGGTTGTCACATTCTCCCCCCGTTAGAAAATTTTTGTCCCGAAATTTTAAGTTCTGCTTCTAGAAGCAGGGTTCTTGGGAAATAGGTGGGGGTATTTCTCTTTTATCCGGTCCTCACACTCCCAGGTGTATTCAGGACCATGTCTGGCATTCCAACGAACTTTGACGAGCTTGACACTGTTCCGGCGGGTCTTGTTTACTTTCCAATCCGTAACCTCAACAGGTTCTTTAATAAAATGGAGCGTGTCATCAACATGGTTCTCGTCGGTGGGAATGACAACGGTATCTTGAGTTGGACTTTTCTTCAGGTTGGATACATGAAATGTATCGTGAACTCCATTCAGTTCAGCAGGTAGGTCCAGCTTGTATGCTACTAGCCCTATTCTTTCCAAAATTCTGAAAGGGCCAATGTAACGCGGATTTAACTTCCCACGCTTTCCGAAGCGTGCCACACCCTTCCAGGGTGAAACTTTCAATAAAACCATATCTCCAACTTGGAATTCCAAATGTTTCCGGTTTGGATCTGCATAAGCTTTCTGTCTTTCGCGAGCTGCTTCGATGCGTTTTCGAATCTGCGCAATCTTGTCTGTCGTCTCTTGGACGATTTCGGGACCAACAAGCTACCTATCACCTGCGTCAGCCCAGCATAGGGGTGATCGACACTTGCGTCTGTAAAGAGCTTCAAATGGCGTGGCTCCAATACTGGTGTGGTAGTTGTTGTTGTATGAAAATTCGACCAGTGGCAAATGCTTATCCCAGCTACCACCCAAATCCATAACACATGCTCTCAGCATATCTTCCAAGGTCTGAATAGTCCGCTCGCTTTGACCGTCGGTCTGAGGGTGAAATGCCGTGCTCAGATTTAATTGTGAGCCAAAAGCTTCTTGGAAGGATTGCCATATCCTTGACACAAACCTTCCGTCTCTATCAGAGATGATCGAGAGAGGCACTCCATGACGTGCGACGATCTCTCTCATGTATATTTCTGCCAGTTTGCTGGTGTTATCCTTCTCTTTGATTGGCAGAAAGTGTGCGGACTTTGTTAGGCGGTCAACTATCACCCAAATAGTGTCATGACCTCTTGGCGTTCTTGGCAACTTTGTAATAAAATCCATGGAGATTTGTTCCCATTTCCATTTGGGAATCTCAGGTTGTTGCAGAAGTCCTGAAGGCTTCTGGTATTCCGCTTTCACCTTAGCACACGTTAGACACTTGCTCACATAAACAGCAACATCGCCCTTCATCCTAGGCCACCAATAGTAATCCTTGAGATCTTGGTACATCTTATCCTCTCCTGGATGGATAGAGTATCGCGATTAGTGAGCTTCATCAAAAACAACTTTCCTTAAACCACCAAACAGAGGAACCCAAATCCTTTTCTCAAAACATAACGTTCCTTCCTCGTTTGGTACTAATAGCTTCTCCATCCCACGAAGATATTCTTCTTCAAGATTTCTTTCCTTAAGAGCTTCTTTCTGCGCGGCACGAATGCGCAAGGAAAGATCGGTTTAGATAATCATTTCTAAAGCCCTAACCCTTATGGGCTTGATCCTCTCTTTTCGACTTAGGGCGTCGGCAACCACATTCGCCTTCCCTGGATGATACTTTATCTCGCAATTGTAATCATTTAACAACTCAACCCATCGTCTTTGTCTCATATTCAACTCCTTCTGGTTGAATATGTGTTGTAGGCTCTTATGATCTGTAAAAATTGTACATTTCGTACCATATAGGTAGTGTCTCCAGATCTTTAAAGCAAATATCACTGCGCCTAGCTCCAAATCGTGCGTGGTATAGTTCTTCTCATGTACCTTCAACTGACGTGATGCGTAAGCAATAACCTTCTGGCGTTGCATCAACACGCAACCCAATCCTTGACGCGAGGCGTCACAGTATACCACGAAATCGTCAGTACCTTCCGGTAGTGCTAGGATTGGCGCATTGCAGAGCTTATCCTTCAATAGCTGAAACGCTTCTTCCTGTTTGATTCCCCAATCAAACTTCTTATCTTTCTGGGTGAGGAGCGTCAATGGTTGAGCGATCTTCGAAAAATCCTCAATGAACCTTCGATAGTAGCCAGCCAAACCCAAGAATTGTCGAATCTCGGTTGGCGTCTTTGGCGTTTCCCAATTCTTGATCGCTTCGATCTTGGTTGGATCCACATGGATTCCATCTCCATTTACCACATGTCCAAGAAATTGGACTTCACGTAGCCAAAATTCACACTTAGAGAATTTGGCATACGGCTGTTCTTTCTTCAGCAGCTCCAAAATAGCTCTTAGATGCTGTTCGTGCTCAGCCTTTGTCCTTGAATAAATCAAGATGTCGTCGATAAACACAATCACGAACTTGTCCAAGTACGGCTTGCAAACTCTATTCATCAAATCCATAAAGACTGCAGGTGCGTTTGTCAATCTAAACGGCATAACAAGGAACTCGTAGTGTCCATAACGAGTTCTGAAGGCTGTCTTCGGGATACTCTCCTCTTGTATCCTTAACTGATGGTATCCAGATCGCAAATCGATCTTTGAGTAAAAGCTTGAACCTTGCAGTTGATCAAACAGATCATCAATTCTTGGCAGAGGATATCTATTCTTGATCGTCAGCTTGTTCAGCTCCTGGTAGTCTATGCACATTCGAAAACTACCGTCCTTCTTTTTGACAAACAGGACCGGAGCTCCCCAAGGCGAGAAGCTTGGTCGGATAAATCCCTTGTCTAACAACTCTTGAAGTTGTGTCGACAATTCTTGCATCTCAGACGGGGCAAGTCTATAAGGTGCCTTAGCCACAGGCGCGGCGCCTGGGACTAAATCGATGTGAAACTCCACTTGCCTCTGAGGCGGCAGTCCAGGCAAGTCCTCCGGGAAGACTTCCGGATACTCCCTCACGACAGGGATGTCTTCGATCTTCGGTTCTGCAGCTTTCTTGTCTACAATGTGTGCCAGGAAGGCAGCACACCCTTTTTGCAAACACTTTCGCGCTTTGAGGCAGCTGATAATTCTTAACGGCGTATCGCGCTTTTCGCCATGTACCACAATTGTTTCGCCATCTTCGGTCGAGATACGAACGACCTTTTCGTGACAAACAATTTCTGCCTTGTTGCTTGATAACCAATCCATTCCTACTACCACGTCAAAGCTCCCCAGCTGGACTGGTAGTAGATCCAAAGTAAACTCACGTTCTCCCAACTCGATTGCACAACCTCTGATCACTTCATTGGCTTCTACTAACTTCCCATTAGCCAATTCGATTGAGTAGGGAATATCTAACTTACTAGCGGCTAACCCAAGCATATTCTTAAATTCTAATGATACGAAGCTATAGTCGGCACCAGTATCAAATAAAACGGATACATAGCGTTGGTTTACAGGGAACGTACCAGTAACGACATTGGGATCCTGGCGTGCTTCCCTCGCTTCGATATGGAACACTCTTCCACGGGCTTGGTTCAACTCTGGGCAGTCCTCTTAAAGTGCCCGATATCACCACAGTTAAAGCATCCAGGTCTTTGCCCGTTTCCACCTCCATTTCCAGCTTGGTTATTCCTTTGGTTATGATTTACAGCTCCTGCTTGATTCGCATTGTTGCCTCGATTCCCATTACCTCCATTGTTTCCTTGTGGGCGATTTCCAATTCCACCCCGGTTATTGTTTCTGTTTCCAAATCCTCCTTGGCCTCCCTGACCAATAGTGGCCCAACAAGAGTCCTTCAAGTGGCCAGGTTTCCCACACGCTTCACATACCTTCAAACCACATCGGCCAGAATGGTGACGCTGGCAGGTGTTGCACTTGGGCTGGGTGCCCATATATCCCTTTCCTTTCTTTCCACCACCAGCTGTAACCTGAGCTGGCGCGTTTGGCTCTCCTTTCTTAACAACACCACTAGTGCCTTGTTTGAAGTTCGAGAACTTTCGTTTGTTACCTCCGGATGACTCGACGTGAGTCTCTTTCTTCTTTGTCTCGATCTCACCAAACTTGTTCAGGCGGATAGCCTCCTCAGTGAGAGCTACGCTCAAATCGATTGCCTCAGTAATTGTTGCAGGCTTGGAGGAGGTCACCATGCTTATGATTTGAGGAGCTAATCCCCAAATGAAGCGTTCAATCCGCTTGAATTCTGGAGTGACCATATAGGGTACCACATGCGACAGGTCGTGAAACCTCCGAACATATTCCGCGATCTTCGGACCTTCCCTCTTCAAATGCCAGAACTCAGTTTCCAATCTTTGGATTTCAGCGCGAGAACAATACTTTTTGCGCATTAGTTCCTTCAGTTCGGTCCATGTTAGTGCGTAGGCAGCAGCTTCACCAAGTGTCTGTACTTGGAAATTCCACCAAGATAGGGCTCCATCCAGAAATAGCCCAGAAATGTAGGTGACTTGCTGGTCCGGTGCACATTTGCTCATGCGGAGAACAGATTCAGTCTTCTCGGCCCAACGAACAAAAGCGACAGCACCTCCGGTGCCATCAAAGTTGACAGGCTTGCAGTCTAGAAACTGCTTGTAGGTGCACCCTGCACATACGTTACAACATATGAATGGCATTAGCATCCTTGCTAGAGATATCCAATTAGATCATGGTATGTCTTAATGACTTAGTATTACCATGAGGTGGATTGTTGTTGCCATTTTTGTTTGAGCTGCTTCCGCTGAGTCCTCCTTGCGAGGCGGCGTATTGCGCGATGGCAGCAGCGATGACTTGTTGGAGTTCTGCCTCATTGGTAGGCATCGGCGTTTGACGTCTCGGCGGCATCTTCTAAAAGATGGGTTTACGTCGGCCAGGCCACAATAAAGCGTACGTATATAATGATAGTAATAGTACATAACATCTCATGTTATAATCATATCAATCACACAACATCCCATGTTATAAAACATAAATAATCAATCAAAACATCACATATGATGAGAATACTGCGATTGTATTGCCAAACTCGAGACCACATGGTAGAGTGTACAAGTACATAATAGTGTCATACATCATCATCGACTAAGGGCTACATCACCCCAGTCCAAAAGAATATCAAATCAGTGTCAATACATCCCATATACATGATCAACAAAAGTCAGAATCAGAATGCAGTCTCCAAAAATGCTGTGTGGTCAGAGCAATCGCCGTCTTCTCACCAACGTCTACCCATGCTGTACTAAAGATGCCCTAAACTGATGGTGGTGGAGGGGGAAAATGGGTGTAGAACAAACGTCGCAAATTGAGCCAGTCCTCATCCATGGCTCTCTGGGTACGCAACCAAGAAGCAACCTGCTGCTCAAGTGCCAAAAGGCATGCAGCATAGTCAGGTAACAATGGTCGAGGGTGCTGTGAAGAAGCAGGGTGGGTCTGACCCTGACACTGGCATGGCGGTGGCTGAGCTCTCTCAAGCTCCTGAATACGCCGTGTGAGTGCCTCCTGCTGGACAACAAACGACATCAGAACGTCCTCAATAGAATACCCCATATGGAAAGGATGGTAGGGGTCGGTCGATGGCATAACAGAAGGTGACGTCCAGAGAAACGGCTCGTTGGCTGGATCAAAAGGTGGCACAAAGAATGGTGGTACAAGGGGAATAGCAGATGAAGACTGTGGCATAACTGGAATATATGACGGCACGTGTCCAAAGGGACGAGCCGAGGAACCCTCTCCAGGTCGAGCTGGAGGTGTGTACTGTGCAAATGAAAAAGAGAAATCAATGTGACGTGCATCGGTGGTATGAGGAGGAATAGGTGGAAGCTCATCATCCGCAGGAATCCACCCATGTTGGGCGTGCTCATCTCGTGGGTCAATCTGTGCCTAAAAAAGTGCTCGATCAAACTGTACAGGCATAGGGTCAAGGTGGGGTGCAACAAGAGGGTCAACAGGTATATCAGCGATAGGTGGGGGATCAACATGATTAGCAGCAATAACATGGTCACCCTCCAGTAGTGGTGCATCAGCAGGGTGATCATCAATGGGTGGGTCAGCAATCACAGGATCAATAGGTATGCCAGCATGAGCAGGGTCATGCTCAAGCACTGGGTCAGGAGCAGCTACTGGCTCGAGGGCCATGGCAGGCTCGGGATCAACGAACTCCATATCAAAATCTGCATGATCAGCGAATGCAGGGTCAACTGGGTCTACTGGGTCAACCATAGGCTGATCCAAGTGGATGAACTCTATCTCCCGGTCCGGGTCAAATCCAGGGGGAAAAACAGGGTCTGAATCCTCATCGAGGTCGTGATCGAAAGCAAATCTAGGAGCAGAGGCAGCAGATGATGCCCTGTCAGGATCTGAACCGTGTGAATAGTGCTGTGCGCTCCGAGTGTGTGATGGTGCGGAGGCCACAGACTCGAAGGAGTCTGGAGTGGGTGAGTGTGCAGGTGACTCCTCAGCTGGAGCATCTGCGAGTAACAAAAGACCACCGTCAGCTAGAAGGGCCTCGCCCTCAACATCGTCCTCCAGGGGCTCATCATTAAATAGATCGACGTCGTCGTCAACGTCGGCGTCGAGGAGCATATCGTAAGCAGGATAAACGGCCAAAGGTATGGGAGCAGGGACCTCTACGAGTGGTAGGTACCCAGCAAAAGGGCCATCAGCGGGCTCATCGACAGCGTCGGGCAGCGCAAAGGGCTGAAAGTCGTCCTCGTCTGTGCTGGTAACATCTGATGTGTGGACCTCGTGCTCTGAAGACTCTAAGTCGTCTGATACTATGGGTCTAGGGCCCGTGGTGTCCGAATCACCTGTGCCGGGCGAGTCCATGGTATCTGTAACACAAACACAAATATGTACAAATAATCAATCATACAATCAGATAAGCACATTAGTCACCAAGTAAGCAATCAAATAATTCTCCTAGTCCCACTAGCCTCCCAGCCTCTCAGACTGCTCTTCCTAGTCCGACTAGCCAAATTCTCCCAGCCTCTCAGACTGCTCTTCCTAGTCCCACTAGACTATTCTCCCAGCCTCTCAGACTGCTCTCCCTAGTCCTACTAGGCAACTACCTTGGTCTCCTAGACCGAGCCTCGGTCTTCCAGACCGAGCCTCAGCCTCCCAGACTGAGCCTATAAATAATAAATAAATGTGCTCAACATTTGTTTGTAAAAAGTTTTGGATCTGGACTTGAGTGGTATGCAGTGTAAAAATGTTTTCGTGAGAGCCCTAGTGATCATAGTCTAGACTCGAGAAGGAATCCTAGTTCGCTATGATCAGAGCTCTGATACCAAGCTGTCACACCCTGGCTTTGCGGAAGCGTGGTTAATTTGGTGTGACTTCTTAATACCATAGCTTAATCATAACAAAGCTATATGATAATAAAACCATGCAAGATCATCCATAGATTTAAGTTTTAAAACCGAAGTAACATAACATTGTCTTAGGGACTACAACACCATAACATAAAACATTGTTTTGAAAGACATAAACATCAACAAGAATAAAACGCAGTTTAAGATTTGTGACTCGTCCAGGAAAAAGTCACATTTCCTAAACCGGGATGACCTCGGAACCCATATGCAGCGGGAAAACACAACATACCGCGCCAGATCTTTAATTCCCTGAAATACATGTAAGTTGAAAAATCAACAATAATGTTGAGCGAGTTCATGTGTAAGTGAGTAAATAAACCTTTGTATGTATAAAAACCCTGGTATGTAGCAAATAAGGAAAAAGAGATCACCAATGGTTTGCAAGGCCATTGATATGTGTGAAGTGCAAGTAGGAAGACTCAAACCTAGCAGATTTATGCGTTGGGTACAAAGTCACCCCGAGGTTCGTTCTGTTTGGGCCTGGGGCTGGGCTCGCTACACCCAGATAGATCTACCGCTACTGCCCCTCGGTCCTACCCTGAGGATTAATGGCCTCAAGTTTCCGCCTACCCACTCACATGATCTGAATAATAACCCTCCTTACGCTAACCATACCATGTAAGAATTATTCGTAATCATAGTAACATGTATTTCACCCCCGCAGTTTAGAAAACTGAAAACAGTAAGAGAAAAGGGGGACATGAACTCACAATGGTGCGTCTCTACCAAGTATATCTCCTGATCAAGCAGCTGTGCGATGACCTACACGTACTAAATCTATTAGACGGACGGCCGTGCCTTAGCTTAAGGTTTAAGTTTTTGGGAAATAGTTAGACAACTATTTCGTGTTTATATTTTTGTAAATACTTGGTAATTATTCTCCTTCCCAAGGATGGGGGATTTAATACATGCGTGCTCGTAAAATTCGAAATACATTATTAAGTCTCACTTAATATATTTTATTCCTTACTTCAAAATATAAATATTCTTCCCAAAATAATACTTTGACAAAAATACGCGCTCATAAATATTTTCTTAAAATGCGTAAGTTACGTTTTAAAGATCGGGTGGTAATAATTATACCGTTGTAACTTATTATTAATTATGAAGGCGTATGCATTATTTCTGGAATCATTAGTACTTGGTAATATTATTTTTACTCTAAAAATAATATCCGTATATTTCACAAAATAATCATAAACATTTTACAAGTGACGCTATAAAAAAATATATATATATCAAATATATATTTACCCCGTTTCATTTTGTGAAGATCCCACCTCCGATATTTTGTAAATAAAGTCATGGCGAAATTTACGTTTTGAAAACAAGTCAAAAAATATATTTACAACACTTGTAGTGAAAATATTTCCAAGTGTTAGGTTTTTAGAAAAATTTCGCCAGAGTTTTCCCTGTAACTGGAGGTGGCCACGCTTTCAAGCGTATCATTTTCTTTTATAATTCAAATCAACAATTTCCTTATTCTCAATAACAACTTTCCAAAATTAGTCAAAATATATATATAAATCGCAAAAATTACATGAACTTGTGGTTTGTCCAAAATTTGTAGAAATTTCCATTACTTTTAGTGGATCTTTGCAATAATCTACTCGGTTTTGTAAAAGCCTCGTTTTTAAAGAAATTCCATCTTTACAACTTCTTGTAAAATTTGACAAAACTAGTTTTTTGTCGAAACTTAGTGTTACAGAAGTGTTTACACACTTGTGTGTTTAAAAATCATTCTTGTTCATGTAAGATCCGGTTTTAAGAAAATAAGATTTCCTTGACACTTGGTCCTTTGAAAATACCGCTTGTAGATCCGTAGATCTACTAGTTTTAAACACTATTTCGTAAGTAAAGTCGATTTTACACAAGTTCATGTTTAGTGTGTGGTAGAGTTTCATCATTTAACCCTTTGTACACTTAAACAAACTCTATGTCATGATCCATGATCACGACTAATCCGGGTTAGATGATGATCCGAGCTACCACAACATAGATCGGCACTAAATAATTATAACAAGACAAGTCTTACAAGATTTACACAACAACATAGCTTTTATCCAACATTTTAGTAAACTTTTAGCATGTCTTCTTGTATGTTCATAGAATTTAACCGACAAAGTTCTTTTTAACCACTTTAAAATAGATCGAGAGTGTGTTTATAGCAACTTACTACTAGCTCGAGGCTAGGGAAGAAACTAGTCGAAGATTGGGTGGATAAAAGCAATGAAGTGAGGTCCTTCGCGTTCCGAATGCACTAAGCCTCCTCGTATGAGATCCTTAACACTTGTATACCCTTGTAATAGCTTGATGGAAATCGAAAGATGGATGGATGGTAGAGGGGATGTTCGGCCGAGAGCTTGCAAGGAGAGGGAGAGAGTGTGTGTTGTGAGTTGAGTGATGGAAAGGTTAAGTGTGTTATGTCTTGAACTTATAGGCAATTCACATGATCATTAACCAAAGGATCATATGTCTAATTGATATTAGACAAAGATGATTTAAATAATCATCAAAGTACAAAGGGTGTCCCCTTGGGGATGAGTTCGGTTAGGGGGGGGGGGGGGTCCTTGGTTGGTTTCCAACTAAGTAATTAAGTTATAGTTAGATGATTAGGAGGTGTAACCATTTACTAGTATGTTATGCATTGCAGCGGGTGTTAGGGTATTCGGGGACCCTAACTGGCTCAGAAAAGGAAAAACAATGTCAATGTCAATATTTTTATGTTCCGGGTAAAGTCCGGTTATTCGGTTAGATAGAGATCCGTTAAAGTGCTTAACAAAGCTTTAAAGTGTCGTTATTATTATTTTTAGTGACACAACTTATTCCCGACACTTTGGAAAGTGTCTAGTAACATTTTTCTCATGTTTTGGCACTTTATTAGTTAGCTAGATGCTGAATTTTAATTAAAGTGTTGAATTTTGTACTTAAAGTACGTTTTAGGCACATCCGGTCACTGTAATCTTATTCCTAGTGACGCAGTTTTACAACCCTTATATCCCTACACTCACCACTAGTGTAGCAAACTATCTCAGGCTCTTACAGGCCTTAGAGGCAGTACCTGCCTGGTGCTAGTTATGACAGCACGTTTAATAGGTTATCCGTTCATTGTGCTACTGTGCTTTTGGTGCATCAAGGTTGTCACAAAGGTGCTGTAAGCAAAACATGGAGTGACAGCAAGTAAAGTATGATGCAAGTAAGTACATGTATCAGCATTCAAGTAACAGTTTATCCACAAGTTCAAGTAAGCACAGTAATTAAGCAGTAATTAATTATTAATTAAGTCGTACGGATACCTGGTTTAGTGAGGGTTGTCACAAAAATAATATTTGTATAGTTCACAAAATAATCACAAAAATCTCACAAGTGTTGTTATGAAAATATATATTCTAAATATATATTTTAGCAAGTTTTATTTTGTGAAAATCCCGCCTCCGACACTTGCTTAATTTGTAATAAAAATCGTGACGAAATTTATTTGGAAAAATAAGTTAAAAATAAATCCATAACACTTGTGATAAAAATATTTACAAGTGTTAAATTTTTGGAAAAATTTCGCCAGAGTTTCCTCTGTAATTGGAGGTGGCCACGCTTTCAAGCGTATCATTTTCTTTTATAAATCAAATCAACAATGTTCCCAACATTAACAAACGATATTTCAACATCAACTAGTCCAAAATGGATATAATTCGCATAACACATGAACTTGTGGTTTGTGTAAGATATGTAGTAACTTCCCATTATTTTTAATAGATCTTTTATAAATAAACTTGGTTTCTTTGAGAACCTTGTTTTTAAAGAAGACGCATCTTTACAACTTTTTGTCAAAAATTACAACAATAATTCTTTGTTAAAACTCTTTGTTACACAAGTGTCTACACACTTGTGTGTTCACAAAAATCACCTTTGTTTAGGAAAGATCCGACTTTAAAAATATGATTTCTTTTTACACTTGGTCCTTCGAAAATACCACTTGTAGATCTCTAGATCTACAAGTTTAGAACTCCATTTTATAAGAAAAATTGTTTTTACACAAGTTAGTGGTTATAAGTAGTAGTGTTCTTCATCTAACCACTTTTCACACTATAACATACACTAGGTCATGTTCCATGAACATGACTTAGTCGGGTTAGATGACGATCCGAACTAACACTAGCATAAAACAACACTAGATAATCATAACAAAACAAGTCTTATAAGTTTTACACCAATATTCATCTATTAACCACTTTGTTTATATTATTTTAGTAGACTTAAAATTTTTGTTCTTACATGCTCATAAATTTCAACCGACAAAATTCTTATTAACCATTTTAAACAAGCTTAAGAAGGCGTTTAGAGTCACTTACTACTAGCTCAAGGCTAGGGAAGAAACTAGACGAAAAGCGAGTGGTTAAATACAAACGAGGGATGTCCTTGACGATCCGTAAGCTCCACACTCCGTGATTCGCCTTGTTACCCCTTGTAGTGAGCTTTGAATTGGTTGGATTGAAATGGAAATAAATGTGTGTGTGGGAATATGTTCGGCCGTAGCTTTTCTAAGGAAGGAGAGAAAGGATCTTTTTGTGTTGGTGATTAATGTAAATGGTGAGGGTAATGGAGGTTAATATAATACTTTAAACCCTTTGACCAAAGGTCCATATGTTCACAGAAGTACATGCACAAGATTTACAAAAACCAAGATGAGATTGCATGGGAAATAAGGAAAATATTCAAAGAAAAAGTCTTGTGGTTGAGATACAAAAATCGTATGGGGGGGGGGCACATAAGAATCGATTTCTTGTATTGGGGGTTAAATTGTAAAGTTATTTGGTAACTATATAAGCAATTTAGGGGTGCCAAGTGTAAGTAGTATTAATGTAAGTACTAGGATCTTTTGTTGGTGGCACATGGGACAAATCGAAAATAGAGAATAGGGGCCATGATGTGCCGTCAATTTCACATGGGGGGTTTAGTTCATTTTCAACTAATAGTTAAGTAACTAGTTAGTTAATTAGGGACTTAAAATAAGGTATTAGTGTGTTGTGTTTTTATAACGGGTGTTAGGGTATTCAGGGACCCTAACTGGCTCAGAAAAAGAAAAAACAATGTAAATGACAATATTTTTATGTCCCGGGTTAAGTCCGGTTGTACGGTTGGATATTAATCCATTAAAGTGCTAAATAAATATTTAAAGTGCCGTTAATATTATTTTTAGTGACACAATTTATTCCCGACACCTTGTAAAGTGTCTAGTATTATTTTTCCAACTTTTTGCACTTTACTAGTTTAGATAAATGCTGAATTTTTATTTAAAGTGCAGAATTTTGTACTCAAAGTACGTTTTAGGCACTTCCGGTCACTATAACTAACACCTAGTGACGCAGTTCTACAACCCTCATTTCCCTACACTCTCTACAGGTGTAGTAAACTATCTCTGGCTCATACAAGCCTTAGAGGCAGTGGCTGCCTGATGCTGGTTATATCAGCATGTTTAATGGGTATCCCGTATAGTGTGCTCACTGTGCTTTTTGTGCATCAAGGTTGTCACTAAGGTTTGTGTGTAAATAATAGAGTGACAGTATAAAATGTGATGCATGAGTATGTATGTATCAGGAATCAGTAAGCAGTTTAATCACAGTTGTAAGCAAGCACAGTAATTAAGCAGTAATTAAATATTAATTAATTCGTACGGATACCTGGTTTGGTGAGGGTTGTCACACAAAGTACTTGATTACTTGAACAATTTAGCCCAGGTCTGTTGGACCTTAGGCATTTCAAAAAAATATGTATCATGTAATTTCGGAAAATCTTTTTCATCAAAGATTTTTTCAACTTTAACTTCAACGTTCTCATCTTTTACCAAAATCACTTGTTTCTTAGCACTCCATGTTTGACCTTTCGGAGTACCTCTTTTGTAAAAATGTGAATCTTTTTGAACATTTTTATTTTAAACAACAACTTTTGGTTTCCAAAACTCATTTGGTTTAGTTGCATCGACAGTTGTTTTCCAACTTTGTGTTGTTCTTAATCTGGATGTGTGAGAATTCCAGGTTTGTCTAGAATCAAACCTGTTCGAATTTGATTTCCAAGTTTGGTTCAAAGCAAACTTGTTTGTGTTATACCTCCAAATTTGTTTTGAATCAAATCTGGTCGACCTTTGTTTCACATCCTCAGATTTTTGTTTCTCAACATTTTCATACTTCTTTTTGTCAACATCCACAAATTTCAGATTTGGACACTTTCTTGCAAGATATCCTGTTTGATCACATTTGAAACATGTTCTCTTTGAAACATCTTTGACCTGTGATTGTTTCTTTTTTCTTTTGAGCATAAAACTCTTCATTAGACTGTCGTCTAAATTGGAGTTCTTTCTCTTCTTCAGAACTTGTTCCATGAACAAAATTCATCTTTGCCTGGAAATTTGGTATTTCATTTTTCTTCTAATTTTGTTTCTTCTTATAACCCAACCCAGCCTTCATATTTTTCTTCTTGTAACTAGGTTTGTTATAAAAAGTTTTGTGACTTTTTCCAGCAAACTTTGAAATTTCAGACTTTTCAATCTCAACCATTTTAAAAACTTTGTCAATCTTTTCTGAAATCACATTCTGAATTGGGAATACAACATCTAAAAATAATTTGTCCGATCCAATCATGGTATAAACCAATCCTTTTGAATCATCATCCAAATTTTTCTCAGACTTTGTGTTTTTCAGATATCCATCATGAAAATTACATTCATTTTCATCCTGTGATTCAGATTTACCTGTTTCAACTGACTCTTCTTTCAACACACTTTCAACGGCCTTACCTACCACCTCTGAATCACTAGAATCATCAGATTTGGAATAGGTTATGTCAATGTTATCTGGCAATTGATCTACCATGTTGAAAGCTTTTTCGACCTTTTCATCATCATAAAATGCAAACTTCTCCGGTGGTGGAACTTGATGAAACTCTGAGCCAATGCCTTTCTTGTTTTGCTCAGACTCACCATCTCCCGGTTTTATATTGAAAATACATTCAAGCACATATGACGACACGTGGTAACTTTTTAACTTGTTGTTGTCCTGTTCTAAATCAGCAATCTGTCGCTTTAGCTTAGCAACATCCTCAATATAAGAGTTAACAACACCTTGTTTTATTTCATACATTCGTTTAAGCTCTTTAGTTGTTTCAGACAAATGATTCATTCTTGATTGAGCAAATTTCATTTCATCTTTCACTTTTTCATATGACTCTTTTGTAATGTGATATGCCAATTTTATTGAATCATATTCTTTCTTCATTTCTTGACAAACAATTTCCTTTTGGTCACATTCTTCTGTCTTTTTCAAAACATTTTCTTTTAGAACTTCATTTTCTTTTTCTAACTTTTTACATTTTTCCAAAAGTTTTTCATCATTTTCTTTCAAAACTTTTTCATTTTCTAACATTACTTTATATTTATTTTTGAAAACTTCTTCAATTTTATTGAATTCAAGATTTCTTATTTTGAATTGTTTGTCTTTTTCAGTACAAGCACTCCACGTTTCCATGCATTTCTTACACTGTTCAACAATTTTCAAGATTTCAGAATCTGAATTTACCTCAGTGATTGGCACTTCGGTGTTTTCTGTTGCATCTGTCTGATCAGCATCTTCTTTCTTTTCTTCATCACCAATTTTATCATCAGCACCAGCATCACTCTTCACTTCACCAGTACCAGCATCACCAACACTATCAGCTGAACTTTCATCTTTCTTTTCAGCTTCTTCAACAACTTGTTGTTCTTCAGTAACAGCTTTCTCAACTTCTACATTCACAACAACTTCTTCTTTCACTTCTTCAACAATCTTCACATCTTCTTCTTTAACTGCTTCTGCTTTTCTTCAGCAGCTTTCTTCAGATTGTTTCCCATCTCTTCAACATTCTTCTTCATTCTCTCTTCATCCCTCTGCTTCAAACACGATGTCATGGCATATCTTATTTCCTTTTCATGCCTTTTTGCATAAGTGTCATCTTTTAATACATTTCTATAGTATTCGGTAGATGAAGGAATTATGAGAAGAACATCTTCAAAAATTATATATTTCTTTGGAACAACAGGTTCACCTATTCTGTTGATATAACAATCTCTCTTTTTATCCCATCTCTTGTTGCTGACAACACTTTCATACTCTTCTTGCATTTCATCCATTCTATTCAAAGCAATGTTTCTTTCACGATAAGTTTTCTCACTCAAAATTTCTTCTCGAGTTTTCTCTTTGATCTCAGCTGTGCCTTTTTCTTCTTTGTTTTCCTCTTGAATTTCATCAACAAAAGCATAATGTTTTTGAAGAATTTCTGCATCTTCCTTTGTAAGAATTTCTGCATCTTCCTTTGTTCTAATTTTGAATCAATAATCAATACTATCTTCTTCTGGACAAATCTGACTCCAGTCAAATCCCTCATCATCATGAAAAACTGCACAAGCTTTTGATTTGGGTTTATCTTCAATCATTTTCGGCTCTTCTTTGCTTCGGTGATAGATTGCCTTTCGGTAGTAATCATCATTGAAAGGACGTTTATTTCCTTCGACTGCAGAATTATTGCATTCTCTCTTGAAATGACCTTTTTGCTTGTATCTGAAGCAGGTCACTTTCGATTTGTCGAATCCAAGCTTTGTTAATGGACCGCCCAATGATTGCTTCCCAGTAATCTCCATGTATCTTTGAGCTCTGCGAATGCAACTTGCCAGACACCAATGGATGTCAATGAGTTTCATCTCTTCCGGATCAATCTGGTCGTAATCTTCTTTGGTCAACTCAGAGTTTCCAATTTTGCCAGCTACAAGACCTTCATACGATTCCAGAACAGATGCAAGAAAGCTCATTTGTTGCTTAGCTGCATTGATACTCATTGTCGAAGAATTCTTCAATTTGAGAGCAATGTTGCACAAAATCTCCTCTGTTTCTACAGAACTATCTTTTGAAGCAGATGAATGATAACCCGGATTGTAGCTTGATGAGCTTGTCAGAGGTTCTTTTGTCCTCTCACCACTGAATGCTTTCTTTGGTGATTCAGCAGCTTTCACCGAAGGTAAATTACCTTTGTAGTACAGACCAACATTCTGTTGATGTGAAGAACTGCTCATCTTGTTCTGTTTCTGCAATTCAAGCTCATGAGTTTCAATCTTTTCAAATAATGTATCAAGAGAAATTGTTTCATACAAAGCATCATTTTTCAAAATAAAAACAAACGTTTGCCACTGATTAGCTCGTGGTAACGCTTCTATGACTTTATCAATAATTTCCTCTCTTGTTTTCACAATCTCAAACCTTTCTAGTTCAATTTTTATGTGACAAAATCTTTCTATCATTTGCCTCACAGATTCTCCTTTAATGCTATCAAATAGATTGAATTCTTTCTTTAGCAAAGCAATTTTGTTCTTTTTAATCTGTTTACCCCCCTCAGCTTTAACTCGTAAAGCTTCCCAAACAGATTTCGATGACCCATCATGATTAAGCAATGCAAACATGTCGTTTCTAATTGCTGACTGGATCAAAGCAATCATTCTCTGTTCAGCTGCAAATTCGGATTTGTCATCTTTGGATAATTTCTTGAATGGAAGATCTTCTCCTTTATCATCTTTTGGTCTTTCATATCCAAACTCCATACAGAACCAGCTTTCATGCGCGTATGCTTTCACCCAGTTAATGAAACGCTCTTTCCACCATGTATAGTCTTCAATACTTTCAAGAGTTGGTGGTTTCGAGTGTGTTCCGTAGAAATTATCATGCTTGATGTTCTCATTGATCGCTTTTGTGATGGTTTTTTGTGTAACGGTTGTAATCTCGGAAGATTCTGACGTAAACGCGTTGTAGAACGTGTTGTAGAATTCTTCAGCCATGATGAAAATTCTTGAATCAATGTACCTGGAGATAAAACAATCAAACAAACACAATCAGTTTAAACAATAACAAACAATTTGAAATAAACTGACACTCGGTTGACACGAAATAATCTTGACGCGAAAAATCCACTTTTGGAGGGAAATAAGGATCTCAAGCGAAATCACTTTTGGAGCGAAATCACTTGTTCAAGCGGAATAGCAGCTTTCAAGCGGAATAACTGATTTGAAGCAAAATCTTCAAGCGAAATAAGACTTTGAAGCGAAATCAACTAGACTATTCAAGCAAAATAAGCATGTTTGTTCAAGCGGAATTAGGTTTTTGGCCTGTTTTTGTCACTTTTAATCCGTATTTTGGTCTGATTCTCTCAAGGCTTTGTTAAAATATAGTTTCGCATGTACTGTGAAAAATTCAACCCATTTTGACCGTGAAATCTTGTCCAATTTGAAAAAGAAGGTGTAGAAGTCAGAAAACAGATGCAATCAAGCTGAACTCTTCATCCTGTGCTCTGATACCACTTGTAGGATCGTTGTACGACCTGACTGAGTCAATCAGAAGAGTTGTTTATCCGAATCAAAGGCGGAATCAATGACATGGACGCTCGATACAATTTAAATGTCTCGTATATTGATATAATAGTGAGTACAACACCTGGAGACAATCCGGCAGCACTTCGTTACCGAACACAAGACTCTAATTCCGCTCCAAATGAAACGGACAAGTGCCCTATATATAATACTCTGATTTTGCTTGAAATGGACAAGACATGTTCAAGCGAAATTAACAATGTTGATTTCGCTTGAACATGCTCTTGATAGTTTCAAGCGGAATCAGCATAAATCTCACTAAACTCAGTTTCTAGCACCCTGAGCACTGTTTATCCTATCCTATCCTATTACATGACTCGATACAAGACGAAGTCAATAGACATAGTGCACTAACAGAAAGTAGTTCATTTGTGATTAAGTAGAAGTATGTTCTAAGAATATGCTATATGCTTGATTGATGGTAACGCTTTAATCGTTTGTGGGATTCGAGTGATAAAACAGAATCTGTCTAGAAAGTTACAGCCGAGTTTAATCGGCTGTAACCAGGTCAAATCTTATCAAAAAACTGATGTTTATTGATTTTTGATGAACTTCCAGGAAAAACCTTTCAAACCCAACTGGAGCCTAGAAGTGTGTGTTGATGTCTTAACACACCCTGTTTTATTTTGAGGGTAGATATAAAATTTCACCGGGGTAACCCTTTACCCAAAAAAAATTGCATTTTTTCGACGAAAATTGAACGTTTTATGAATTTTTCCGTATCGAAGGTTCAAGCTGCATTTTCTAGCAGAATTTATAGCCCATTACGAATGTCATAACTCAATTTAGGAATTGACTTATGATATCAAATTTTTACTGTAGGTAGCTTCAGGAGGTCGTGAAAATCGCCAACTAGAATTATGTCAATCGGATAACCGAGGATTTTTAAATGAATTTTTCGGTGGGCTGCAGTCAGAAAGCGATGAATCTGATTGCTGCTTAGTAAATGTTTTTTTTATAAATTTTAGGTAGAGAGTTAGACTCTAAAAATTTAACACAAGGATAACCCCTCCGAGGGGCACGTCACATAAAAAGATTATAATTTTTGAAAGCTTTTAAGTACAGTAAATGGACGTGCCAAAACAGCCTATTTTTAGTGAATTAAACTATGCATATTAGTGAATGACTGACTAATGAAAGTAATGCAACTAAGAATTTGGAATGATGTATTGTTTAATTTATGTCTTGTGCTTGTTACAAATGATAAGTGAAAGTCAAATGTGAAATATGCAATCTATATGATCAATAACATGTACAATTATGTATGCTAACAAAAATGTGATTACGATAACATGAAAGTATAGGGATCATGTCGAGATGGACTCAAGCGCGAAAGGATAACGGGTCAAGAAGAGGCAAGGAAGCGGATACAAACACGAACGCATAAGGTAAGTGAATTACCAAAATCTCACTTCTTAGTACATAAATGAAGTTTGTTGCATGAATGTTAGGAGTTAGGTAGGAATGGTTATGAGATGTAAGTAAATGAGACAAGAAATGTTGCAGTAAGTTGTTATAGATCAAACGTAAAGGAAAATGCTTGGTAATATCAAACGGGTCAAAGTGTAGAAAGTAATATAGCGAGATGTGGTAGTTGGTTTGATCATGGGGTTAAGTAATAGAAGGATATGGGAGCTTGAACGTTGTTATTACACATCTTGGAACTTCCGGGATATGCAATGAGTGGGCGAAATGAACAAAAAACAGAAATTCAGCGTTTGTGCTGTAGAGGAGGCGTCGGCGACGCCTTGCTACGCTGCACCCGACGCACTATGTTGCTGCCTACGCGGGTTCAATGCCGGAAACTCGTTTTTCGCACTGTTCTCACTTTTTATTGTTTCCAACACCCCGATAAGCTACCCAAAGGTACCCTAAGCCTACTATAAGGTTTTTGTGGGGTTTGGATAAGAACAGAAACCCATAGGAACATGTACGGAGACGTGGCCGATACACTAACAAAAATTAATTGTGGTTTTGATACTATATGGCTAAGTCTTATAAGTAAGATCTTTATCGTATGCATATGATATGGGGTAAAGTGGAAACCATAGCTAAATATGTTTAGATATAGATGTACGTGTGGACTAGTATGTATGAGAAATTACACGTAGATGTAGTGTTTATGATTTGTTTAATGGTTATGTAAGCATGTATGACATACGAAAGAGTTTGGGTAGGGTGGTATGCATGTTTGTAGTAGGTTTTTCCTACACGAAAGAGTTGATTTAGATGTTTTGTACATGTGTTATTACATCATACGTTTCCAATGAATGAGACTCGTACAAAGATAAATATGGTGTTAATATATAAGGATTTACGATGTTAACCGAATTGTTTTGAGAATTGAAATGAAGTGCAGGTATAGTATTGTATGCTCGTCAAAGGATAGACCCTGGAATGAAATGCTCGAATTCAGAAGGATAACTAGATGGAAACTTACATGAGGATGAAACACGACGTGATCCTTTAATTATACACTTAAATCATATAACGCTTCAAGTACTAATAATGTGAATGTATGTGGTTAATGCAGGTTGTACAGACTTATGGATTATGGTCATCACGAGATGTAAGCGATTGAAGATCGAGTCATAACACGGATTGTACGGGAATATGTGGTCTTGTGGATAGTAAATATATGATATGTGGTATGTATTAAATGAAACGAAAATGTAATTACCGTTAAAGACTCACCATAGAAAGGAATTTCAATTTTGTTGGAACGTTTTTAATAAAAGAAATTTTATGGTACGTATTTCCGCTGCGTCTTTTCAGTTTAAGCGTTCTTAGGGTGTAACAAGTTGGTATCAGAGCCCTGGTTTGAGGGAAATTAAGTAGAATGAGGTAAATACTTGAACTCAAACCCGTGTTCTCTTGTGACAAGGAACCCGTACAATCCGAGACTCGATCAAGATCTAAAGGTAGAAGCGAATGTAAGTATGTATTTAAGCATGTATATGAAGGAAACTAACATTATGTTATGTGTAAGGTAAGCATAATTGTTTGGAGAGGATGATCCATGAATGCGGTCTAGGGCTGACATCAAGGCATGTAATAAGACAAATTGACCCCAGGTACGTAAATTTAATATGTGGATGCATGTAATGGTAAAACCTATCAAGGTAAAGGAAAATTTTAAATGAAAGATAGTAATGGAATCGTAATGTGTAACACCTCGAAAAATCACGTCCAATGAAGTATTGACACGTGTAATAAACCCTAATGAAGTCAAACGTTGAATTTAAGGGACTAATTTTTCGAAAAATCGAAAACTTTGATTATGAAAGAACTGGAAGTATTATCATACCTAAAATAAGTTTCTAAATAACCTTTTATAGTTTTATATTCACAAATGAGCCACTTGTTAATCAAGTGTAGCCGTTTATGTGATTAATTGAAAGTTTGCGCAATAAAGGGTTAAAAGCGTCAACATGTAAATTCTTACCTCTGAGTGACCTTTTAACAAACCGAGAGCCTCATGATATTTGATTATACTCTCGGGAATGCCAATCATTGGCCATCCAAGGCTTTTATGCCCAAAAGTGAAGTTACGCGCAACTTTGCTAGTATAAGGGACTAAAAGTGTCAATATGTTTAATTATACCTCTGAATGACCTTTTATCGAGCCCGAAGCATTATGATGTTTAATAATACTTTCAAGAATGCCTAATATGGATTATATGAGGCTTCAATGATATTAAATGATGAGTTACGCAAGTTTGCGCATTAGAGGGACCTAAAGCGTCAAACTGCTAAAGTATACCGATTCGTATGTTATCGGACCTTCCGGAATATTACCATGAGATAAACATACCCTATTTATCCTTATTATAGCTTAGATATAGGCTTAGAGGTGTTTGGTGCGCAAAAATAAGCTTTTAAGTCATGCAGGGACTAAAAGTGTAAAAAACGCACAAGTTTGCATTTACGCGCATATCTCACATTCTGAATATCCCCGGACACCAAAAAAATTTATGTAAACACTAGAATATGTTATTTTAGTGTTTGGCTTGATAAAATTCCATTCGTCGCGTAAATTGGTTCGTTTTTCGCGTCCGTCCATGTTTCGTCGTGATTAACCGAACAACGTGACCGTACGACCAAACGAACCGACATCCGGCATATTTTTTAGCATGTTTCATGTTCCCCATACTTAGGCATCATTGTAGAGCCTTAAAAATGGTTTAACGGGCCTTAGATGAGTCGGAAATGGCATTTGGAAGTGCACGGACTAAAACTGTCAACAAATGAAACTTTGTTTGGCTGACCAGGTCCTTACGGACCTCAACACTGGGGACCTTACGGTCCGTAAGCCAGTTCCCAGATGCAGAAACTCATTTTTTTGTCTGTTCAGCCCATGTAAACGACACCTATAGCCCTTTAACACTTCCAAAGGCCGCCTAAACTGAATTTTAGACCTTAGGAACACTTGTTACTGATCCATGATCATGTATAGCTTGATTTGTCATGATCTTAAGGGATCACAATCACTATAAAAGGCCTTCTTGGTTGCAACCATTTGATCACTCACTTCATCTGCTTTCTTGGAGCTTCCTGGAGCATAAGAGCAGATCCAAGCCATCCCTAATAGTGCATTAGGCTTTGGTAAGTATGCTTAACCTTTCTTAGTTGAGTTTTTACTTAGTTTTAGCTTAAAAGTCAAACCGTCGTAATTAACGATTGACTTAGCGATTAATCATTAATGGTCCAGTGATTAGTCGAATTGAAGGTAGTTATAAGTTGGTAATTATGAGGGCAATAAACCCTTAAAAGGGCACCCTCTGATTCCCGTTCTAACTAGATCAAATGTCGGGTCAAAGTTGTTTATAAAAAGTCAATAGGATCCTAATTTGCGATTTAAAACATAATTAACAATGTAGAAGCTTTGCAACCTGTTTTATTACTCTTATAACTTAGTAATTAATGTAAGAACATGTCTAAGCATGTTCGACCCGATAATTTTCTATTTAGACCCGGTTCGGAACCGAAAGTCATAAAACTTTGACTTTTGCTTTTACTTCAGTTCTGACCCGATTTAGATAGGTTTAGAAATGCCTTAGGGCTTCCATAGGACCAGGCTACATGTTAGTATAACCCTCTGTGGTTGGATCGTTGATTGTCCGATTCGTTTACTCGTTTCCGTTAAATGCCTAATGTTGACCAATATGCCCTTTTAACCATAAAACAAGAATTTTGGATATGTGAAAGGACAATAACCTTTTTTACTGATTTATAAACATGTCCCTAAAGTTTCACATCATTTGGAGGTCTATAATAGGAGTTATGCTAAAAAGCACGATTAAGAAGCTTTTTGTTAATTAAACGGCGCAATTAGCATAAATCCTATCTAAACCCAATTTTCGACACCAAACCTTTTACCCACTGATGTAATATAATATTTTTGAATTTTTGAAGATTTTTAATTATTTTTAACCTGCTCATAACCTACGGTTATGGCCTTGATTCGGTAAATACCGATTTTACCCTTTTCGTTCATAAAATGAGTTCTACATGATATTTTGACACAAATCCAATTGCTACTGATTTTATATAATAAATAAAGTATTTTGAACTTTATAAACTGATCAGAAAACTCAGATTTCCGGTATAACCCGGAAATCGCTTAAAATGGCTTTTTACGCGTATTAAACGCATAGTTGGGTTTAAAACCATTTTGTCATATAAGACCTATTACCAACTGATATGACCTATTACAATAAGTTATTTTACTGATGTATTCGGACCCGAATCTCAAAACTTCACCTAATCTCTTTTATAATCTTTTAAATGACCAAAATACCCCTACGGGGCTTATATTGAGATTTAACTCGTTTTGGGCAAAATGGAAGGTATCCTACTGATATCACAACATGTTTAAGGCATATTAACTTAGGAAACCTGTATAGAACCCATATGGTTACCCGTTACGCCTCTTGCGCGTTCGGTTCGGTTTATGTAACTAGTTTGCATAAATTAGCCGAAACGGGTCAAACCTTATCATTTTCATTTCAAAATCCAGAATGTATTTAGTTTACCCATTTTATACAAGTCTTCATACTTGTTGGGTCTAAAACATATTCTATTCCGGTCTTCGCTTAATCTTGCGTTTGAACCGTATATTTTCCTTAAAAAAAACTAACCGGTCTAAGCTTAGGCTTAATTAAAGACCCGTTAGCATTCTAATTGGTTATTTATACCATCATTCCAGACTAGAGCCTTCCGGTAAATTGTACCTACGCTTACTTAAGTGAATACGGCTGAGTTATTATAATTCTTGCTATTTAAGACAGGAGCTAGCTCAGGTAAATACTCTTAACTTATTTTCCCTATTACGGGCTTGGGATACGGTAATATAAATACCGCATGGTCAGGTATGGGATTCAAAGACCAATGAGTCGGGAAATCCAAATAATCTGTTTTAATTCGTATTGCTTGACTGAAACATTGGGGGTTAATGCGACCGTGTCCTGGATATCCTTGACTCATTAAATGCAATGGCCACGACCTAAGCACGGGGTGTAGGCATACACCTGACAGATGCTATATGTTTATTAATTAATTATACCCAATATGGGATTCCCAATATGGGATTCCCAATAAGGGAATAGTGGTGTGTCGGTTAATCATGAACCGACATAGAACCGGGCCCCGTATGTAGAGCAAGTTATGTAAAACTGATAACATGAAATATAGTTTGTCCCAAGTATAAAAGATTAATTTTGCCTTGAGCATTTTAATCAAAGTGTCAACATATTTTCGTGCCTTGTGCACCTAAACCAATTTTCTTAAAATCTTTTCAAATGAGTCAGTTGAGTGTATTTACCAGTGAAAACTGACGTATTTTCCAAAGTCTAAGTGACAGGTACAAGTACGTAATAGGCTGGATGCTGCTCAGGGCGTTAATAAGGAATCTTGCAAGTTCTAGGCGCCTAAAGTCTGTTGAAAAATGTTATGTTTTAAGATCCGCCTGTGGATCCTTTACTTTCCGTTGTAATACCTTGATATTACGTTATATTCGGATTGTAATATATTTATCTTTTGCTTCCGCTGTTCATTCATATATATTGTGTTGTTTGACTATGATGATATCAACTACGTCACGATACTCCCCACCGGGCCCACCGGTCAAACGTGGAAAGTCGGGGTGTGACAGGTTGGTATCAGAGCCAACATTGAGTGAATTAAACACTAGTCTTTCGTGTTTAATCTCAATGACACAGTAGCACGTTCCTTGACCGTCTGAGTCTAGACTTAACATAGGAATACTCTCAATCCTAATCTGTAAATTTTGCTTCCAATTTTTATATATTGGATACGTCGCCAAGCGAAGAAGCCGTAATAGGAATTCTCCACACCCGGAGCCTTGAAATGCTGAGCTTCGTACCGCGGCCAGGATGAAACGTGCAACCAAGGAGAAAGCATTCGGAAATAAAATGAACAAGAAACTCCTTTTGCTGAAGATCGTTTTCTGAATAGTCCTCATAAGGACATATTTATCTTTCAGTCCCTTCGAGGACAACATTATTCCTGCAAGTCCCTTTTAAGGCAAACCTGAACTTTTTATTTTATTGTGGAACGACTAAATTTTCATCATAAACATGAAATATGAAATAAATAAAAAATTACATTCTTTTTATAAGATCTACCATTATAATAAAATGGCAAAATCTAAAAAGGACAAGACCTAGACGCGTGTCATTAGTAAGACCCGGCCAAGAAGGCAGTTCCTCAATTTAGGTTCAGACCCTTATTAACATCCCGAGTTAGGATTGTTCTGCGTTAATTATTAAAACGGAATCTTAAAGGTAAACCTAGCCTATATGACGAGGCCAAGATGGTAGGACCTATTCAAAAGATTCAAATCCTTGTTAACACCTAAGAACGTGTTAGCACTCTTGACAAATGTGATTCGAGAAAATCACAATAGTCATCCCTATACTGGAAATTTAAAAAAAAATTCCTAATTTGCCTTATGATATAGAAATCATGGCTTACATTATCCTATAAGATGATCATACTATAACCATCCCTTAGAAGGGAAGTGCCTACGGGCTATAACGTATTGTCCATCTGAGACACTGACATTGTGATCTTTATGATTCCTTGTCTAAGGTGGTGAGCTATGCTCAAGCCTAATAGTCTATATGATCAATGCGATCATGACTAATATCATATAACATCCTAGTGATGTTTTGCCTACGGGCTATAACGTATTGTCCATCTGAGACACTGACATTGTGATGTTTATGATTCCTTGTCTAAGGTGGTGAGCTATGCTCAAGCCTAATAGTCTATATGATCAATGCGATCATGACTAATATCATATAACATCCTAGTGATGTTTTGCCTACGGGCTATAATGTATTGTCCATTTGAGACATTGACATTTTGATCTTTATGATTCCTTGTCTATGGTGGTGAGCTATGCTCAAGCCTATTAGTCTATATGATCAATGTGATCATGACTAATATCATCTAATACGATGATCATATTATAAACATCCATTAGTAATGAAGCGCCTACGGGCTAAACTTGTTATCCGATAAGACAACGACAGTGGTGGTCTTTTACCCCTGTCTAAAGATATTGGAATACGTCCAAACATAATAGTCAGTAGGATCCATACGATCTCGACTAATAACATCTGAAAAGATGATCATACCATAAACATCCCTTAGAAGGGAAATGCCTACGGACTATAGTTAATGTCCTCTGAGACTAAAGACAGTGGTAGCCTACAACTCCCTGTCAAGAAAAAGGTATGAACTTTGATTCACACCTAAATGCCTCGATTCTCTGAAATCATGGCTTATAAATTAAACTTGTCCACGTGACTAGGCCTTTTGTGCTATTACTAAATTTGCCTCGATTCTCTGAAATCATGGCTTATAAATTAAACTTGTCCACGTGACTAGGCCTTTTGTGCTATTACTAAATTTGCCTCGATTCTCTGAAATCATGGCTTATAAATTAAACTTGTCCACGTGACTAGGCCTTTTTTGCTATTACTAAATTTGCCTCGATTCTCTGAAATCATGGCTTATAAATTAAACTTGTCCATGTGACTAGGCCTTCCGTGCCACTAGTAAAACTGTTATTGTTTTTATAATTAGGATAAGTTATAATATAAATCCTAAATAAATGTGATTAATAAATTAACCAAATATGGTCTCCGTTACCATGGTTAATGAATTGCCATAAAAGACAATTCCATAATAAACTCCCAAGTAAACTATTGTCCTTGTTTTATGTAACAGTTCAATTAAATGGCTGGCTCAGATGAAATTAATAGCCACCCAGTGGAGAACAATGACAACGCCCGAATTAATTTAACGGGTGCTGAACTAAAAGCGTTAGTAGATGACGCAGTTACAAAGGCCTTAGAGCGGCAGTATGAAGAGTATAGTGGGACTCGGAGTAGGACCCTATCTACACCGCATTTGAAGCCTCCTTCCAAGAAGGATGAACCCAAGAAGGAAGATGACGAGCGTCACTCTTCTAATCATCACAGTGATCCGTCTCAACAGATCATACTGAATCAAGGACCCCGTGATAAGGGTTGCTCCTACAAGTACTTTGTTTCATGTAAACCCCGGGATTTCACTGGGGAGGAAGGAGCTGTAGATTGTATGACATGGTTAGATGAGATGGATACAGTTGTGGATATCAGCGGATGCGCTGAGAAGGATGTGGTCAAGTTTGTGTCGCAATCATTTAAGGGTGAGGCCTTAGCCTGGTGGAGATCGTTGATTCAAGCCACCGGGAAGATCCCTTTGTACAACATGACTTGGGATCAGTTCGTTGCTCTTATCAAAGAAAATTACTGTCCTCAACATGAAGTTGAGAAGATCGAGACTGAATTCTTGACATTAGTCATGGAGAACTTAGATTGTCAAGCATACCTTACAAGTTTCAATACCAAGTCTCGATTGGTTCCTTATTTGATCACAGCGGAACCAAAGCGAATAGCTCGCTTTATTGGGGGTCTAGCCCCAGAAATAAAGGCAAGTGTGAAAGCATCGAGACCTACTACATTCAGGTCAGCGGCAGATCTGTCGCTATCTCTCACACTCGATGTGGTTAGAAACAAGGCTGCCAAGGCCTCTGAAGATGGGAAGCGTAAAAGGGAGGAGGATAACTCCCAGAATACTAAGAAGAGCAAATCCGAGTTCAACAATAACCAACAGGATTCCAACAAGAAGCCTACATGCAAAACCTGCAAAAGAAGACACTGGGGACAGTGTCGATCAAACCAAAAGATAAAGCAATGTGGCATCTGCAAAAGAACTGGTCACCAGTCCCACGAACGTAGGGACATAAAGAATGCAAACTGTTTCAGCTGTGGCGAAAAGGGCCACATCAGTACTAACTGCCCTAAGGCTGCCAAGGAAGGAGCAGCTAAGTCTGGGAAGGATAAGAAAGGAAACGCCTGAACTACCGATTGAATGACAGAGACAGTACATATCCATAATAGCATCAGGTACGTTCTGTACCATTTAGCATTGATAATGTCTGCTAAGTATCTTACGTTAATGCAAGGGATAATAAACCTTTAGTAAACAATAAGCTTAGCAAACTTTTGATTACATTCATAAGGACTCCAGATATTAAATATAAGGTATAACTTACCAATGAAATCTATAATAACCATCTCTCCCATCCTCGAAGATAATCCTTTCATAAGAATCTGGAGTACTTTCCCCCAAAAAGAGTACGACAATACTTATTACTTTATTTTATTTTATTATTTTCTCATTGTTTTCTATCGCCTGCGAATGCCAAACTATGTTTGATAAAAGTGCCATATGAGGATTGGCGTATCCTAGTGTGTCCCATAGATTGCTTCCATGCCTGATCAGTATGGAGGTTTAATGCATGGAACCCCTGAGATATCCCAATGGTCATATTGTACTAAAGTCGACTAGTAGTATTCAAAGAAGATATCCAATATAAAATGTCCTTATAAGTATCTCTACTTAGGGCATCCTTGCATTTGTAAAGAGAATGTGTCATTTATCTGACACCGACATCGATAGATGAACCAAAACCTGAGAATACAGACATCTCTAACATCTCTGTGTGTCATAATTATCTTCTTTATAAGAATTACCATGTTTACCTTCTGAGAGGCAAGTGGATGTTAGGACGAACATCCCGCTTAGGGCTGCAATTATTGTAAAAGCCTTATATCTGTTAGTACCAACGGAATAGGAAGAACTAAGAGCCAAAGCAATAAGTTTTTAGAGAAGGTTTCATAAAGCCAAAATTCAAAGTTCTAAGAACTCCGATTTATATAAATAAGAAAGACGGATCATCTTGCTTATGCATTGATTACCGCAACCCTATTTAGGCAACAATTAAGAATCGCTATTACCTGCCCAGGATCGTCGATTGGTTCGACTAGCTGTAAGGATTAGCTATTCTTTGAGATTAGTTAAGCAGTAGTTGGGATAACCATCTCACCATAAAATAAGTTTTTCTATAGAAATTATTATGTAAGTATCAAGGCTACTCCTTTGGAGACCTTATATAGGTGGAATGTTAAACATCTATTGTTAGGACAATAGATTGGTAAGTCCACTTATCAGGACCTGAAAGTTGCATTAGAAACAACGAATAAGATCATACAAATCCCTAATTATCTGTAAGTTGCCATTATTCGGCAGAAAATCAAGGATTAATGAAAATAGCAAACCTCCTAAATTCTTGTTAAGGAATAAGGTTCAACAATAGATATCACCCAGGAAGGGTGTGTCAAATTTGTTAAATTATCAGGCTAGTCAGGCTCTGAGTATATAGAATCATTCGAAGGAAATCGAATGTATCAAGATCAAGTAGCTTGTAAGCCAAAAATCTATTTAAGGAGCTTGGCGGAGCTCGCAATACATTACACACTAGAGACTGAAGGATGTGTTTCGCAAATAAGTCAAGAAGCAATATCCCATAATGATATGCTGATTTTTGATGTAATGAGCATCCTGTATCGACTGATGATCGACAGGTTAAGAAGCTCCAAAAGGATACATATACCTAATATAGGGGTCACTTTGAGAACATGGAAAGACTCCAGATATGTTATAGGAATTAAATCCATGATACGACATAAAGTACTTCCTTTACTTTAATCAAATCTTGAGGTCGAGATTTCTTTTAAGGGGGTGAGGATGTAACACCTCGAAAAATCACGTCCAATGAAGTATTGACACGTGTAATAAACCCTAATGAAGTCAAACGTTGAATTTAAGGGACTAATTTTTTGAAAAATTGAAAACTTTGATTATGAAAGAACTGGAAGTATTATCATACCTAAAATAAGTTTCTAAATAACCTTTTACGGTTTTATATTCACAAATGAGCCACTTGTTAATCAAGTGTAGCCGTTTATGTGATTAATTGAAAGTTTGCGCAATAAAGGGTTAAAAGCGTCAACATGTAAATTCTTACCTCTGAGTGACCTTTTAACAAACCGAGAGCCTCATGATATTTGATTATACTCTCGGGAATGCAAATCATTGGCCATCCAAGGCTTTTATGCCCAAAAGTGAAGTTACGCGCAACTTTGCAAGTATAAGGGACTAAAAGTGTCAATATGTTTAATTATACCTCTGAATGACCTTTTATCGAGCCCGAAGCATTATGATGTTTAATAATACTTTCAAGAATGCCTAATATGGATTATATGAGGCTTCAATGATATTAAATGATGAGTTACGCAAGTTTGCGCATTAGAGGGACCTAAAGCGTCAAACTGCTAAAGTATACTGATTCGTATGTTATCGGACCTTCCGGAATATGACCATGAGATAAACATACCCTATTTATCCTTATTATAGCTTAGATATAGGCTTAGAGGTGTTTGGTGCGCAAAAATAAGCTTTTAAGTCATGCAGGGACTAAAAGTGTCAAAAACGCACAAGTTTGCATTTACGAGCATATCTCACATTCTGAATATCCCCGGACACCCAAAAATTTATGTAAACACTAGAATATGTTATTTTAGTGTTTGGCTTGATAAAATTCCATTCGTCGCGTCAATTGGTTCGTTTTTCGCGTCCGTCCGTGTTTCGTCGTGATTAACCGAACAACGTGACCGTACGACCAAACGAACCAACATCCAGCATATTTTTGAGCATATTTCATGTTCCCCATACTTAGGCATCATTGTAGAGCCTTAAAAATGGTTTAACGGGCCTTAGATGAGTCGGAAATGGCATTTGGAAGTGTAGGGACTAAAACTGTCAACAAATGAAACTTTGTTTGGCTGACCAGGTCCTTACGGACCTCAACACTGGGGACCTTACGGTCCCTAAGCCAGTTCCCAGATGCAGAAACTCGTTTTTTTGTCTGTTCAGCCCATGTAAACGACACATATAGCCCTTTAACACTTCCAAAGGCCGCCTAAACTGAATTTTAGACCTTAGGGACACTTGTTACTAATCCATGATCATGTATAGCATGATTTGTCATGATCTTAAGGGATCAAAATCATTATAAAAGGCCTTCTTGGTTGCAATCATTTGATCACTCACTTCATCTGCTTTCTTGGAGCTTCCTGGAGCATAAGAGCAGATCCAAGCCATCCCTAATAGTGCATTAGGCTTTGGTAAATATGCTTAACCTTTCTTAGTTGAGTTTTTACTTAGTTTTAGCTTAAAAGTCAAACCGTCGTAATTAACGGTTGACTTAGCGATTAATCATTAATGGTCCAGTGATTAGTCAAATTGAAGGTAGCTATAAGTTGGTAATTATGAGGGCAATAAACCCTTAAAAGGGCACGCTCTGATTCCCGTTCTAACTAGATCAAATGTCGGGTCAAAGTTGTTTATAAAAAGTCAATAGGATCCTAATTTGCGATTTAAAACATAATTAACAATGTAGGAGCTTTGCAACCTGTTTTATTACTCTTATAACTTAGTAATTAATGTAAGAACATGTCTAATCATGTTCGACCCGACAATTTTCTGTTTAGACCCGGTTCGGAACCGAAAGTCGCAAAACTTTGACTTTTGCTTTGACTTCAGTTCTGACCCGATTTAGATAGGTTTAGAAATGCCTTAGGGCTTCCATAGGACCAGGCTACATGTTAGTATAACCCTCTGTGGTTGGATCGTTGATTGTCCGATTCGTTTACTCGTTTCCGTTAAATGCCTAATGTTGACCAATATGCCCTTTTAACCATAAAACGAGAATTTTGGATATGTGAAAGGACAATAACCTTTGTTACTGATTTATAAACATGTCCCTAAAGTTTCACATCATTTGGAGGTCTATAATAGGAGTTATGCTAAAAAGCACGATTAAGAAGCTTTTTGTTAATTAGACGGCGCAATTAGCATAAATCCTATCTAAACCCAATTTTCGACACCAAACCTTTTACCCACTGATGTAATATAATATTTTTGAATTTTTGAAGATTTTTAATTATTTTTAACCTGCTCATAACCTACGGTTATGGCCTTGATTCGGTAAATACCGATTTTACCCTTTTCGTTCATAAAATGACTTCTACATGTTATTTTTACACATATCCAATTGCTACTGATTTTATATAATAAATAAAGTATTTTGAACTTTATAAACTGATCAGAAAACTCAGATTTCCGGTATAACCCGGAAATCGCTTAAAATGGCTTTTTACGCGTATTAAACGCATAGTTGGGTTTAAAACCATTTTGTCATATAAGACCTATTACCAAATGATATGACCTATTACAATAAGTTATTTTACTGATGTATTCGGTCCCGAATCTCAGAACTTCATCTAATCTCTGTTATAATCTTTTAAATGACCAAAATACCCCTACAGGGCTTATATTGAGATTTAACTCGTTTTAGACAAAATGGAAGGTATCCTACTGATATCACAACATGTCTAAGGCATATTAAATTAGGAAACCTGTATAGAACCCATATGGTTACCCGTTACGCCTCTTGCGCGTTCGGTTCGGTTTATGTAACTAGTTTGCATAAATTAGCCGAAACGGGTCAAACCTTATCATTTTCATTTCAAAATCCAGAATGTATTTAGTTTACCCATTTTATACAAGTCTTCATACTTGTTGGGTCTAAAACACATTCTATTCCGGTCTTCGCTTAATCTTGCGTTTGAACCGTATATTTTCCTTAAAAAAAACTAACCGGTCTAAGCTTAGGCTTAATTAAAGACCCGTTAGCATTCTAATTGGTTATTTATACCATCATTCCAGAATAGAGCCTTCCGGTAAATTGTACCTATACTTACTTAAGTGAATACGGCTGAGTTATTATAATTCTTGCTATTTAAGACAGGAGCTAGCTCAGGTAAATACTCTTAACTTATTTTCCCTATTACGGGCTTGGGATACGGTAATATAAATACCGCATGGTCAGGTATGGGATTCAAAGACCAATGAGTCGGGAAATCCAAATAACCTGTTTGAATTCGTATTGCTTGACTGAAACATTGGGGGTTAATGCGACCGTGTCCTGGATATCCTTGACTCATTAAATGCAATGGTCACGACCTAAGCACGGGGTGTAGGCATACACCTGACATATTCTATATGTTTATTAATTAATTATACCCAATATGGGATTCCCAATAAGGGAATAGTGGTGTGTCGGTTAATCATGAACCGGTATAGAACCGGGCCCCGTATGTAGAGCAAGTTATGTAAAACTGATAACATGAAATATAGTTTGTCCCAAGTATAAAAGATTAATTTTGCCTTGAGCATTTTAATCAAAGTGTCAACATATTTTCGTGCCTTGTGCACCTAAACCAATTTTCTTAAACTCTTTTCAAATGAGTCAGTTGAGTGTATTTACCAGTGAAAACTGACGTATTTTCCAAAGTCTAAGTGACAGGTACAAGTACGTAATAGGCTGGAAGCTGCTCAGGGCGTTAATAAGGAATCTTGCAAGTTCTAGGCGCCTAAAGTCTGTTGAAAAATGTTATGTTTTAAGATCCGCCTGTGGATCCTTTACTTTCCGTTGTAATACCTTGATATTACGTTATATTCGGATTATAATATATTTATCTTTTGCTTCCGCTGTTCATTCATATATATTGTGTTGTTTGACTATGATGATATCAACTACGTCACGATACTCCCCACCGGTCAAACGTGGAAAGTCGGGGTGTGACATAATGAAGTTTTGGAAATGTTACACGTGCTGAAACCAAATTCTTCGGACATAAGGTGATGATTACACGAAGACACGAAACTAGTATGTGGATTGTGTACCTGGCCAGTACACAAGAAACATATGACGTTCGTGAGACCGTGATAATTGTTACATGTATGTCCGTTAGAATTAGGTATTAGGTGGACGTGAGGGTGAAAGGAAATGTATGACTCTCAAGAATTTGAGAGTACTAAATACAAAAAGAAAGTATGAATGATATGTTTGAATCCGCGAGACGGATTCAAAACATAGAAGTAATGGAAAGTGTGAATGATATGTTCGAATCCGCGAGACGGATTCGAAACATAGAAGGAATGAAGAATGTGAATGATATGTTCGAATCTGCGAAACGGATTCGAAACATAGAAGGAATCAAGGATATGCATGATATGTTAGAAAGCGCAAGACGGATTCGAACATAAAAGGGAATGAAAGAAAGAATGAAAAGTTTGAATTCGTAAGTAGGTACGAATCAAATAAGTAAGAATGAATGATAAGAATGAAAGGTACAAATTTGTAAGTAATTATAGACCAAACAAGTAAATATTCTTTAAAAGGCGGATATTATCCAAATTATGTTTTAAACTTATATATATATATATATATATATATATATATATATATATATATATATATATATGAATATATATATATGAATATATTTATGCTAATGTGTTGTATGCAAGAATGGTTGAAAGGACAAATGAGTTATGCGGGTCAAATGGTGATTGCCATTTGTACCCGGTATTTAATGTTTGAAATTGTCAAGTCATATATTTGTAGGTGAGCATAATGTATGGTCATGTAATGTCACAAATTGGAAGGAAATAGTCAACACAAGGCATGTATAACGAGTCAATGGATTTGACCCGCGCCAGGTATGTATAAAGGTTGTGCTTTTAATCGGAGCTTATAGCTCGACTAGAGAGGGATGTGTTAGAACTGGGTAATTGCTAAACATAGGTCAGAATGTATTTATAATGGACTTCCAAAAAGTCAAACAAAATAAGTTGATGATTATTAAGCAAGTAATTGTAAAATAGCATGAAGTATTTGATTCACTAAGTAGGTAAGACCGATGAAAACTATTGTAGTAGCAAGAAACCCTAGTCGAAATAAAATAAGCTTTAAAATAAGTTACGTGTTAGACATATCATAAATTGACTCTTGGGAGTCGGAATGAATGACGGTTACGACCTAGAAAAATGATTTATGTAGGGACGGGAACGGGTAAAATCTTTGAATTAATATTAAAATGATGAAATAAAGTCTTTGCAAGTATGCAAGAATGGAAAGGAATTATGAACGTGTACTTTGATACGTCTATGATAAGTAAGAAGTACCGGTTTGACTTTGAAAAGTCAAACTGTAAAAGTTAACAAATGAGTTAAAGATCTGTGAAAGAATGGTTATGTATTGACCTGTCATGAACGTGTCAAACAACGAAAATGATATGTTAAGGAACGGTCATGTATTGACCCGTTATGAACGGGTCAAACGAATGGAAATGATATGCTAAGTAACGGTCATGCATTGACCCGTTATGAATGGGTCAACTAAATTAATGTTTAAAAAAAGAATCTAGAAAGGATTAGTACGTAAACAAGATGATTTGATAAACGCCATACTTGAAGGAATTTGAACAAAATATGCTAATCCTTAATTTTATAGATAAGGGTGGTAAAACTCTCGGCGTGATAAAGTCAGTAGAGTTGGGAAGGATGTGCACGAGTGGAAGCTCATCACACGGATGAATGAGGTCAATCCGATTATGGTATGGGCTCGTGAAGGAGCAGTCCGATCCGGGTCGCGGATCATTGGTTTATGCAATGAAATCAAGGTTAGTAAAATGTTTAGTTCTTGATTAATAAGTAAGAATTTAATAGATTGATTAGGACTTGTGAACGAAATGATTGGTAGGATAAATATGTTATGGTATGAAATGTTCGAATTTTAATGGCCAACATAAGAAGATGTTTATGGCATTAAGAGGAAATCCCAAAGGCCTTGAGTGAAAATTTGGACAAATTGGTTAAACGTTCGTACGATACAATTGCACGACATACTTGTTTAGTAGAATAAGTAGTGCATGAAAAGAGTTAATAATAAAGTGATTTGAATGAATTGATTTGAGGCTAGACTTAAAAGTGTACCTAGTACAAGTAACGATAGCAAATGTAGAATGATACTTCATTCTTGTGTCAAGTACGAATAGGTAAGAATAGAAAGGGTAGTTTTGTTATAGTATCAAAAGATCATTGAATGTTTATAGTATGCGTATGATGAGATGTTGATCTCTCCTATAATTATGAAAGTAATTAGAAGCAGCGTTAGTAATGGAATGTTGTAGTTCGCTCAAGATGAACGAAAATGAAATAATAACTACCTAGTGGTGGCGACAACCCCGAACGAATGTCGATAATACGTGTATATACATAGTTTAAATTACCATGTGCCAATGAAAGTCTTATACATAACTAGAAGGAAAGAACAATACATATACAAATGGTTATGCATGAATATTACCTTTTAATTAGTCATGAGTTTTTTTCGTGTTGTAGTAAGCATCTTGAGTAAATTGATTTAAAAGTAAGAATAGAATTGGTCTATTAGGAATGGGAAAGGTTTCGGGGACGAAACCTTCTTTAAGGGGGGTAGACTTGTAACACCCCAAAAACTGAGATTGAATATAATGGAATATTTTTACTTGTAACATATGCAATTTATTTATTTTATCTTAAAAGTTCTAAGTATGTAGTATGATAAACTTAGTTAAATAACTAATTTAAAGAAACGTGATGATAACAAAGAATGAAACTTATTTTAATCAAAACAAAACACACAACACACATTCAGTGTGTGTGCTGGAGAACGACCAGGAGGGCAAGAACAAGGAAACCCTTGTTTTCTGAAATCCACAAAAATTAGAAGGAAATTTGAAGCCAAATCAAATGCATGAAGTCAAATTCTAACCATCTAAGCTTGTTCATCATAAACCCACTTGATTTAGGAATATTGTGAAGAACATGGGTGAATTATGTGTATATTAGTGTAATGGCTAAGTATGAGGATTGTTATTAGTGAATAATTGTTAGATGAAACTGATTTGGAATGAATGTTGTATGAAATTTTGATTGATTTTGATAATCTATGAGATTGGGAAGAACATGCTTAAATCACTTATACATTATGCTTAAATAGTAGTATGCACACCAAGTGTTTGATGAAATGCATATGTGAGATTATTAGATGAGATTGGATGTAAATAACGAATGAATATGCATAGAATGTAGACATGATGTATTTAGTAATAATAATATCATGAGAAGTATGTTCTTGATGAAATTCCATTTGTGAAAGTAGTTCATTTATGATTAAGTAGAAGTATGTTCTAAGAATATGCTATATGCTTGATTGATAGTAACGCTTTAATCGTTTGTGGGATTCGAGTGATAAAACAAAATCTATCCAGAAAGTTACAGCCAAATTTAATCGGCTGTAACCAGGTCAAATCTTATCAAAAAACTGATGTTTATTGATTTTTGATGAACTTCCAGGAAAAACCTTTCAAACCCAACTAAAATTGCATTTTTTCGACGAAAATTGAACGTTTTATGAATTTTTCCGTATCGAATGTTCAAGCTACATTTTCTGGCAGAATTTATAGCCCATTATGAATGTCATAACTCAATTTAGGAATTGAGTAATGATCTCAAATTTTTACTGTAGGTAGCTTCAGGAGGTGTGCAAATCTCCAACTGAGAAATTATGTCAATCGGATAATCGAGGTTTTTTAAATGAATTTTTCCGTGGGCTGCAGTCAGAAAGCGATGAATCTAATTGCTGCTTAGTAAATGATTTTTTTAAATTTTAGGTAGAGAGTTAGACTCTAAAAATTTAACACAAGGATAACCACTCCGAGGGTCACGTCACATAAAAAGATTATAATTTTTGAAAGCTTTTAAGTACAGTAAACGGACGTGCCAAAACAACCTCTTTTTAGTGAATTGAGCTATGCATATTAGTGAATGACTGACTAGTGAAAGTAATACAACTAAGAATTTGGAATGATGTATTGTTGAATTTATGCCTTGTGCTTGTTACAAATGATAAGTGAAAGTCAAATGTGAAATATGCAATCTATATGATCATTAACATGTACAAATATGTATGCTAACAAAAATGTGATTGCGATAACATGAAAGTATAGGGATCATGTCGAGATGGACTCAAGTGTGAAAGGCTAACGGGTCAAGAAGAGGCAAGGAAGCGGATACAAACACGAACGCATAAGGTAAAAGAATTTTCGAAATCTCACATCTTAGTACATAAATGAAGTTTGTTGCATGAATGTTAGGAGTTAGGTAGGAATGGTTATGAGATGTAAGTAAATGAGACAAGAAATGTTGTAGTAAGTTGTTATAGATCAAACATAATGGAAAATGCTTGGCAAGATCAAACGGGTCAAAATGTAGAAAGTAATATAGCGAGATGTGGTAGTTGGTTTGATCTTGGGGTTAAGTAATAGAAGGATATGGGAGCTTGAACGTTGTTATTACACATCTTGGAACTTCCGGGATATGCGATGAGTGGGCGAAATGAACAAAAAATGGAAATTCAGTATTTGTGTTGCAGAGGAGGTGTCGACGACGCCTTACTACGCTGCACCCGACGAACTATGTTGCTGCCTACGCGGGTTCAATGCCGGAAACTCGTTTTTCACACTGTTCTCTCTTTTTATTGTTTCCAACGCCCCGATAAGCTACCCAAAGGTACCCTAAGCCTACTATAAGGTTTTTGTGGGGTTTGGATAAGAACGGAAACCCATAGGAACATGTACGGAGACGTGGCCGGTACACTAACATAAACAATTGTGGTTTTGATACTATATGGCTAAGTCTTATAAGTAAGATCTTTATCGTATGCATATGATATGGGGTAAAGTGGAAACCATAGCTAAATATGTTTAGATATAGATGTACGTGTGGACTAGTATGTATGAGAAATTACGCATAGATGTAGTGTTTATAATTTTTTAATGGTTATGTAAGCATGTATGACGTACGAAAGAGTTTGGGTAGGGTGGTATGCATGTTTGTAGTTGGTTTTTCGTACACGAAAGAGTTGATTTAGATGTTTTGTACATGTGTTATTGCATCATACGTTTCCAATGAATGAGATTCGTACGAAGATAAATATGGTGTTAATATATAAGGATTTACGATGTTAACCGAATTGTTTTGAGAATTGAAATGAAGTGCAGGTATAGTATTGTGTGCTCGTCAAAGGATAGACCCTGGAATGAAATGCTCGAATTCAGAAGGATAACTAGATGGAAACTTACATGAGGATGAAACGCGACGTGATCCTTTAATTATACACTTAAATCATATAACGCTTCAAGTACTAATAATGTGAATGTATGTGGTTAATGCAAGTTGTACAGACTTACGGATTATGGTCATCACGAGACGTAAGTGATTGAAGATCGAGTCATAACATGGATTGTACGGGAATGTGTGGTCTTGTGGATAGTAAATATATGATATGTGGTATGTATTAAATGAAACGAAAATGTAATTATCATTAAAGACTCACCATAGAAAGGAATTTCAATTTTGTTGGAACGTTTTTAATAAAAGAAATTTTATGGTACGTATTTCCGCTGCGTCTTTTCAGTTTAAGCGTTCTTAGGGTGTAACATATAAATTATAATGATAGTTTGACGCTTGACAAGCTAGGTGAAAGCTTGGGAAGGAAGCGGGTCAAACAAAACAAGAATGAAGGAAAAGCATAATCTGGATGCGAGGTAAGTAAAGCTTACACCTTTTATTTAATACCTATTGGTTTTATAGGTTATGAATAATATAAAGTCTTGTTTGAATTATGATGTTCCGACACGACAAGTGCGGTTCGGAACAAAGGACAATGAAAATAAACCATGTGTAATGGTTAAAAAGGACTAATACGATTAATTGGTCATACAATGACTGATAGCTAAGGAGTTTCGAGTGGTTACCTTATAGGGTAAACCAACATAAATAATAACGGTAAAATGGTAATTCGATCACACGTTGACGATAACCATTAGTTTGTGAAAGAAACTTTATGGCGTAAGCCATAATGGGTCAAAAGAGTTAAGAAATGGTTTATAAATAAAATGATCGTACGGTGTAAACCGGAGCGAGTCATGTAGACGAGATGAAAATAAATACCATCTCGCAAAGATACACGGTCATTTAAACCAAACGGGTCAACAGGTGAATAGAGAATAAAGTTTGATTGTTTATAAGTGATGGATTTCACATTAACAAGTCAAACGTGTTAAATACAATATAATGCCGGAGGGCATAATTAAGCGCAAGCCGGATAACGGTAGCGTTAAACTCAAAAGAATAATGAGCCGGTAATGAGACATAATCAAAAACGAATATATGCAAACCAGATAACGGTGAGCATAAGACAAACCAACGCATAAATGACGTGAGAAGTCATAGAGTCGGGAGAATGATCCGAAATAAAACGATTGTAGTCACGAACTACAGTCAAGGTGAACAGATCTTAAACTTGGAACCAAATGATTTTCAAATATAAACAAGGTGTTTTGACACCAAACATGTATTTTAAGAATGACATGAGTAAGAAATGATCTACGGGATCAACATAACCTTCGGGATATAAATAATGAAAAGGTCTACGGGACTAAAATGACCCTTGGGGTCATAAATAAAAAGAAATGAATTATAAGGGCCTTGCCTTAACAAGGTAAAAGCCTAAAGAAATAGCCCACGAGGCAATGTGAAAGAACCTATGGGTTACTTAGACAAAGCGAGGAAACCAGTTGAGAATCCCCGCATAAAACAAAGACTGTAAAAGAATAAATTCTTAACTGTCAATATCCTAGTATGGTTAATTGACAAAAGTTAAAGAGAAGAAGTTCAACTAAAACTTCAGTTTTAGTCAGAAATAACGTTTTACAAATATGAACTCTGGTAGGAATTGAAATTGTAAATATTAAAGATACAGGTCTTGACACTGATAAGTGCAAGACGATACATTCAAAAAGAAAGATTTTCTATAAAGAAAGGTTAAAATAAAACTAAACATGACGTGACGCGATCATGGTCAAGAAAAGTAATGTGAAGTATAATCACATTATAGCCCGAGCAATGGGTATAAAGTAACTGGACTAATAAGTCTAGTTAGTGAGACCGGTTAAGGTCAAAATTCAAATTGAGAATTTGGATAATACGCTATTTATTATGAGAATAGCGTGGAATAAACGAAATCAATAGAGTTACATGATCAAGTGGCCAAATTGGCGACTCGATCAAGTAAACAACAAAGGTCCATGAGACCTCAATAACAGAAAATACTGATCACCTATTTTGAGGGATCATAAGACTATAAGTTCACAAACAAAGGAGTATGTTTGTTAAAAGTGAAAGATTTCTCTAAAGACCTTTAAACGGATTAAATTAACGGATTCATGAAGAATTCGATAGTCTAACATCGATGGATTTCGCTAAGTTAACCAAACTGGTCGAAATAACGAGATTATGTTATTTCAAGTTGCATTATGTCGTATGAGATATGTATATGCTTTGTAACCAAAAAGATATTACCATACTTTTCTGGTAATACTAACAATTGGTTAAATTATGAGTAATGCTTAAAAGATTACTCAGATCAAATGCATTGAGTTTAAAAACTCAATGAATTATGTGAGAAAGGTTTCGAGGATGAAACCTCTTTAAGGGGGATAGATTTGTAACACCCCGAAAACGGGTTTGGTAATTAAACCGTGTTAATAATAAAGGATGGGTAAAGTACCATTAGTGGTAAAATTAACCCGGAAAATATTAGGATTTATATAACTAAACCTAGTAATTAATAAAAAGTTTAATGAAAGCTTTTGAGGAAATAAAGTTTATAAAACGGCCGAGTTAACGGGACTTAAAATAAACTAAGTCATGAATTCCCCGAATTCCTTAAATTAACTAGGATTGTTTAACCTAGTTAATGAGTGGAAATATTGTTAGAAATAAGTAGGTTGTAGCCTACTAAATAGCTAACCAAACATGAGGGGCTAAATCTGGATAATTGTAAACTTACATTATAAATAGAGAAATCAAAACAAAACACACACTCAGTGTGTGTGTTCTGTTCGACTAGAAGAGCTCCCCAGGAGCCAAAAACCCTAGTTTCATAAGAATCATCAAATTGAAGGCTGAAACGAAGTCTAAATTCACAATTGAACGTCAATTAATGAGCACCCAAGCTAGGGATCATAAGGTATGTCAAATTTTGATGATTTGTGAAGTTGTGAAATTTGAATAATCATCATAATCACGAATTATGAATGAATTATTCAAGTTATGATTGAATTAGTGATGTATACTTGCTTAGGAACAAAACCCTAAGTGAAAATTATACATATGATGCTATGAATTGAATGATTTGATGAATTACCACACTAGGATAAGTGGGTATTAATCATATGATGAATTCGATGATATAATTATGATTAGAATCATCATATCTGATAGTAATCAGAAAATACTTGAATAAATTGTGTGTTTGAGTATATGATCATAATTGCTAGGAAATGGATTAGTATGGTAAAATGAAAATGATGATATATTCTGATCAAAATGATGTTTGATATCATCATGTGTTAATTGAATGAAATTCGATTACAGTAACTTGATTTATAGCTTGAAATTGGAATCGAATCAAATTGTAAAATCACTAAACAATTGCACACATAATAACATCAAAACACATATAATAACACCAAAGCACATTGTTTTATTAATAATCATCATTGTTTTACATCGTAAATCGATTACAGAACACAGTTGTCACAGTCTCCCCTACTTCAGGAAATTTCGTCCCGAAATTTTAACTAGAGGAAGTTTGTGAAAACAGATGCGGATATTTCGTCTTCATCTGGTCCTCACGTTCCCAAGTAAACTCTGGGCCACGTTTGGATTCCCAGCGAACTTTGACCAAATGAATCCGTTTGTTCTTCAACTGTTTGTATGTACGTTCCACTATCTCCACAGGTTTCTCGACAAAGTGCATTGTTTCATCGATTTGGATCTCGTCGAGAGGAATGTGTAGATCAGAGTCAGCTAAACACTTTCGCAGATTGGACACGTGAAAAGTAGGATGAATATTTCCAAGCTCTGGAGGTAGCTTTAGACGATAGGCAACCTTTCCAATTCTTTCCACAATCTTAAATGGTCCCACATATCGAGGTGCAAGTTTTCCTTTCTTTCCAAATCTCACGACTCCCTTCCAAGGTGAAACCTTGAGTAGGATACAATCTCCAACTTGAAGTTCTAAGGGCTTGCGTCCCAAATCCGCATATCTCTTTTGACAGTTTCGAGCTGTCACAAGATTATCGCGGATTTTCTTGATTTTGTCAGTTGTTTCCAGAATGAGCTCAGGTCCAGTAAGCTGAGCTTCACCGGTCTCGTTCCAACAGACAGGTGAACGACATTTTCGACCGTAGAGAGCTTCGAATGGTGCCATGTTAATGCTAGTATGATAACTATTGTTGTAAGAGAACTCGATCAACGGCAGATGAGAGTCCCAGTTACCACCAAAGTCTATCACGCATGCTCTAAGCATATCCTCCAAAGTTTGAATCGTTCTCTCAGATTGGCCATCTGTTTGGGGATGATAAGTAGTGCTTAGATTCAGTTGGGTTCCCAAAGCAGATTGCATGGCCTTCCAAAAATGAGATGAAAATCGAGCATCACGATCGGAAATGATATCGAAAGGAACACCATGTCGTGATACAATCTCGTCTACATAGATCTTTGCAAGTTTATCAGCAGATAGATCCTCGCGGATCGCAATTAAATGAGCTGACTTCGTTAATCGATCGATGACAACCCAAATAGCATCATGACCTTTAAACGTACGCGGTAACTTAGTGATGAGATCCATTGCAATGTTCTCCCACTTCCAAACCGGTATCTCTGGTTGTACAAGCAAACCAGATGGTCGTTGATGTTCAGCCTTGACTTTGAGACAAGTTAGGCATTTCGACACATACAAGGCAACATCTTTCTTCATACCAGGCCACCAGACCTTAGTACGAAGATCCTTGTACATTTTATTAGCACCAGGATGGACAGAATATCGAGACTTATGTGATTCGTCCATCACTAAAGTGCGAAGATCGTCTTATTTCGGAATCCACAAACGATCCATGAAATAGAGTAAACCATCATCCTTCGTTTCGAGTTTAAGCTCAAGCTGACGTGGTAATTCATTACTTATCAAATTTTGTGAAACACAAAATTGCTGAGCTTGAAGGACACGAGACTGAAGATCAGATAGAGTTCGAACAGAATGAAGCTTGACTCGTTCTTTTTGACTAAGCGCATCGGCTACAACATTCGCCTTACCAGGGTGATAGCGAATCTCGCAGTCATAATCGTTTAAGAGTTCAACCCAACGTCGTTGCCTCATGTTCAGCTCTTTCTGATTAAGAATATGCTGGAGACTTTTGTGGACTGTGAAAACCACACACTTCGTTCCATAGAGGTAGTGTCTCCAGATTTAAAGAGCGAAAACCACAGCTCCTAACTCAAGATCATGAGTCGTGTAGTTCTTCTCGTGAACTTTCAACTGTCCAGATGCATATGCAATAACCTTACCTCGTTGCATAAGAACGCAACCAAGGCCTAAGTTGGACGCATCGCAATAGACAACGAAATCATCGCTTCCCTCGGGCAGAGATAGAACAGGAGCATTACATAACCTCTGCTTCAGCGTTTGGAACGCTTCTTCTTGCTTGGGTCCCCACTCAAAAGGCTTATTCTTCTGAGTCAAAGCAGTGAGTGGAACCGCAATCTTCAAGAAATTTGAAATGAAACGACGATAATAACCAGCAAGACCAAGGAAAGATCGAAATTTCTGTAGGCGTCGTCGGTGTACTCCAGTCCTTGATAGCAGCAATCTTGGATGGATCCACATGAATACCCGGCTCATTGACTATATGACCCAAGAATTGAACTTCTTTAAGCCAGAATTCACATTTGGAGAATTTAGCAAAAAGTTGTTCCTTCTTCTGGAGTTCCAATGTTAAGCGAAGGTGTTGTTCGTGCTCGGCTCGAGACTTTGAATAAATCAAGATGTCATCAATAAAAACAATGACGAACTGATCCAAATAAGGCTTGCAGACCCTATTCATTAAGTCCATAAAGATAGCTGGAGCATTCGTCAAACCAAAAGGCATGACAGTAAACTCGTAATGCCCATATCTTGTACGGAAAGCAGTTTTGGGAATATCTTCTTCGAGAACACGAAGTTGATGATACCCAGAATGCAAATCGATCTTGGAAAAGCATGAAGCACCCTGCAGCTGGTCGAAGAGGTCATCAATTCGAGGTAGGGGATATCGATTCTTGATGGTGAGCTTATTAAGCTCACGATAATCGATACACATTCGAAAAGATCCATCTTTCTTTTTCACTAAGAGGACAGGAGCTCCCCAAGGTGAAAAGCTCGGTGTGATGAATCCTTTATCAGATAACTCTTGAAGCTGTTTTGATAACTCTTGCATCTCCGCCGGTGCAAGACGATAAGGTGCTTTTGCAATCGGGTTGGCATTAGGCACAAGGTCAATATGAAACTCGACTTGACGAACTGGAGGCAAACCAGGCAGTTCATCAGGAAACACCTTCGGATAATCCCGAACAATCGGAATATCCTGAATACTTTTGCTCTTGTCTTTCTCCTCGGTGACATGTGCCAAAAAAGCAACATATCCTTTTCGCAAATAACTTTGGGCCTTTGTACACGACATAAGCTTCAAACCCCCAGATGGCTTCTCTCCACGAATCTCCAGAACATCGCCAGAAGACAAAGGAATACGAACAATCTTATCGAAACAAATCACCTCAGCATGGTGTTTGGTTAACCAATCCATACCAATGATAATATCGAAACTCCCAAGTTGCATCGGTGTGAGGTCAATAGGAAAAAGATGGTTATCGAGGTTCAACTGACAATCACGAATAACAGAATCGAGAACCAAAGGTTTACCAGTAGTAACCTCGACAGATAAGGGTTTCCTTAGTTTAGTTCTAGGTATCGCAAGCAAAGGCTCAAAAGATAATGAAACAAAACTTCTATCGGCACCAGAATAAAAAAGAATAGATGCAGGTTGATTGTTAACAAGAAACGTACCATTGACAACCTCGTTGTCAGCCCTCGTTTCGTTTGCATTCAAATTGTACGCTCGCCCACGAGCGGGATTCACATTAACGTTGACGTTCGCATTCGGGTTCGCGTTAGCATTCGCGTTTGCATTCACCAGTCTCGGACAGTTGTTGCGGAAATGACCATACTCTCCACAATTAAAACATGAACCCGGTGGGAATCTCGCAGCATTCCCCTGACCCGGAGCTAGAACCTGAGCAAACTGATTCTGTCCAAAACGACAAACATTGGCCAAATGCCCAAGTCTACCACACGTCGTGCATTGCCTGCAAGCTTGTTGTGCAACGTGATGACCGTTGCAACGAGCACAATGAGGTGCGGTACCAGCATACGCCTTCTTTGCAGGTGGTTGAGCTGGTGGGTTCTACGGGTTCTGAGCAGTCTGTGCTGTAATAGCAAAATTCTGGGCACCCTTTCGCTTCCTCAACTTCTTCGATGACTCTCCTTCCTTACCCTTACCCTTTTTCTTGTCCTTCTCTGAATCAGTCATCTTCTTTTTATCACCCTTGCGGGTGAGTTTACCCTTCCTGACTTGAGTCTCAGTCAGGGTAGCAGACAACTCGATTGCTTGGCGAAGGGTAGGAGGATTAACACCGGTCACATTCTCCAGAATAGAATCGGGTAACCCATCGATATACCTCTCGATTGCTTTCTCCAGAGGGGTAACCATGGTGGGACACAATAGACTAAGTTCCTCGAAACGATTCGTGTAAGCATGGTGTTCAGCCCCATCTTGCTTTAAATCGTCAAACTCTCGCTCCAAAGCCCAAACTTCGTGACGGGGACAAAACTCCTTCATCATGAGAGCCCGAAGCTCTTCCCATGTTTGTGCCAACGCCACTTCGGCACCCCTATCGCGCATAATGCCATTCCACCAGGTAAGCGCTCGCTTCTCAAACACGCTTGAAGCAAATTCAACCTTACGCGCATTCGGACACTGCACATGTCTGAATGTGTTCTCAATACTCTCAAACCACTGCAGGAGCGCAGTTGCTCCTTGCGACCCAGAAAACTTAAGCGGCTTCGCAGAATTGAAGTTCTTGAAATTACACGGCGCATTGTTGTTGTTATTATTGTTGTTGAATATCTCGTGGACTTGGGTCACAACGCCGGGAAGCACAGCAGCCACTTGCTGAGAGACCAGGGCTGCGATTTCTTCAATAGTGAAAGATTGTGCTTCACGTCGAGGAGGCATTGTCTAACAAGGAAACAAGAGAGTCGAGTGAGGTTGAAAAGTAGGAAAAACAAAAGTGGTATCGACAAAACACAAGAGAGGCGATCATTTGTTTGTTACCTCGAACAAACAAACGACACGCAGTGACTAATCAAAGTAAACCGGTCAAAAATAATGTATCGCGAAGACATGCTCGCCTATAAGTGAACACTCACCCCAAGAGTTCCCAGGTAAGAGTGACTGGTCCGATTATATGGATTTGTACGAACACTCTAGCCTTAGACAGAAAACCCAGGGTACAGGCATTCACTCTTCCAGTTTGCACGTGTTCACATTATTTAGACCCAGACTTTGACGAGATTTTGAAAACTCATAAGGCACTAAGCCAAAAATGAGTTAAACTGGAAGGGTTCAAAACCTTACAACAGAGGGTTCAAAACCTAGTAATCAATCATCCTAGAATGGATGATTAATTTTCGAAGAAGATTCGGATTTTGTTTTAAAAAAATTTTAAACGCAAATAAACTTGCGTTGGGGTCCTAGAAGATATAGTCTAGGTCAAAGCATTACTAATAACCTAATTCCCTATAACCATTGGCTATGATACCAACTCTTCTGTCACACCCCGACCGCGTAAAACAACAAAGCGCGGCGGAAAACGTCGGGGCGTGTTGTAACAGAATTATCGTTTCATAACCATGGATACAAAAGTGTTTCATTTTATTGAATATTAAACATTAACATTGTCTTAACATAGAACAAACAAGTTACATATCGACTAATATTGTTATTATGTCACTAAGGCCTCATCCAGATCCTATGTGACTCATGCATCCTAGTAATCATCATCAAGCATCAATCCCTGAAACATATGTGAAAACAAAGTCAGCAAAGAAATGCTGGCGAGTACATAGGTTTTATAGGAGTGTCGGATTCATGGCTATTTTAAATGTTGCAATACTTTATTAAAAACCTTGTTTTGAAAAGAGTATTAGATTGCAACTAAATTAACCAACTCAAATCAAGATGGTTATGGTTTAGAAATCCTCGTAGCCATGATTCTTAACCCAAAAACATTTGTTTTAGAAAGGCAAATTGTAAAACATCTCGTAATAACTTGTAAATAAAACTCGTATATTGTTTCGAAAACATCGTTGTGTGACATCGTTTCACTATCGTTTACCCCAAATCGTTTAACATCGTTTCCAAATCATTTACTCGTTTAAATCGTTTAATCGTTCAAATCATTCAATCGTTCAAATCGTTCAATCGTTCAATCGTTCAAATCGTTCTTGTTTTAATTGTGAAACTTATATATGGTCGCCTCGCTAATAACATTCAAACCTTTGTGACTTGTTCATCGTTCAACTCGTTCTTGCATTAACAAACCTCCAAAGGGTAAGTTAACAATCGTCAGATTCAGTCGTTACCCACAACACCCACACCATGGGAATAGTGAAATAACGGAATTTGTCAGATCCTATGGTACCATAACCTAATACTGGTCGGCTTGATAAATTCTAATGAATGTCATTCGTTATGTAACTACAACCAACAAGTTCGTTCACATTATCGAAATCGTTATTAGTTTAGTATAAATCGTTCTATTCGTTTTTGAAATCATCGTTTAAACCTTGAAAACATTTTGTACATATGAATCACCCCAAAACAATTGAAAACAGTAAAATAGGGGAACTATGTACTCACATGTAGTGCAAGGTATCCTCAATCAATAGTACTTCAACAAACTCAAGTAAACCAGAGAAATCACGTAGCACCTAGTAATTGAATCACTAGTCAAACAATAGACGCTTAAATCGGAAGATCGGAAAGAATGAGGTCTTGTAAACCAAATGAGTGTTGGAACTCATGTGATATGGTTTAACAAAGCCTACATCCTAAATGAAACCTAGCCTAAGTGCTTTTGACCCATCGCGACCCATTAAGGTAGCTTACGCTACTTTAACGCGTCGTGCGCGCAAAGCGCGTTCGAGACGTCTAACTAGTCCTATGATAAGTATTATATGCCTATACAAGTCTAATCATGTTGTATAATCAGTTATGTGACCAAAGTTTAGGTTACATATGCTAAATTACCAATTATACATGAAAAGGGTATTCTGGTAATTTACCTAAGGCATATAAACTACTTATCATACAACTACCTAAACTAGGTGACCATAAGGTATAACCTTGGAAGGTTATTCCCTATACTACTATGGTCAATAACCATGTTTGGTCGGATCCTAAGATCGACCAAACGGGTCGTGATCGGAAGTCTAAGCGGGTGTTTAGTCCGCTTGACTTACGACTCTACACAAGCACTAAACTAAAAAGTGACGAGCTAAACATGCTAAAACATGTTTAGTTAAGTTAGAAAACAGGTTTTGATATCAAAACAAACGGTTTTGATATCCTAGAGTAGTTTAGTTACAAAATACACGTAAATGCGTATTTTGGCCGAAACTACGACTCGTCACTGAGCCTAGATAACGTGGTAATCAGTAGGTATAGTCACAAAGGACTATAACCATCGTGATTACGCTCACGTTATGAAGTTCAAACGAACTTCTCATTGACCATAAACTGGTCAATGCAGAAAGTCAAACGCAGTTTGACTTTAACGCTAAAACGAATAAAAGAACAAAGGAACACTTACAACGGGTCCCCGCAAGCTAATCTCGATCCAAATAACTCAGGTATGAAGCATGGGCTTCAACTTAGAGCACTTTTGATCAGATTTGTGAGGAAGAAGTGAAAACTAAGGTGGGTATTTATAGGAAATGGACCACCATTGGGATCGTTTCTCGATAACCGTGATTTAATCTCATCCGTACATGTGTTGGAATGTTATGGATGCTTCAATTGGCCCCCCATTATCAGTAATCAACATGTGGTATTGGGTTTTTGAGTGTGCAACAGCTGGAACCAGGCTGTTAGATGCTTTTGATGATCTGGGAGGTCCTTACGGACCGTAAGGGTGATGGCTTACAGTCCGTAAGCCATCATCTTTGCTGAAATGACAGTTTTGGTCCCTGCACCTTGTTTCGTTGCGTAACGGCACTTCTAACACCCGTCAAACCCAATTTCAAGCTCCACAATGATGTTAAAACATAGGGAACATGAAATATGCCTGAAAACATCATGGATGTCGGTTCGTTTGGCCGTACGATTGCGTTGTTTGGTTAATTACGACGGAAGTCGTAACGGACACAAAAACGGTCCAAACTGCGCGACGAATGGATTTTTATCATGCCAAACACTAAAATAAAATATTTTAATGCTTACATAAATTTTTAGATGTTCAGATGTATTCAGAACGTAAGATATGCGTGAAAATGCAAACTTGTGCACTTTTTGACGCTTTTAGTCCCTGAATGAGCATAAAGTTTATTTTAGCATACCGAACCCCTCAAAGCCTATTTCTAAGCTATGTAAAGGTTATTTAGGGTATGTTTAACTTATGATTAAGTTCCGGAATGTTCGTTACTATACAAATCGGCATAGTTTCGCAGTTTGACACAAATAGTCCTTGCGATCGAACAAAGTTGATTTCGACACACCAAACCATTCAAAACTTATTTCTAAGTTATGTGGAGGTTATTTAAGGTATGTTAAGCCTATGTCACTATTTCGGAGTGTTTGTCGCGTTATACTGACTGCGTTTACGCACCAGTTTGCGTATTACCTTCCAGAACACGATTTATAGCTTGAAATTGGAATCGAATCAAATTGTAAAATCACTAAACACAATTGCACACATAATAACATCAAAACACATATAATAACACCAAAACACATTGTTTTATTAATAATCATCATTGTTTTACATCGTAAATCAATTACAGAACACAGTTGTCACAATGTGCGGTTCGGAACAAAGGACAATGAAAATAAACCATGTGTAATGGTTAAAAAGGACTAATACGATTAATTGGTCATGCAATGACTGATAGCTAATGGGTTTCAAGTGGTTACCTTATAGGGTAAGCTAACATAAATAATACGGGTAAAACGGTAATTCGATCACACGTTGACGATAACCGTTAGTTTGTGAAAGACACTTTATGGCGTAAGCCATAATGGGTCAAAAGAGTTAAGAAATGGTTTATAAATAAAATGACCGTACGTTGTAAACCGGAGCGATTCATGTAGACGAGATGAAAATAAATACCATCTCGCAAAGATAAACGGTCATTTAGACCAAACGGGTCAAAAGGTGAAAATATCACCCTTTGACGATATCGACTAATGACTTTGTCGAGTGTATGATTACAGGAATAAATATCGAATGGATATTTGCATCGCTATTATTTAGCGATTATTAAGCAAAGCATTAAAATGGGTCAATATATTGATCCGAGCCAGGTATGTGTAATAAGTTAACTACTCATTTAGAACGTAAGGTTCAATGAGAGTTAAATGAAGTCGAAGATAGACATTTGGTTACTTTAATAGGTAAATTGAAGGATTTAAATGATGGTCATTGTGTTTTGAAAACACAATGACTTTTCAAACCAAATCATAGTTAAAAGAGGGATTTTGGGTTGAATATGCTTTTAAGAGTCATTCATTGTAAATGAAAGGCTAAAATGGACCAAAATACCCTTATAAGCTAAATTGAGCAAACGACCCTTAAAGGTTGTTTGGAAATGAGTTTTGTGATCAAATAAATACTTGGAATAAGTATAAAAAGTAAAAGATGTGAATCTTTGGGTCAAAGGACTCTATATGAGTTTTGCCGTAAAATGATAATCCGTGAGATAAAACTCAGAATATTTAGATCACCACATTAAATCCGCCATAAATATAGTTGTGGTGGAAGATCATGCGATAAATAATGTGGAAATAAGATGCTAGAAATAAACGAGCGTGAATTATACGGAAAAGTGCTTAAATACCCTTAACGGGTCAAAATAAGCATTTAAGTCAAAATGGGTTTAATAAGGTATATAAACCCGTGATTTGAACATAATATGATAGACACTATTGAACTTGTGAGGTTCATGAGAAATTGGGATCAAACAAACATGTTTGTTTGACAAATACACAAACGGGTCAAAAGTGGAAATTTTATATTAAGCCGGAGGCTTTTAAGTCTTAAATTTTGTTAAACCGGATGTTGTATTTTAACTCCATATTATGGAGAATCAATTTATGATCACGTAGGACGAAACAGATCTTAAAACGGATCAATAACGACCGAGTTATGGCCGTTTTTGTAAAACTGAGTTTGGCTGGGAAATATGCAGACCTGAACCAAACTTGCTGTCGAAATAGGGTCCTCGCGTCGCGTGACGGAGAACCCCAATCATGGTCGCGGCACGCGATAGCAAAAGGCACATCTCGTCGCGGCGCGCGACGGGTATTAAATCCAGCAAAAGCTGTTGCTGTGTTGTTTTTACGCTACGGATCTGTTTTAATACGTTATTAACTTCAATAACTGAAGTTTATGCCCACTTTGGTTATAGAGACCAAGCAACCGGCGCTGTACGCGACGGGTTAAACATCTAGCAATGACTATAAGCTATTCATTTTGAGTTACGGTTTTGTTTAAAAACTTATAAATTCCGTATAACTAAAACATTTCATGTTTTTATGAAATGTAGGTATAATGTAATGTACCAGAGGACGATCAAGCTCAACGAAGAACCGAACACGATCAATAATTCTACCTTTCGCTACATGTTCCGTCGTTGTTTTAAACGGCGAATGCATTTACAAAATGTTGAAATGTTTTATTTCTTAAAATGTTTTAGTGAACCCGTATTTTTAAGTGTATGTTTAACCGTAAATACACTATTATAGTCGAAATTTATATGACAATCGTATAACCAGACTAGGGTCTTACGGTACAGTGTTTACAGAGGCACAAATGTTACAGTCTCCCCTATTTTAGGAAATTTTGTTCCGAAATTTTAGCTAGAGGATACTTGTGAAAACAAATGTGGATATTTCACCTTCATTTAGTCCTCACATTCCCATGTAAACTCTGGGCCACGTTTGGATTCCCAGCAAATTTTGACTATTGGTATTCGTTTGTGCTTTAGTTTCTTGACTTCATGGTCCATTATCTCCACAGGTTTCTCGACAAAGTGCATTGTGTCATCAACTTAGATTTCATCGAGGGGAATGTGGAGGTTAGTATCGGCTAAACACTTCCTTAAATTGGACACGTGGAATGTTGGGTGAATATTCCCAAGTTCAGGAGGTAGCTCAAGTCGGTAGGCAACCTTTCCGATTCTTTCAACAATCTTAAATGGTCCAACGTATCGTGATGCAAGTTTTCCTTTCTTTCCAAATCTCACCGCTCCCTTCCAAGGGGATACCTTGAGTAGGACATGGTCTCCGAGTAGAAATTCCAAGGGCTTGCTTCTCATGTCCGCATAACTCTTTTGACGGCTTCTAGCTGTCAGAAGATTATCCTGAATTTTCTTGACTTTGTCTGTTGTTTCCAGAATGAGTTTAGGTCCAGTAAGCTGAGCTTCACCGACCTCATTCTAACAGACAGGTGAACGACATTTTTGACCAAATAAAGCTTCGAAAGGCGCCATATTGATGCTAGCATGATGACTATTGTTGTAAGAGAACTCGATAAACGGTAGATGCGAATCCCGATTACCACCAAAGTCTATCACACATGCTTTAAGCATATCCTCCAGTGTTTGTATCGTCCTCTCGGATTGTCCATCTGTTTGGGGATGATAAGCAGTGCTCAGATTTAGTTGGGTTCCCATAGCAGATTGCATGGTCTTCCAAAAGTGAGATGAGAATCGAGCATCACGGTCAGATACGACGTTTAAAGGAACACCATGTGCTGACTTTGTTAGACGATCAATGACTACCCAAATGGCATCATGACCTTTCAGATGTGCGCGGTAACTTAGTGACATGATCCATCGCAATGTTCTCCCACTTCCATACCGGTATTTCAGGATGTACAAGCAAACCAGATGGACGTTGATGTTCAGCCTTGACTTTGAGACAAGTTAGGCATTTTAACACATACAAGGCAACATCCTTCTTCATACCCGACCACCAATACTGAGTACGAAGATCCTTGTACATTTTGTCTGCACCAGGAAGGATTGAATAATGAGACTTATGATCTTCGTCCATCACTAGAGTGTGAAGGGTTCTTGAAATAAAGTAAACCATTATCTTTCGTTTCGAATTGAAGCTCAAGATTTAATGGCAGCTCATTTTTCAACAAGCCTTGGGTTACACATGTTTGTGGTGCTTTAAGGATACGTGTTTGGATATCGGATAGAATTCGGACACAATGTAGCTTGACAAGTTCCTTTCGACTTAGTGCATCGACTACGAAATTCGCCTTACCAGGGTGGTAGCGAATCTCGCAGTCGTAATCGTTCAAAATTTTAACCCAGCGTCTTTGTCTCATGTTTAGCTCCTTCTGATTGAAAATGTGTTGGAGACTTTTGTGGTATGTGAAAACCACACACTTCGTGCCATAGAGGTAGTGTCTCCAGATTTTGAGAGCAAAAACCACAACGCCTAACTCAAGATCAGGAGTTGTGTAGTTCTTCTCATGAATTTTCAATTGCCTTGACGCATAAGCTATGACTTTACCTCGTTGCATGAGAACACAACCAAGGCCTAGATTCGATGCGTCACAATAGACAACGAATTCATCGTTTCCATCAGGGAAGGATAAGACAGGAGCATCACAGAGTTTTCGTTTCAATGTTTAGAAAGCTTCCTCTTGTGTGGGTCCCCACTCAAAAGGCTTATTCATCTAAGTTAAAATAGTGAGAGCAACCGCGATCTTTGAGAAGTTCGCAATAAATTGACGATAATATCCAGCAAGACCAAGGAATGAGCAAACTTCTGTAGGTGTAGTGGGTGTGTTCCAATCCTTAATTGCAGCAATTTTGGAAGGATCCACATGAATACCTTGCTCGTTGGCAATATGATCCACAAACTGAACTTCCTTAAGCCAAAATTCACACTTGGAGAATTTGGCAAAGAGTTGTTCCTTCTTCAGGAGTTCCATTGTCAGACAAAGGTGTTGTTCGTGCTCGGCTCAAGACTTTGAATAAATAAGAATATCGTCAATGAAAACAATGATGAACTTGTCTAAATAAGGTTTACAAACCCTATTCATTAAGTCCATGAAGACGGCTGGAGATTCGTCAAACCAAAAGGCATGACGGTGAACTCGTAATGACCATATCTCGTGCGAAAAGCATTTTTGGGAATATCTTCTTCGAGTACACGAAGCTGATGATACCCAGAATGCAAATCGATCTTGGAGAAACATGTAGCACCTTGCACCTGATTAAAGAGATCATCAATTCGTGGTAGGGGATATCGATTCTTGATTGTGAGTTTATTGAGCTCACGATAATCGATACACATGAGGAAAGATCCATATTTCTTTTTGACAAATAGGACTAGAGCACCCCATGGTGAATAACTCGGATGGATGAATCCTTTGTCAGATAACTCTTGTAGCTGTTTCGACAACTCTTGCATCTCAGATGGTGCAAGGCTATTTGGCATTAGGTACAAGATCAATATGAAATTCGACTTGACGAACTGGAGGTAAACCAGGCAGTTCATCAGGAAACACCTTAGGATAACCTCGAACAATAGGAATATCTTGAATACACTTGCTCTTACCTTTCTCCTCTACGACATGTGCCAGAAAGGCCACATAACCTTTTCGTAGGTATTTTTGGGCTTTAGTACATGACATGAGTTTCAAACCACCCGAGGGTTTTTCACCACGAACCTCTAAGACTTCACCAGATGAAAGAGGTATACAAACTATCTTGTCGAAACAAATCACCTTAACATGGTGTTTAGTTAACCAATCCATTCCTACGATAATATCGAAACTTCCTAGTTGCATTGGTGTGAGGTCAATAGGAAAAAGGTGGTTATCAAGGTTCAATTGGCAATCGCGGATTACAGAATCGAGTACAAGTGGTTCACCAGTAGCAATTTCGACCGATAAGGGTTTTCCTAGTTTAGTTCTAGGCATCGCAAGTAAAGGCTCAAAGGCTAACGATACAAAGCTTCTATCAGCACCAGAATCGAAAAGAACTGTCACACCCCGACCACGTAAAACAACAAAACGTGGTGGAAACGTCGGGGAGTGTTGTAACAGAATCATTGTTTCACAACCATGGAATAAATAATTTTCTTTTAGTGAATAAATGAACTTATTGTTTTAATACAATCAAATAAGTACATCTATTATCTTTCAAATTCTAAAGTCGCTAAGGCACGAGTCCATCCTATGTATAGCATGCACCAATAATCATCACATAACAGCACCTGAAACATGTGTAAAAATAGGTACGTCAGCATAAAAATGCCTGTGAGATACATAGGTTTTATTGTAATTAGGATTCATGACTTATAAGTTTAAAGAAATTGTTTTAATAAAAGTAGTCATGATCCTTGTAAAAGGTTTTCTTTTATAAATCATACTAAAATTTATAAGAAATCAGATGATATAAAATAATAATACATAGGAAGTTAAATAATTAAGTGAAATATGTTTGTATAAAATATATTGTTTGAAAAACAATATTTTGATAAAAGGGTTTATAGTATATATAAAAATATACTTTGGTTTTAAGAAAGTCGAATAAGTAATATATTAAAACATATTTCAGTTCCAAAATTGTTAAACAGATAGTACATTAAATATACTTTAGTTGTTAAAATAATAGTTTTCAGTAGTATATCAAAAGTATACTTTGGATTTATAAATAACATATTAAACTATGTTTTGGTTTCATAAATAACATATCAAAATATGCTTTGGGTTTTACAAATAACATATTAAACTATGTTTTGGGTTTTAACAAAATATATGTTGGTTTTGTACAATATCACATATGAGAGCATATCAAACTATACTTTTGGGAGTATAACTTAATATACAAAATAATGTGATTTAAGAATTCAGTCAGACCTAGTGCATCAAAATACACCTTTGAGACTATAGAAATACCACAAAGGCAATTCCTATTTGGATGGAGAAACAAATTGGTTTCAGACATTCCATGACAACAGGAATGAGGTGTCAAATCCTATAGCGCTATATCATACTACCAATCGGTCTGGTGAACATAAAATAAGTACAATTCAACAATTAATTTTATAATCTTTGAAAAATCAGTGTTTAAACCATAAATAATCATTCAGTTTGTCAAAAGATAAGTACTAATATGTATAATCAATTATACTTTGAAATCATGAAAATAACAGATAGGTACACATGTTTCACCCCAAAACATTTGAAAACAGTAAAGAGGGGACTATGTACTCACTTGAGAGTGCTTAGGAGTCTTGAAGAACTACCAAGCAAGCTAGAGGGAGCACGGAATCAAACTGCACCTAATATTGATAACTACATAAATAAACCGGACCTAAATCGGGAGATCGGATAGTATGAGGTCTCGTGAACCAAATGAGCGTGGGAACTCATATGATACGGTTTAACAAGGCCTACATACTAAAATGAAACCTATCCTAAGTGCTTACGACCCATCACGACCCGTTTAGGTAGCTTACGCTACTTTAACGCGTCGTTATCGTAAAACGCGTTCGGCCGCCTAACTAGTCCTACGAAAAGTATCATATGCCCTAACATTGTCTAATTATGTTGCATAATCATTTAAATGACAAAAGTTTGGGTTACATATGCTTAAATATCAATTATGCATGAAAAGGGTATTTTGGTAATTTTCCTAAGGCATATAAACTACTTATCATACAACTACTTAAACGAAGTGACCGTAAGGTATAACCTCAGAAGGTTATTCCCTATACAACTATGGTCACCTAAAGAGTTTGGTTGGATCCTAAAGATCGACCAAATGGGTCGGGTTCGAAAGTATAAGTGATTGTTTTGATCGCTTACCTTACGACCCTACATAAGCACTAATCTAAAAGTGACGAGCTAAACATTTTTAACAAAGTTTGAAAACAAGTTGGATATCAAGACAAACGGTTTTGATACCTAAGAGTAGTTTGGTTACAAAATACGCATAAACACGCATTTTGGCCGAAACTACGACTCGTCACTACACCTAAACAACGTGGTAATCAGTAGGTATAGTCACTAGGGACTATAACCATCGTGATTACGCTCACGTTGCGAAGTTCGAACGAACTTCTCATTGACCATAGACTGGTTAATGTAGAAAGTCAAACAAAATTTGACTTTTAAGCTAGAAAGCGATAAAAGAACGAAAGAGGACTTACAAAGGGTCCAAATAGATTTGGTTCCAAGTATTCTCATGTAGGTAGTGAATAATCACAACCACTTAGAGAAATCTCAGACCAAATGTGCAGAAAATGAATGAGGGACATGGCCTTATATAGTTTTTCGCAAACCGTTAGGATCATTTCTTGGAGAAGAGGGAATGATCTTGGCCATACAATTGTCAAAGAAAGATTGGGGTACTTGTTCTCCACACAAACCAGCCCATAGCATGAAAAACCATGGATCAAAACCATTGGAACAAGAGGAGATGACCAGATTCAATGTTTCTGCAACTCTGATGTGCTGGGCACTGCTTACGGACCGTAAGCAAAGTTCCATATGGACCGTAAGGGACCTGCAGACCAGCAACTTTCAAAAATGACAGATTTAGCCCCTGAAGCCCCAAACTTGGTTTTCGATGCATTTTTTACACGTTTAAGCCCCGTTAACCCCATTTCAAAGCTCTAAAATGAAGTTAAAGTATAGGGAACTTAAAATGTGCTCAAAAATATCTCGGATGTCGGCTCGTTTGGTCGTACGGTTGCGTTGTTTGGTTAATTACGACGGAAGTCGTAACGAACGCAAAAACGGTCCAAATTAAGCGACGCATGAAATTTTATCATGCCAATCACTAAAATAAAATATTTTAATGATTACATAAAGTTTTGGGTGTCCGGATATATTCATAACGTAAGATATGCGCGAAAATGCAACTTATGCACTTTTTGACGCTTTTAGTCCCTGAATGACTAAAAGTTTATTTTAGCATACAGAACCCCTCAAAGCCTATTTCTAAGCTATGTAGAGGATATTTAGGGTATGTTTAACTTATGATCAAGTTCTGGAAGGTTCATTACTATACAAATCGGTATAGTTTCGCAGTTTGACACAATTAGTCCCTACAATCGAACAAACTTGATTTCAACACACCAAACCATCCAAAACTTATTTCTAAGTTATGTGGAGGTTATTTAAGGTATGTGAAGCCTATTTCACTATTTCGGAGTGTTCGTTGCGTTAAACTGGTTATATTTACGCATCAGTGTGCGTATAACCTTCTAGAAAGCGATTTAGGGCCCGAAATCGAACAAGAATTGATATGTGCAAATGATACACATAATTATACAAATCCCAAGTATGAAACACAATATTTCATTGGTTTGGTATTGTTTGATGGTCACAGTGACACAGGTGTCACAGTCTCCCCTACTTTAGGAAATTTCGTCCCGAAATTTATTCGTAGGAGTCTGTCTGTGACGCTGTGTTAAATAACCACCAGACATATATAAGACATAATCCTGTCATTTCCTTAACGGACATTCTTCAGAAACGAAAATGAACGAACGGAGTCGTTTTCAACAGATGCTTCATCAGAAACGGAAATGAAGGATTTAACAAACGGATATTCATTTCCTCAACGGACAATCTTCAAAAACGAAAATGAACAGACGGAGTCATTTTCAACAGTTGCTTCCTCAGAAATGGAAATGAAAAAGGATAATCAAACGGATATTCATTTCATCAACGGACAATCTTCAGAAACGAAAATGAACAAACGGAGTCATTTTCAACGGTTGCTTCCTCAGAAACGGAAATGAAAAGGATAATTAAACGGATATTCATTTCCTCAACGGATAAACTTCAGAAATGAAAATGAACAAATGGAGTCATTTTCAACGGTTGCTTCCTCAGAAACGGAAATGAAAAGGATAATCAAAGGGATATTCATTTCCTCAACGGATAATCTTCAGAAACGAATATGAACAGACTGAGTCATTTTCAACGGTTGCTTCCTTAGAAACGGAAATGAAAAGGATAATCAAACGGATATTCATTTCCTCAACGGATAATCTTCAGAAACGAAAATGAACAGACGGAGTCATTTTCAACGGTTGCTTCCTCAGAAACGAAAATGAAAAGGATTAACTCTAGACACATGACAAAACTTCCTGTGGTTTCTGTGCACTAAATTACATAATTATGTAGGCCTCCATAATTACGTAATTCCTTGCACAGTCTGCACAGTTCATTTCATAATGCGTAGGGGAAAAATCAATTGAATAAACATGAAGCGACTTGACTAGACCACCTAAGGATCTTTTTAACTAGATCAAAGAACGGTCTTTTTAACTAGATCAACACATGATCTTCTTAACTAGACCGTCGTACGATCTCCTTAAATAGACCACTTAAGGGATCTTTTCAATTATATCATCACATGATATTCCTAACCAGATTTTCAAATCAAGCTGTTTAACTAGACCACTCAATGGGTCCAATTATAGAATAGTACTTTAAAACCCAAGGGACTTTACTACAACGTAGAAGTCCATTAAGGATTTAAGATAGTACCTTTGGATATCCTACTATGAATCCCTCATATGAGATATGGAAGATTCTGTGAGGATTTGGATGGATCACATAAAAACACAAAACATATAAGAAAACACATAAGCACATAATCACATAATTAGTTAACTTGATCTTTAATTTGTTATCTTTGGTCACGGGTATTTAAAGCACACCAGGAATCTAATCCGTGGATTTTATTTGGCACTTTAAACATAAGAATCTAACTATGGAGATAGAAAGATCTTAATAGGAACTTGGATTTATCCTTATTGAATCGTAATATACGTATTAAGGCATACGAATAATTCAATTTAGGTCTCCGATTTGATTGATAATCATCCATAAGGATCTAATTATGAGGATAGAAAGATCCTATTTTGGAATTTGGAATTTTGTGTAACGAGAGGTGTTTCGACACCTTGCACTAGGCGTGCTTAAGTCGATACACAAGGTGGAAAGTTCATGAGGTTGAGGCACTAGATATGCCAAGGCGACATATGAAGCAGAATTTGAAGGTTAAGCAGCAGCAGGGTTTGCAACAGCTTTGCTTTGGACAGCAAGGCGGCACATGTTAACCAAATGTCCCCATCGTCCACCGTGGGTGCATTTGAAACAGGGTATCTGATTCGGATGATGATGGTTACATTGATTGCACTGAAAAGCGATTCTCTTGAACGGCTTCATTCCTGAGTCGAGTCATGGTGATAGCTAAATCAACGGTCCTCTGGAGTACGACGCCTATTTTTTGAGCAATTGTAGCACCTAGTCCGGACACTCGAGTGTTGTTGTGATGAAGAGGCATCTTGAAGAAAATGGGAGACATGGGAGGAAACAAGGGAAATGAAAACAGAATAATAATGCATAAAATTGCGATCATTTGTTTGTTACCTAAGGCAAACAAATGAGATGGTGACTAATCAAAGTAAATGGGTCAATATAATGTATCGCAAAGACATGATCGCCTATAAGTGGACACTCACCCCAAGAGTTCCCAGGTAAGAGTGACTGGTCCGTTACTGCGGATTTGTACGAACACTCTAGCCTTAGACAGAAAGCTCAGGGTACAGGCACCCACCCTTCCAGTTTGCACGTGTTCACATTATTTAGACCAAACTTTGATGAGATTTTGAAAACTTTGAAGGTTCAAAACCTAGTAATCAGTCATCCTAGAACAGATGATTAGTTTTCAAAGCTGGTTCAAAATTTGTGCTCTTATTGTGGTTGTCACCTAAGGATAAGTGACGGTATTGTTTTAAGACTAAACACGAGATAACTCGCATTAGGGTCCTTGGAAGGTTATAGTCTAGGTCAAAGCATCACTAATAACCTAATTCCCTATAACCATTGGCTCTGATACCAACTTTTCTCTCACACCCCGACCACGGAAAACAACAAAAAGTGGCGGAAATGTCTGGGAGTGTTGTAACAGAATCATTGTTTCACAACCATGGAATAAATAGTTTTGTTTTAGTGAATAAATGAACTTATTGTTTTAATACAATCAAATAAGTACATCTATTATCTTTCAAATTCTAAAGTCGCTAAGGCACGAGTCCATCCTATGTATAGCATGCACCAATAATCATCACATAACAGCACCTGAAACATGTGTAAAAATAGGTACGTCAGCATAAAAATGCCTGTGAGATACATAGGTTTTATTGTAATTAGGATTCATGACTTATAAGTTTAAAGAAATTGTTTTAATAAAAGTAGTCATGATCCTTGTAAAAGGTTTTCTTTTATAAATCATACTAAAATTTATAAGAAATCAGATGATATAAAATAATAATACATAGGAAGTTAAATAATTAAGTGAAATATGTTTGTATAAAATATATTGTTTGAAAAACAATATTTTGATAAAAGGGTTTATAGTATATATAAAAATATACTTTGGTTTTAAGAAAGTCGAATAAGTAATATATTAAAATATATTTCAGTTCCAAAATTGTTAAACAGATAGTACATTAAATATACTTTAGTTGTTAAAATAATAGTTTTCAGTAGTATATCAAAAGTATACTTTGGATTTATAAATAACATATTAAACTATGTTTTGGTTTCATAAATAACATATCAAAATATGCTTTGGGTTTTACAAATAACATATTAAACTATGTTTCGGGTTTTAACAAAATATATGTTGGTTTTGTACAATATCACATATGAGAGCATATCAAACTATACTTTTGGGAGTATAACTTAATATACAAAATAATGTGATTTAAGAATTCAGTCAGACCTAGTGCATCAAAATACACCTTTGAGACTACAGAAATACCACAAAGGCAATTCCTATTTGGATGGAGAAACAAATTGGTTTCAGACATTCCATGACAATAGGAATGAGGTGTCAAATCCTATAGCGCTATATCATACTACCAATCGGTCTGGTGAACATAAAATAAGTACAATTCAACAATTAATTTTATAATCTTTGAAAAATCAGTGTTTAAACCATAAATAATCATTCAGTTTGTCAAAAGATAAGTACTAATATGTATAATCAATTATACTTTGAAATCATGAAAATAACAGATAGGTACACATGTTTCACCCCAAAACATTTGAAAACAGTAAAGAGGGGACTATGTACTCACTTGAGAGTGCTTAGGAGTCTTGAACAACTACCAAGCAAGCTAGAGGGAGCACGGAATCAAACGGCACCTAATATTGATAACTACATAAATAAACCGGACCTAAATCGGGAGATCGGATAGTATGAGGTCTCGTGAACCAAATGAGAGTGGGAACTCATATGATACGGTTTAACAAGGCCTACATACTAAAATGAAACCTATCCTAAGTGCTTACGACCCATCATGACCCGTTTAGGTAGCTTGCGCTACTTTAACGTGTCGTTCACGTAAAACGCATTCGGACCGCCTAACTAGTCCTACGACAATTATCATATGCCCTAACATTGTCTAATTATGTTGCATAATCATTTAAATGACCAAAGTTTGGGTTACATATGCTTAAATATCAATTATGCATGAAAGGGTATTTTGGTAATTTTCCTAAGGCATATAAACTACTTATCATACAACTACTTAAACGAAGTGACCATACGGTATAACCTCGAAAGGTTATTCCTTATACAACTATGGTCACCTAAAGCGTTTGGTCAGATCCTAAAGATCGACCAAATGGGTCGGGTTTGAAAGTATAAGCGATTGTTTAGATCGCTTACCTTACGACCCTACATAAGCACTAATCTAAAAGTGACGAGCTAAACATGTTTAAAACATGTTTAACAAAGTTTGAAAACAAGTTGGATATCAAGACAAACGGTTTTGATACCTAAGAGTAGTTTGGTTACAAAATACGCATAAACACGCATTTTGGCCGAAACTACGACTCGTCACTACACCTAAACAACGTGGTAATCAATAGGTATAGTCACTAGGGACTATAACCATCGTGATTACGCTCACGTTGCGAAGTTCAAACGAACTTCTCATTGACCATAGACTGGTCAATGCAGAAAGTCAAACAAAGTTTGACTTTTAAGCTAGAAAGCGATAAAAGAACGAAAGAGGACTTACAAAGGGTCCAAATAGATTTGGTTCCAAGTATTCTCTGGTAGGTAGTGAATAATCACAACCACTTAGAGAAATCTCAGACCAAATGTGCAGAAAATGAATGAGGGACATGGCCTTATGTAGTTTTTTGCAAACCGTTAGGATCATTTCTTGGAGAAGAGGGAATGATCTTGGCCATACAATTGTCAAAGAAAGATTGGGGGACTTGTTCTCCACACAAACCAACCCATAGCATGAAAAACCATGGATCAAAACCATTGGAACAAGAGGAGATGACCAGATTCAATGTTTCTGCAACTCTGATGTGTTGGGCACTGCTTACGGACCGTAAGAAAAGTTCCATACGGACCGTAAGGGACCTGCAGACCAGCAACTTTCAAAAATGACAGATTTAGCCCCTGAAGCCCCAAACTTGGTTTTCAATTCGCCATCCACTTGGCATAAACAATCAGAACTCCCCCTTTCAACAAACTATTTTCCCATTGTGATTTCAAAACAGTTAAGTTTGTTTTAATCAAATGGTTTTTCCAGAAAATTAGTTTTGTTGATTTACCACTTGTAAAAACGGGGTTATCATCACTTTGTTTTTTCAATCATTTGAAAATTTTAACAAATTTAGATTCCAACAATTACCATTTGTAGAAAATCAAGTACAAATTAATGTCCCTGATTTACCACTTGTAAGTAAACACAAACACCACTTGTAGGTTTACGAATCAAACAATTTCCAGAATGATGCCGATTCCTGCTCCACGATTACCAACTTGGGAGCTCCGGCAAGTCAGGATTTTAAGTAGAAAATGCAGTCACCCAAGCCTGACCAGCCTTGGGTGATTTTGATTCAACTCTATCCCAACCTCCTTTTGATCTGTAAAAATATTTTGCACTTTTCACTTTTCCATCTACCATATTTCCAAATATATGTTTGACTTTCCCATTGAAAGCCTTTTCAGCATCAAATTCTCCTTTACCAGCAAAGAATTGATCTGAAATTTCAATCTTACCAACTTTCAACTTCAAATTTTCCTTTGACAATGGCGGAAAGTTTTCATCGTTCAATTCTGGAATGGAATTCTCACTCTTTTTCTCAACAAATGACTCCTCTGATTTTATGGAATCAGATTCATTGTCAGAACTACTCTCAGATTTTACAACCCATCTCTGTTTGTTCAAATCAACTTTTCTTTTGTAAAAATGTTTTGAAACATCACCAGTTTCAAAAGTCGAATTTTCAAACACTTTAGATTTCTCAGTTGGTTGTTTCTTTCCATTAACATGTATGTCTTCCAATCTTGAGTTAAAAGAAACTCCCTGTTTTGTGTTGTTGGCAATTCCAAGCAATGTGTCCAATCTTGTGACATTTGAAACACGTTCTTCTCTCAACTCTTTGCTCAGTTCTCATCATCATATTCTTTTTCTTCTCAGCGAGAAACTCTTGATTTGACTGTGTCCTGAATAGTTTCTCCTTCTCTTCCTCTGAACTTGTACCTGAAACAAATTTAGTTTTTGATTTATAATTTTTCTCATTTTTATAATTTTCTGGAGGAATAAAACCACGACCTTTCTTTTTGAAATTACTGTTATGGTTTTATTTCTTTTGAAAACCATAACCAGAAATGTAACCTCTTTTCTTGTTCAATCTCTGTTGAACTCTTGAAGTGTACTTTTTAGGTTTTTCAGAAAGATTTTCATCTTTTATTTCAGAAATATTAATTTCTATTAGTTTGAAAACTTTTTTTATAATTTCTGGTTTAACACCTCTTATTGGAAATTCCTCATCAGAATATAATTTGTCTGAATCATTCAAAGTATATGCCACTTTGATTGATCCATCATTCAAATTAGATTTTGATAACAGGAATTCTTTATTGTACACCCGTTTGACTGATGAACTCGGACTTTTTTCTGACGAACTCGAACTTTCAGATTTAGACTCCAACTTTGACTCTTCATCCATATCCAACACCTGATCGACCACTTTCTTTAACAACTCAGACTCATGATCAGTGTCAGACGCTGTGAATGTGACATCAATGTTATCTGGTAACTCATCAATGATTTCAGACTTTAACTTGATGTTGAGAGCTTTATTTAAACGTTCCTCATTTGGTTTTCTGGGAGAATAACTATTCAAAATCGAGGGCGGACACTTGTTATATTTGACACTCTGTTTCTTACCAGTGTCCTTATCTTCTGTCTTTTTATCTTGAAACGCTTAAAGACCTACAACAGTAGGATAAACTCGATCAATCAAATAATCACAGGTTGTATAACTCAACAACAATCTTTTGATTCTTTCACTTTCAATCTTTTCAAATTCCAGATCCTACTTAAGCTTTGCACAGTCTTCAATATACTCATTAATGACCTTCTGCTTTGTCATTAATGTTGAACTCATCATTGGCATAGCAGCATCAACTTCTGAATTTGTTAGTGCATTTATGTCTATCGCCTCCGTCATCTCAAATCGTTGCTGAAACAATTTAATTCTAGCTTTATATTGTTATATTAGATAGAAAAGGGCAAGGTGGCATATTTGTAAATAAGGAGAATCTCCTTATATCCTTGGCCTATAAATAGGAACCTAAGGTGTTAGGTTTAGAACTTTTTGTGACTTTTGGAGACTTTTGGCATTTTGGGGACTTGGAGAGCTCTAGATCTAGAGAGAGAAAGTCTAGAGAGAGAAAGCTCCAAGGTGATTCACGTTTCTTGTACGTTTTCAGATCCATCAAAGAATCACCAATTATATTACGTCTCGTGTGTTCGGTCACATTCGTGTACGGATTCCGCACGTCACACGTTCGGTTCGCAATCGTTTCGGAGTCAAAACCGGTCCTAACAAGTGGTATCAGAGCAGGAGCTCGGTTGCAAAGATCAAACGCACAGATTCGTACTGGATTTCATCAAAATCAGATTCAAATTTTCACTCAGATTTGATCTATTGCTTCACTTTTTCATATTCTTCACGTTTCTTACTGAAAAACGCAAAATTAAACAGGATTTTACGGTTAAAAATTGCTGATTTTTGGATATTATGTGCGAAAACATCTGTTCTACAAGCCTACAAATTTTCAGATCTAAATTCCAAGCCGTTTGGGAGAAATTAATGTTTTTTTGGTTCGAAATATACATAAACATGTTGACTGTTGATGTTGGAATTCATATGAATGTCAGCCGATCGGACAGCTGATCGATCGGCTAGCTAACCGAACCAAAGCATATAATTGAAATTCATTTAAAATTCGTTGACTTTGACTTGCCAGCCGATCGACCGGCACTATGGCCGAACGGACAGCAAAGCATATCACTGCATCACACTTTACATTTCTCTAAAATTGTTGACTTGTTGACTGGCTAACCGATTGGACACATGTCCGATCCACTGCACCACACTTTAAATCAGTTGACTTTGTTGACCTAACCGATCGGACACCTGTCCGATCCATAGCATCACTATATAATTCATTTGTTGACTTGTTGACTGCTGACCGAACGGACAGCAGTCCGATCAAACACCTGTCCGATCCACTGCATTTCATTAAACACTTTGACCTGTTGACCTAACCGATCGGACGTCTGTCCGTTCCACTGCAACACTTTACATAGCATTTAAAATAGTTGACTTGTTGACTGCTGACCGATCGGACAGCAGTCCGAACGAGCGTCTGTCTGATTCATTGACACATTACTGCCATACATTTAAAAGTTGTTGACTTTGTTGACTTGCCAGCCGATCGGCTAGCATCCCAGCCGAACGGTCAGCAAATCGTTTCAAAGCATATCACTTGTTCAGGCCACTTAAGTCAACACTGCTATCTTTCTCAGTCAACATTTATTAGAGTCATTAATAAACATCAATAATTCGGTCCAATCAGGTATGTATTAGTGGAATGGTCATGATGTGTTTTGACTGAATTCAAATTAAGCGGTTCAATTGTAGTCTATCTTTGAAAATCATTCACGTGACTACTTTAATTGTTTGTCAGAATATTCATGTGCAACAAATCGGCCCAATAAAATTGATTTTGATTTAGTATATCACGTGAACATCTCATTTCTTTAAGAATCTTGTTTGCATTAGATATTAAAGGACTTGTCGACCATTGAGGTAGTGCAGGTTATAGGTGTCAGTTAGCATGTGATATTGTTTTGAAAGATAAAATCTCATTGTTACGGTCAAAGAGTCAATCGCCACCCGATCGGTCAAGCATTTTGTCGTCTTGTGCCATCAATTGAACAAGCTAGCCGATCGGACAGCATCAAAGCAAGCTAGCCGATCAACCAAGAGTTTTGTCGCGTAGTGCTGATCGATAGAACATAGGGTCGAACGAATTGCCACTCTATTCAAAACAAAACGCCAGCCGATCGGACAACCACCCGATTCAGCAATCCCAGCCAATCGGACAGCTTTACCACCCGATCGGACAAGAAGTTAACTTTCGTTGACTCACTTGATCGAATACCCGTTCGATCGACCGGCACCCTGTCCGATCGATCAACCTCCCGTCCGATTCAAGTTGTTTGATAATTTTTAGAACTGATTGTGTTCGTTTGACTGTTTATTCAGGTGATATTTGAAGTGATAAACAAGAAAAGTCATGGCTGAAGAGTTCTACAACACGTTCTACAACACGTTTACATCTGACTCGTCTGAAACATCAACTGTCACACCAAAATCAATAACAAAAACGATCAATGATAACATAAAACATGAAAATTTCTATAGAACTTATTCGAAACCACCTAAGCTTGAGAAGATAGAGGATTACACTTGGTGGAAAGAAAGATTCCTGAACTGGACCAAGGCATATGCTCACGAGAGCTGGTTCTGCTTAGAGTTTGGATATAGTCGACCAATCAATGACAAGAAAGAAGAAATCCCCCTCAAAGATCTTTCAGATGAAGACAAACAGAAATTCTCATATGAGCAGAAGATGATCGCTTTGATTCAACAATCTATCCAAGATGATATATTTTATTTGTTAAATCATGATGGGTCATCAAGATCGGTTTGGGAAGCGTTAAGGGTTAAAGCCGAAAGTGGCAAACAAATTAAAAAGAACAAAATTGCTTTACTAAAAAAGGAATTTGATTTGTTTGATAGCTTAAAAGGAGAGTCAGTGAGACAAATGATTGAACGTTTTTGTCATTTAAAAATTGAACTCGAAAGGTTTGAGATTGAGAAAACAAGAGAAGAAATAATCGATAAAATCATAGAAGCGTTATCACGAGCTGATCAGTGGCAAACGTTTGTGTTTATCTTGAAAAATGATATTTTATATGATCAATTTCTCTTGATGCTTTGATAGAAAAAATTGAAAGTCATGAACTTGAGCTACAAAAGCAAAGCAAGATGAGCGGTTCTTCGCATCATCAGAATGTCGGTCTTTACTACAAGGGCAATGCTCCTTCTATGAAAGTTGGTGAATCACCAAAGACCGGATTTAGCGTTGAAAAGACGAAATAACCACAAACAAGCTCATCAAGCTACAATCCAGGATATCACTCATCTTCTTCAAAAATAAATCCTGATGAATCAGAGGAAATACTGTGCAACATTGCTCTTAAGCTAAAGAATTCTCCAGCTATGAGCATCAATGCAGCTAAGCAGCAAATGAGTTTCCTTGCATCTGTTCTGGAATCATATGAAGGTCTAGTAGCTGGTAAAATTGGAAATTCTGAATTGACCAAAGAAGACTATGACCAGATTGATCCGGAAGAGATGGAACTTATCGATATCCGCTAGTGTTTAGCAAGCTGCATCAGAAGATCTCGGAGATACGTGGAGATTACGGGAAAACAGAAAATCGGTTGTCCGTCAACAAAGCTGGGATTCAACAAATCCAAAGTGACCTGCTTCAGATGTAAGCAAAAAGGTCATTTCAAAAGAGAATGCAAAAACTCTGAAGTTGACGAAACTAAGAAACCTTTCAATGATGATTATTATCGAAAGGCGATTTACCACCGTAGCAAAGAAGAGCCAAAACTGATTGAAAATAATCACAAAGAAAAGTCAAGAGCTTGTGCAGTAATCCATGATGACGAAGGGTTTGATTGGAGTGAGATTCTTCCAGAAGAAGATCGTGTTGAAACAGCTCATGGCAGAACACCATCAAAAAGCAAACATTATGTCTTTATTGCTGAAATCAAAGAGAAAACCAGAGAAGAAATTCTGAGTGAGAAAACCGAAAGAGAAAGATTCTTTGCAGGCTGCAGAATTGAGAAAATGCAAGAAGAATACGAAGATGCAAAATACTATGAAAGATACGACAAGAAGAGAGATTGCTATATCAACAGAAATGGTGATCCTGTCGTTCACATAAAAGAAGTGGTTTTTGATGATGTTCTTGCAGTAATTCCTCTGTCCGGCGAATACTATTCGAATATTGCGAAAGGTAAAACAGGTTATCTGAAAAAGCTGGATAAGATAATTCGTGACGTGATGACCGCGAGTTTGAAAAAGAGGGATGAAGAGAGAATGAAAAAGAATGTTGAAGGGTTAGTCGATGATTTGAAGAAAGTTGTTGAGAAAGTCAAAGTCGAAACCGTGAAAGTTGAAGATGAGAAAATTGAAGAAGAGAAGGTGATAAAAGAAGTTGTTGAAGAAAAAGCTGTTACTGAAGAACAACAGGTTGGTCAAGAAGAGATGATGAAGAAAGAAGAAGAAGAAGAAGAAGAAGAAGAAGAAGAAGAAGAAGAAGAAGAAGAAGAAGAGGTAAAGAATGAGAGTTTAGTTGCTAGTGATGATGGTGATGAAGCTGTTAGTGAAGAATAAAAGAAGAAAGATGCTGATCAGACTGAAACAACAAACAACATCGAGGTGCCAATCACTGAGGTAAATTCTGACTCTAAGATCTTAAATGAATCTGTTGAACAGTGCAAGAAATGCATGGAACCATGCAGTGCTTGTACTGAAAAAGACGAAAAATTCAGAACAAGAGATCTTGAATTCAATAAAATCGAAGAAGTTTTAAAAAACAAGTGGAAAGAAATGTTAGAAAACGAAAAAGTTTTGAAAGATAATGACGAAAAGCTAACACAAAAATGTACGAATTTAGAAAAAGAAAATGAGATTTTGAAGGAAAAAGTTTTGAAAATGACAGAAGAGTGTTTTCAAAAAGAGAATGCTTTTCAAGAGATGAAAAAGGAATATGATTCAATAAAATTGGTCTATCACATTACAAAAGAGTCATATGAAGATGTGAAAAGCCAAATGAAACTTGTTCAATCTAGACTGAGATACTGTTCTGAAACAACTGATACGCTTAAGCGACAGTATTCAATAAAGCAACAAGTTGTCAATTCTTACATTGAGGATGTTGCTAAGCTAAAGCGTCAAATAGCTGATTTAGAACAGGATAACAACAAGTTACATAGTTATCATGCGTCATCATATGTGCTTGAAAGAATTTTCAACATAAAACCGGGTGATGATGATTCTGAGAAAAACAAAAAGGGCATTGGTTCTGAGTTTCATCAAGTTCCTCCACCAGAAAAGTTCGCATTTTATGATGATGAAAAGGTCGAAAAAGCTTTCAACATGGTAGATCAATTGCCAGATAACATTGACGTAACCTATTCCAAATCTGATGATTCAAGTGATTTAGAGGTGGTAGGTAAGGTCGTTGAAAGAAGAGTCAGTTGAAAAAGGTAAATCTGAATCACAGGATGGAAATGAAGGTAGTTTTCATGAAGAATATCTGATAAACTCAAAATCTGAGAAAAATTTGAATGATGATTCAAAAGGATTGGTTTATACCATGATTGGATCGGACAAACTATTCTTAGATATTGTATTCCCGATTCAGAATGTGATTTCAGAAAAGATTGACAAAGTTTTCAAGATGGTTGAAATTGAAAAGTCTGAGATTCCAAAGTTTGCTGGAAAAGGTCACAAAACTTTTTATAACAAACATGGTTTCAAGAAGAAAAACATGAAGGCTGGTTTGGGTTATAAAAAGAAACAAAATTGGAAGAAAAATGAAGCACCAAATTATCAGACAAAGATGAACTTTGTTCATGGAACAAGTTCCGAAGAAGAGAAAAAACTCCAATTTAGGCGTCAGTCTAATGAAGAGTTCTATGCTCAAAAGAAAAGGCAACAACCACAGTTCAAAGATGTCTTAAAAAGAACATGTTTTAAATGTGATCAAATAGGACATCTTGCACGCAAGTGTCCAAATCTGAAACCTGTTGGTGTTGAGACGAAAAAGAAATCTGTGTATGTTGAGAAACAGAAATCTGATGCTGTGACTCAGAAGTCAACCAAGTTTGATTCAAAGCAAACTTGGAAGCCGAAAATGTCAAAGGCAAACTCACAACAAACATGGAAACCAGTGACACCTAGATATAGAACAACACGAAGTTGGAAAAACACGATTGATGCAACAAAACCAAACCAGTTTTGGAAACAAAAAATTGTTGTTCAAAATCAAAATGTTCAAAAAGAGTCACATTTTTACAAACGAGGTACTCCTAAAGGTTAAACATGGTCTGTTAAGAAACAAATGATTTCGGTAGATGATGCTAAAATTGAAAAAGTCTTTGTACAAAATGACAAAGATTTTTCGAAGTTGAATGAAGCATATTGTGTTGAAATGCCTAAGGTCAAACAGACCTGGGCTAAATTGTTCAAGTAATTGAGTAATTTGAATGTGCAGGTGCTTCCGAAGAAAACAGTATGTAAAGAGGAGTGTCGGAGCAGCCTGGCACAAGAAGAGGAGGAGGCTGCTGAACCCCGTGTTGGTTGAAATAGGGAGTTTGTTTGTTTTTCTGTACATAAATAAACAATATTCCTAAAACCCTAAAAATTTAAAAATTTAAAAACCAAAAATATGTTTGTTTTTAAATTTGTCAAAAAATTCTAAAATTCAAAAATTTGTTGATTAAATACGCCAAAACCCTCACGGCTGAACAAACATGATTACTTTCAAAAGATTGAAAAACGGTTTTCAAACTGTCGAAAATCAATGGGTTGTAAATCATGGGGGTACATTATGTTTTCTGCAAATCAGTGCATGTGAAGCAGAAAATGGATGGCGAGACGAAGCTATCAGTATCAGGTTGTCAAATTTTCTTTAAATGGTTTTGAATTTTAGGGGGAGTAATATTGTTAGAAAATCCAAAAACATTAGAAAATTTAAAAAAGCCAAAAACATGATAAAATTCAAAATTGAGTTTTTGTGTAAAAAGAGGAAATGATAGTACATCAGTAGACAATCACAGTATGCTAAAGAAATGGAATGTTAAAATGTGATAAACGGTCTCACTGATGATGTGCCAGTAGGTTTTTACACGCTTAGTAGATTGTTTTCGAGATATAAACCTAAATATCAAATACTTACTTATCTCGTGGGGAACATCTCTCGGATATATGGGTAACCCCCGAAATCTTGTTTGAAAGACCCCTCTTTCTGAGATACTAGGTCTTTATGCTTAGTGATATGTGGGGTATTATCCCGGGACTTCTGATTTTGCGGAAGCAATGGCCTAGTCCCCGTATAATACTTTTCGCTTGCTTGAAATAAAAGCACCACCCTCAGCATAAAAATGATGAAACATTGAAAAATGCTAATCATGTGCTGTTGAAGAAAAGATTCTCTAAAGGGAACACACCGAAAGACTAGCCATCATCTCTTTGCTGAACGGAAGTTCTGACCTGAGCTCTCATGGCCTCGCAATTTAACCCTTTACAGATATCATCTAGGTATATTCACCTGTAAGACTGAATATTGGGATCTGGATACGGGAGTATATTCAAGAGGTGGGACACATGAATAAGTTTAAGTCTTTAATACACCTAATCCGTATCTCGAAACAATTGAACTTTGTGTGAAAATTTAAGTGGATCAGTATACTGACAATCTAAGTGAATCGTTTAGAACTTAAAGTGTTTAAAGCTCAACGGTACTAGTGATTTGTCATAAACTGATATGATCCTCTGACGCGAACTCAAACAAAAATATTGCCTGTAAATATGTATGTAAATATTTCTTTACTGCTTTATATTTCAGAAAATTTCAAAAAGATTTTGATTCGATTTTATTTTCGACAACCGATGTCTGGGAAGCTGAGTTTCAAAATCTAAGTATGCTGATTGTGTTTCTGAAAATAAACAAGTTCATTAATTTGAAACTTGAAATTTTAAAATCAAAAATCAAAAACAGTTTGTGATATCTCCAAGGTCATTAAGTTGGACTTGGATGATAAACCGTGAAGGATTTGGATGCTTATACTGTTAAAATATGTAAAAAAGCCAGTTTCCGATCCGGTTCGCTGAAACTGCCAAATCTTTAAAGATTGTTGATAGGGAGAGAGAATCAAGTATTCCTGGATATATTCATATTATTATATCTTAGAGCCAGGATCTTGATTTTGAAAGTTTAATAGAGCCAGGTCACGATTCCTGGACAATCTGAAAATGCTTTCATTGTAAAAATATTCTAGCTTATCCTGAGAGAGCCAGGGTTTTCAATCCTGGATGATCAAAATGTTTTAGTTACAAATGTTTGAGGATTGCAGATGTTGTACCAGACTACGATCCCGATAGCCGAGTCTAAGGGGGAGTCTGAAGACGAGCTCAACGCAAGGGGTAGCGTGCAAGGAGCCAGGTATCTTTCCCGGAAGAGCTTGTAACCGGAAAGCCAGGTGTCAATCCCAAAGCACGGAAGCTTGATGAAAGGGGGAGCCTGAAGAGTTTACCGAAAGGGGGAGCTGAAGCTGAAAACAAATCCACCGGGATTCTGTTCAAGCAAGAGGGAGTCTACATTGATAAAAAGGTGTAAAAGCTTCAAGAAGACTCAGTGAGAGAAAGAAAGACCAGAAGCTACGAGTCTGACTAAATGTTTGAGATTGACTGCGGCAATATCCAAGGGGGAGTCTGTTAGTGCATTTATGTCTATCGCCTCCGTCATCTCAAATCGTAGCTGAAACAATTTAATTCTAGCTTTATATTGTTATATTAGATAGAAAAGGGCAAGGTGGCATATTTGTAAATAAGGAGAATCTCCTTATATCCTTGGCCTATAAATAGGAACCTAAGGTGTTAGGTTTAGAACTTTTTGTGACTTTTGGAGACTTTTGGCATTTTGGAGACTTGGAGAGCTCTAGATCTAGAGAGAGAAAGTCTAGAGAGAGAAAGCTCCAAGGTGATTCACGTTTCTTGTACATTTTCAGATCTATCAAAGAATCACCGATTATATTACGTCTCGTGTGTTCGGTCACGTTCGTGTACGGATTCCGCACGTCACACGTTCGGTTCGCAATCGTTTCGAAGTCAAAATTGGTCCTAACAGAATTTGTCTTTTTCAAACCATCAACCGTTCTGTTCAGCACATCATAAGATTCCTTCACATACTTCACATCAGACAATAAATTTTATTTCATCTTTTCTAATTCAACGATCTTCTTATCCTTCTCATCATAATCTTTGCAAGATTCTAAACATTTCTGACAAGGTTTAATGACCTCAACAATCTTTTCTACCTCGACAACCTTCTCAACTTCGATGATCTTTTCTATTATTTTCTCAACTTCAACAATTTTTTCAATTATTTTTTCGACTTCAACAATTTTCTCCACTACCTTTTCAATACTATCCAGTTCTTCATTGAATTCTAACTCTTTTTCCCATCCTTCAACTTCGACCTTCTCTGTTGAACTTTCTTCAAGTTCTGCTTTCTCAGCTTCCAGATTTATCTTTTCTTCAGCAATCCTATTTGCTTCCAACTCTCTCTTCAATCTGGCATCCTTCTTCTTGTTCAACATCTCAACCTTATCTGCAAAAAACAAATTAAAACTATCAGTATCCAAACCTTTTCTAGCTTTATTAATATATTCTTCTTCATCATCTGTATCTGCACCACTTCCTAATTCTGGAAAAATCGATATTCTTTTTTACTGAGATTTGACTGATTCTGCTTCCAAGATTTGAGCAATAAGAGCTGAACCAGGTGGAATGTATTTGTCCCAGCTAAAACCCTCTGCAACTTTTTCATCATCTTGATTAACAATATATGCTTTCTTCTTCTCAACTTCAATGGCACGAGATGATGATGGTTGTTGTTTAGTAAGCTGATGAAAATTTGATTTTTGATAATAATTGTTGTTTCCAGATGAGTCTTGTCTTTCAGTTGCTTCTTTATTTTTGCATTCTCTTTTAAAATGTCCCTTTTCTTTGCAACGAAAACAAGTAACCTTTGATTTATCAAACCCTATTGGAGATGCACTCATTTCTCGAAACTCATCTCTACTAGTGATTTGTTGGAATTTTTCAGCTCTTCTTACAGCACTAGCCAAACACCATTTGATATCCATCAATTCAAGTTCTACAGCATCAATCTGATCATAATCCTCTTTTGTGAGCATCGGATTTCAAATTCTACCAGCAATTAAACTTTCATATGACTCTAATATAGCAACAAGTGATGCCATGTGTTGCTTAGCCATTTCTAGAGAGAGATTTTGACCATTTTGAATGTTCAATGTAACATTACATTGCAAATTCTTTGGATTTTGTTGCTGAGGACTTGGTGTTGTGAAATTCGAATCAAAACTTGAATAAGAAGATGAATATCCACCACTCTGAGTTGTAGTGCTAACATTTGAACCAGAAGAACCATCAGCACCAAAAGCAGTCTTGATCTTTGGACTTGGAGTGGTTTCAAATTTATTTCCTCTGTAATACAGACTGACATCTTGTTGTGCATTTGGATTAGACATGATAGCAGTTTTCTGAATGTCCAATTCATGCTCTTCAATCTTCTGAATGAATTTTTCCAAATTCATATTTTCAGACTTTCTCATGTGTTTTAATATCAACAAATACGTTCCCCATTTATGCTGGGGTAACGCATCGGCTAACTTATCAACCCACTCATCATCGTCTTTCTTTATTTCCAATCTTCCCATTTCTAAAACAAGATGACAATATCTATCGATTGTTGTTTTTGTTGATTCTCCTTCGAAAGCTACAAACATATCAAATGATTTCTTTAATAAGGCCTTTTTGTTCTTTATCATATCAGCGCTTCCCTTGAACTTTTGAATCAATGCAGTCCAAATTGATCTTGCAGTACCCTCATGTTGAAGTAAAACAAAGATATCTTCTTTAACTGCTTGTTGAAGAATACTGATCATCATTTTTTCACTTGTATATTTCAATTTTTCGACATCTGAATAGTCACAGAAAGCTTTTTCAATCCCACATTCATTTTTTGGTTTCTCGTAATCTTTCTCTAATGAACACCATACGTCAAACTTATAAGCTTGAACCCAGTTTTCAAACCGATTTTGCCATCCTCTAAAATCTTCAATGTACATAAGCTTCGGCGGTTTTTGATAAGTTCTCGTCTCATTCTCACTGTAAAGAGTTTCAGCAGCTGTAACAGGAGCAACTGGTGTAGTAAACGCATTGTAGAATTCCTCTTCCATGATTCAGTAATAGATCACAAAGTCAACAAAGTTCAAACAAAAATGAAAGTTCACACGAAATGAAAATTCAAACGAAACAATTTGGTGCGAAATAGCTACTACAAACGAAATCAAATTTTGGTGGGAAATATCATTTTCAAATGAGATCAACTTTCACACGAAATACCGATTCAAGCGAAAACACTTTTTGGTGCGGAATACCCTTCAAACGAAATAGCACCAACTCAAACGAAATACCCTGATTTCGTGCGAAATACACCAAATACAGTGATTTCGTGCGAAATTAAATGTACTTCTCAAACGAAATAGCAATTTCAAGCGAAATCAATTGCCTATTTCGTGCGAAATACTGCTAACGTCACTTAATCCGAAACCATTTTCAAGCGAAATTATCAATTTTATCACTTTTAGATCGAATTTAAGTCTAATTCTTTCAAGGATTCATTAAAACACTGTTTCGCATGATATGTTTGAAATTCAAACCATTTTAACCGTGAAAACTTGATTAATTTTGAAAAGAAGGTGTAGAAGTCAGATTTTTATGGCTGTTTTGGTAAGAACTCTTCCAACTGAGCTCTGATACCACTTGTAGGATCGTTCTGTGACCCAAACAAGTCTGTCAGAAGAGTTCTCGGTCTAATCAGAGGCGGAATTAATTGATTAGACTTTGTAACAGCTTGATTCACACTTAATTGTCTTGTTTTATTGATTTGACACGTTTACAGATCAAACGACACGTCAACAGCACTTCGGTACCGAAATCACGAACGTTACAAATGAAATCTCATCAAGGGTATTTATAGGGGAGGTAATTTTGCATGGAATTGCCAACTGCTATTTCGTGCGAAATAGCAGATTGCTATTTCGTGCGAAATAGCTAGATGCTATTTCATGCCAAATTATCCTTTCACACACAAACCCTAGATTTCTCGAACTACGTGCCCTGATCTAACATTTCAATTACAAGACTCGATACAAGACGAAGTCGACAGACGTAATGCACCAACATGTCGCGTTAAACTGATTACGTTTACGTAACAGTTTGCGCTTAACTTTCTAGAAAGTGATTAAGAGCTCGAAATCGAACAAGAATTGAAACGTGAAATTGTCAAACATAAATAAACAAATATTCGGATCAAAACACCATGTTTCATTGATATTTGAAATTGTTCTACATCGTACAGTGTTTACAGAAGCACAAATTTCACACTACGCTCATGAATTTTGGATTTTTAGGAGGTTTTAGATGTAAAACATCAAATTGAAGGTAAATTCATGGATGGATTTTGAAATTGAAGACATCATTAGATTCGTAATTGATTTTCGCACATATCGGGTAAAGTATAATCATAAAATTAACAGAAATAACGATTTTGGATCGAAATTTTTGATTAGGAATCTTCGTGATAAAGGACAGTCCCTTTCGCACGAATGGATAAACACCTTTCGCACGAAAGGATAGTCCCTTTCGCACAAAAGGACCAATCACTTTTGCACGAAAGGATCAAATGCCTAAAAAAATGCATTTTTGATCGCAATAACAAGATGAGTGTCCAGAAACAATTTGGTAATTAAAAGTTTTTTCGAGATTTTAACAACCAATACGGGATGTTCGGGGACACCATCGGAGCTTCAGAGAACAGATTTGATGATGCGATCACATATTGTTGAAGATAGTGGGGTAGTGATGATACCTATGCAAAATGATTATCATTAAGGTTATCTGACTATTAATGGGCCTTAACAAAAAATCCGCATTGATGAACAATTGACTTTTGTGGGCCCAAATGACACATTTTCGGCATAAGTCGAGTTTTTCAGAGAATAGAGAGGACTGAATTGCCTATTATGAGGGGAATTCAGTGATAAGGATTAGAGATGTCAGAATTTGTAAAAATGAGGGGGAATAAAAATTTCATAGAATATATTGAAATTCCAGCATTTTTGATATTCGTGACATGCAACAGTATTCGGGTGGTTTCGACTTCAGATTATCCGGGAATACATGGGATCTTGATTTCTTAGTTCGTGATCATAGGAAGTTCAGACTCTACAGATCAGGGTCAGATTGACGTCTTAGGGTTTGAGTCCCGGTCTTCGTCAACCCGGTCAACAGGATTAGCGTCAGAAGATGAGTTCTTTTCTAGACTAACTGATAGCGAATGATGATGTTTGTTGATTAAGCTGCTGCCGGAACTAACGGAGAAGACTATGCATTTGTTATAGTGACTGAAGAGGAAGAATATGAATCTGATCGTGAAAGAATGTTTCTGAGATTTGAATGAATCACCAGATGATTTGTTATCCGATGAAGATTTGCTGATTGTGGAGATTATCGTTTACACTGATCAATCATTCAGGAGTATGCTTAAAGATGATTACGGAAAATAGGATTTTGGATTTTCATGGGTAGTCTTAAACTTGAAGTTTACCAATTTGGTGATTTGAAGTTTCTATCAATTTCCGGTTGGGTTTTTGAAGATCAGAGGATCAAGCAGGCGGAATGCGATGGAGCTGAAATAGTAAATAAAAAACCGAACGCTGAGGTGGTTAATGCTGAAACAGATAAGAGACATTGATTCGTTTCAAGATGATAAGATTGCAATATAACAAATCAGAGGAGGTCGGGAACCGTGCAAACAAAGACCTGAAGATTAATTTCAGGGGCAATTTGTGCATAACGAAGATAGTGCGAGCCCGAATCAACAATCAAGGAGGAATCGATTGAAGAATTCAAGATGCCTGATTGAAGTTGCAGAATATTCAAAACACGACTCTCGTTTTCAAAGATCAAAATTCAACAGTGACGACCAAGGGGGAAAGGAACCAATTGCCCATTCGCACGAAAGAGTCTTTTGTGCGAAAGGAACCAATTGCCCATTCGCACGAAAGGAGCCCATTTGTGCCCTTTCGTGAGAGAGAACCCAGTCGTCCCTGGTGCATTCGTGCGAATGACACCATTCGTTCTATTTGTTTCAGACGAATGGGCTTGCCTATATATATGGGACTTGGGTTCTCTCATTTACAAGTTTTGGAGTTTCCAGAGGGGAAACACTGGCGAAATTTCTTCAGAATTTCGCCAGCTTGTAAAAGATGTAAACTCTTTCGCTACGAATGAAGCCTTCAAGTTATGGTAACTATCTGCTTCTACTCCTTTCTTATCAATAATATTCTACCGAATTAGTTCTATTGGGGCCAAAACTCCGTTTAATCCTGCTGGATCTTGGAATCTCAGTTGTTTATGTAATCCACGCAAGTCCTACATGTATCTAGCAAATAGCACACGTATAATTTGTCACAATATATTTTACCATGTGATTTTCATGCACATGTTCATAATATAACCTATGACATGACATACGCTATTTATACACTCACTAAGCAAGTGCGGACACCAAAAATAGCAAGTTCGACTCTTATACGCTTTATAAATCATGCATAGCAAAATCACTGAAATTTAGCTGCTTTAAGAAGCTCGTTCACCAAACCTACGATGTTGCAAAAATTATGATCTTTTTATGGGATGTACCAATCGGTGCGGTTGTCCGTTTGCTAAAAATTTGTGGCCTAACTCTTTATCAAAAAATTTAGAAAAATCTTTCACTATGCAGTGGCCAGATTCGTCACTTTCGGACTGCAGCTTACAGAATTTTTTTTAAAAAATCCTATATTACCCGATTGACCCGATTTTACTTAGAGATTTGCACCGACACCTAAGACTATCTGTTGTACAAATTTCATGACCAAACTCCAAGTATTCTCCGAGATATGATGTAAAAAACAACACACAAAATTCTGTAGAAAAATGCAACTTTGACCACTGAAACGAAATAATTCGTTGAAAACATCAAAATGCGTCCAAAAGTTGTCATTCCAGCGCCATTTGAATCGTATCTCAAAATACTACGTTTTGGACTCAAAAAAATCGAGTTTTCGTTATGTTATGACATGGTTACAGTCGATTAAAGCCGGCTATAACTGTTGGACAGCTTACTGTTTTTGTTACCAGATCCCGCAAACGATTTTCTGGTGAACCCACGACATATAAACAATAATCACAACAGATTATAAGTTGTGTATATAAATTTTTTCATGCTCAAACATCAAGGATATAAACCCTAATCGATATACATATGCCTATACAAACATATTCAATCATACTATGCATCATTCTTGATTTTCGTGAACACTAGACCACACCTTATCATCATAACACATCAACGTCATTATTTAAACATAATCACAGCCATGTATTCAAAAGAAACTTTAAACCAAAACAATAATAAACACTAACTGAGCGAGAGCGAGAGGGAGTGCGAGAGAGAGAGAGAGAGCACCGAGAGGTGAGAGGGTCGCGACAGAGGGGGTGCTGTCGTCGATCGCCGAGAGAGAGGAGAGGAGAGAGCTAGTCTTTTTTTATTGACAACCGTACACACATACATGCATGCGTAAACTCAAAAGGGGAGGTTGGGCTTGGGCGATTTGGGATTAGGGAGGTGTTTGGGCCGAGATCAAAGAAGAGATGGAGGTGGCGGTTGGGTTTGTGTGGGCCGCAAGGGGAGAGAAGGAAGTGGGGTTTGGGCCGGCGGTGTAACGGGCCGGCGGTAGTGGGTTGGGTCATGCCAATGGTTTAGGTTTCTAGTCGTTAGCTTCGTGTACCAAAAGGAACATGTATGCATGTAATACTAACTAGTTAGTTTGGATAATTAAGTAACTTGTTACGTATAAAAGTGACGTGTGACATAACATAAAACGTAATGAAGAGTAATGAGCATAAAATTAGAGATGCAAAACGAAGGGCGCTAACCTTAGAAGTACGGGTTGTCACATAAAATATTGTATTCTAAATCACGTAATTATGTAGTTATGTGCTAAGTATTCAAAATCACGTAATCACATAATGGCTATGCAAAATCACGTAGTCATTTGCTGGATATTCAAACTCACGTAATGGGTATTCGAAATCATATAATTTTTTAAGAAAATTAACGTATGAAAAAACTTATATTCGTTCGAAAATCAGGGGGAGGAACTCAAGTGAAAATGACTAGAATACCATTTTCTATTTGTTTCTTCAATTGTTATAATTACGAAAATGTCATGACTTAGTTTTGAGCCTTTAATATTGAAAGATCAATGATTGTGCTTGTTACCTACCCTTGGTACAATTTCTTTATCTTGTACAAGTTCTGCAATCTATCTATTTATCCGAATGTTGATAACTTTTTGATTACTTTTCTCCTTTTAATCGAAACTTAATGGATTAGATAAACCTCAAACTACAAATTTAAATTTATATATTAATTTGGAAAGAATATAAACTATGCATAATACTTCTGCTTAGAATGTAATCAGTAATTTGTTTTATAAACTGAACCCATGTTAACCGATTTTGCACACCTTTTTATTACAATCTCGGGTGAGGTTATTGTAAAAAAAGGGTGTGTTTTGTGAGAAGTGTAAGAAGTAATCTACATCCTTGGATCTAGAATCCAATGATTAAGATATAATGGCAAAATTTTAAATAGTGTTTGCCATTAAACTAATTAATTTTCTAGATTAAAGGTAAAAATTTAGTATGTTTTAAATTCAGAAACTCACACAAGCAAGTTTCTCTCGTCTTTTTTAAATGTCAATAATTTTTATACTAATTTAAAAAAAAATACACCATAATAACGAGTTTTTTTTATCTTTAATATGAGTATCATATTGCTATATTTATATAGAGAAAAAAAAATTACGTTTCGATCGAATGTTTTAGTCCATGGTGTTTTGTTTATGTTTATACAATGGTGTTTTGATTGTATTGTGATTCAAGGCGTAATATTTTAAACATCTGGATCACAATGTATTGTGATTCAAGTTATGATATTTTAACATCTGGAATGATTGTATTGTTATTCAAATCATGGTGTTTTAACACCATCCGAGGATGATTGTACTGTTACTCCAAAGGACTTGAATATCAATACAATCTTTCCAGATGTTAAAATATCATGACTGTATTATGATTTAAGGCGTGGTGTTTTTGAAATCTATATGGTGCTTTATACCTGCAAAATAACTCCTAAAGCGGTTACAATCATTCTAGAAAATTTATCTTCTAAAATAACTTCAAAAGCGGTTACAATCTATTTTATAGTTAAATTGATTTTTTGAAGTTAATTACTGTATTACCCTTAATCCATAAAATTAAATAATGTCACGTGTCGTCTCAATAATATTTCTCATACTTCTCAGAAACTTCATCTTTTTTACATAACTCGAACCTTATAATCCCTAAATAATGTTGTTATATAATGTTAACTAACGCTTAATTTTGTTGACAACGTTTATTAACATTGTTTTTTAACCCCAGGGCAAAAAGAGAGACATTGTGCATCATTGCATGAATTTATGCAAGTTATCTCATGACAAAGGTATTGATAAGAAAGCAACAGATAATCCGTATTAATACTCATCCTCTTGACATGAATTTACTTTTTGACATTGTATGGATAGTTCTAGTATTCGTATTCCAAACTTATCCATTGAATACCACAAAAGCCTATATACAAATTGGCCGTCGGTGCAATAGTTAAAATGCTACTTTTTTTTTTCCAACGGATATTAGTGATCATGAATTTTGTCAAAAAATATGTGACAAAGGTACGAATTTTGCAAAATATGTTATTTGTGACGGATGTTAAAAACCATAAATTTTGTGGCAAACGGGTTTTTTTGTTAGTGTTCTTTAAAAGGAACGAAGTGAGTAGCCATGTCTAATTAACTCTTATTATTATATCTTATACTTATACTTGTAACTTTTAAAATGTATAGGTTTAGATACAATTCAAAACGTATACGCATGCAATATCTGAAAATTTTGAACACGTATTATACAAATTTATACACCGGTGCTTAGATATAGTCCACAAGAAAACTGTCATTGAAAAAGAAAAATAAAGAGAAGATGCCATCATTTAAAATTCTCAAAATACTTATTCCAAATATAGTAAATAATTATCACAAACTGTGTAATAGTCGATTAGTTTTTACACATACTTATAATGGCATTGAATGCAACGAATGTGACTTTAATTTGTGTGGTCTTAAGATAATGATTCCATTTGAATGACAAGCCACCGATTAGCAATAACAAATACAAAAATTAGAAATTAATTAAATAATCACATACCAAAAGTCCTTTGTGTTATGTAATAACTAGAACCTATTAGCAATGTATAGAAGAGAATGAGAGAATGGGAGATGAATTTCTTATTGATATCTCATACAAAATACATGAGCCACTATATATAGGATATAACATTAATACAAACATAAATGTGACATGGGAGTTAGAAATGTGGATAATCACTAATAATGGATGCATTCATAACACTCCCCCTCGACTATCCACATGATGATATACTATTCTTTAATACGCTTGGTGATGCTGCCTCGTTAAAAACCTTGCTAGGAAAACCCAGTGGGACAAAACCTCAGCTAAGGGAAAAGAGTGCAGCGCGTATTGTCTCCCCCTGATACTTCTGGATCAGGTATGTTGCCTCATTAAGGAAAAAGAGTACATACACTATGTATATTATGGGTACGTTACTCCCCCTCAATTTTACTTGTATATCTTGATGATGTTGAATCCAATCTTCTGTGACAATTGCTTGACTTGATAGTTGGCGTAGTCTTCTTTGATTTGGGTGTTGTTGTCTTACATTGTCTTCTTACAGTATAGCTTGAGCTTCTCTTGATCAACTCTAATCTACATACTTCTTAAATATGCTGAAATCTTCGACCTTCATAACTTGTATCTGGATTGAGATCGAACTCTATGTGAGTCTATAATATATCAATCATAACCTAGGACGCCATATTGTTCTTGTGAAACTATCCCGTGTCTCGAGTTTGTAAATATGTCAAATAATTATTTAATGCGCTTTCTAATTCTGTCTCGTTAAAAACCATGCCAGGAAAACCCAATGGGACAAATTGTAGCTAAGGGAAAAGAGTGCACTACGCATTATACATAATTAACAACATGATTTATGATGATGTTAAATTAGTACTTCGGGACCTATAAGATAAACTGATATTACTAGATCAGTTATGTTGTCTCGTTAAAAACCTTACCAAGAAAAACCCAATGGGAAAAACTTAGTGAAGGGAAAAAGAGTGCAACATTTGAGATTAGAACTGTAATCTTACCAATACAACGTAATATCAGATGTCGTCTTGTTTGCAAGATACGTCAATGCTCTGATCGCAATTAAGTTTGGTACTTCTTAACTAAGTAGTTCAACATCCTTTTCTTGGGGTTGATAAGAATATTTTTTCTATGTCAAGCGATCAGACAATCGTTCATGTACTCAACGAATGGGCTTTTTCTATATAAAATCTTCTAGATGTAGTCAGATTGATGAGCAAAAATAGTACATATATACTCGAAACTACAGGTCGAGGATAACTACACTTTGTAAAGGTCATTCAAAATTTTCCACTTTAGTTTGAGAGTTCCCTCTCGATGATGTTTACATTATCACTGTAAGAGTGAAATCTTGTTAAATAGATATAGCTCATTTTATCAAAATTATACCTCTCTTTTCAGAGTATAGTCGACTGTACCACATACGAGTAGTTTCCTTTAAGATTTATATATATAACACATATGGGGTTATTGTTTCATAATGCTTTGAGCATTTTTAATCCTTCAAGTGTTTTCATATAGATGTCATTTGCATGTGTCTCGTACATGTATACGGTGATGACATCCATAAGTTGTTTTATCTTAAGTCATTCTGAGATTGCGAGGCCGCTTAACCATCTAAAGATTATCGCATCCACTACAGGGGTATACGTTTCCGCGTAATCAACTGCTGGGATTTGGGAAAAATCTTTATGTTAAAATGCGTGCCTTACATCGCAAAAACTCATTATTTACGTTTCCTTTTATTTAAAGACACCCATTTATAACCTACTGGTTTGACGTCTATGGGTGTTCGAACTGCTGGTTCGAAAACGTTTAGTTTGTCGAGCAAATTTAGTTCAACCTTAAGTCATGTAGCCATTTTGGCTATTTGTGTGCGTACACTCTTGCACACTTTCTATATATGTAATCCTTTTTTTCATTGATTACATCTATTGCTATAGCATAATCAAATATATCATTTTACACGTGTTTCATTACGGTTCCATATTGTACTTATTTTGTACATAATTCATCGCGATCTCATATTTGTTTGGTACTAGAGTTTCTTTTAGAACTCCATTAGCCTCTTTTGGGGTTTTGACAACAACCTTCTTTAAGGTTTAGTATGCAACCACTTCTAGGGTTTTGTATGCAACCACTTATGGTGTTTTGTGTGCCACGTCTTTTGGGGTTACACCAACTGCGTTACTCTGCTCTTTTTGTGTTTGTGGGTTTTATCTTTTTGGAACCGATTTATCTCTCACAATTTATTAATATGATAATCATTTTGTGAGTGCTTCCATTCGAGCAGATAAGTTTAAGCTGGTATATGTGACTTTGTCACCTTATTTGTGTTAGTGAATGCATCTTGTATTTCATTTGTTATCATTTGCAAATACACGCTCTTTCTTTTGGACTACAGATTTGCATTGACCACTTCAGGGGTCGATATATAATATGATGCATTTTTTTATGTTACCGGTCTTTCATTTTCTTGTATCCCCCTAAGACTGGGAATACGATGTACATATCCCATTTTATATGTTATGGTGGTGCTATTGATACATAGGTTGCACAACAAAATATAAAAAAATGGAAACTTGGTTCTCTTCAGGAGACCAGTTGTAATGGGGAGTATTTGTGATAAGCAGTTGGTTTTGAATTGATATAATCAATCGACGAATTCTGTCTCGACTACGTATGCCTCTCACTATATTTCACATTGTGCCCAACAATGGTCCCTACAATTGGGTTGTCAAAGAACAATGTTAAACCATGTCAAAAAAACAACGTTCCATGGTGTTGGGCATATGCTACATACGGGTAGCTAAAAACTCACATGTAACCATGTATGAATGCCACAATCCACACAACTGTACATTTCAATGGTCCCATATAAGAGGGATTGTTTGTATGAGTCTATTGTTTGGAAGGGCATAAAAATTTATTTGCCACAAAAAAAAAAAAAAAAAAAAAAAAAAAAACTAACTAGACATATGATAAGGCATTTTGGGAGCTAATGTTTTTAGATTACTTAGAGGTGCTAAGGTACCGGTTAGCATATTTAATTGTTTAGCATATCATGATGCTATCTTGATGACCTGTTTGGTCATGCCATGTGGTGAACGTATAAATATTCTAGTAACTTCTGGTTACTCACCATATTTGATTTAATGGAATATTGTGGAAAATTAGTATCATTTATAGTAACTTCTAATATAGTCTTCTGGCCATATTTGCTATATGATATATTTTAGATATTTAGTACTTTTTCTTTTACACCATTCCAAGGTGATGACTTTTCATTCAAACATAGTGGAAACTTAATAAATGTCTTCTGTATACATTAGAATATGACGCATTATGAATTACAAAATTCGATATCAGCGGGTAAACTATCGATGCTCTTCTGGAGCATTTAATATGCTATTAACACGTGAAATAGTATCAATAGCGTCTCTACCACGTGAAATATTATAGTTTTAGCCTTTGTTTAGAGGGAAAACATGTACTATTCATAAGGTTTTCCATCACTAGGCTATATGTTAGCCAAAAACGCCATGTGCGATGAACTAAAGTTTGGGTTGAACTTGAAAAATCATTATTAAAAACAAACGGGACTTTGTAAGCTTTTGGGAGAACTTCGGGTTCTCATCATTGATTTGGGATTCATGTGAGCATCAACACTAACTCAAATGAATTATTATCTATCAATTTAAGTAACTTACATCAGAGTAGTTTACTTAAGCTAAAGTCCACTAATTATTTTCATAGCTATTTTTCATCATTTTCATGTGAGGGCACATTTCTAATGACTATATCAATGTCTATTAATATTTGTTTAGCAACAACAAGCAATTAGAAGAATAACCATACAATTAATTATGTTGACTATGCATAGCATTGTAACAAGCTGAAATATCAAATCACTAAAGCATAACAATGTTTATCTCAGCGTAGTTGTTTTGGTAACCAGCTACCAATGAAATTTGTATTAATTTATTTAGCACATTTAACTTGTCAAAAGGCAATACATATAACATATATGCTATCTAAAACAATGAGACCAACAGAAGTATTGCTAAACAAATGAAATCCGTAATATCTACCCATAAGCAAGTTATATGCATGTTAATTATTCACAATTTATATGCATTTCAATTACATATATAAATCACACACAATCCTAGGACATTATACGTATACATATATATGTGTGTGAGTGTTAAAGAGATTAAGCTCATATTAATTTGCTTGTCATGTCTAGAAAAAAAATATTAAAGATCATTTAAAGTAATAAGAATTAATCAAATTTCTAATTAAAAGATATTAATAAGAATGAATTAAAATTAATAAAGAATGAATTAAATGGGAAAAATGATATTTAATGATGTTAATTTCTAAGCATTAACCAACATCATATATATTAATATCCATGTTCATAACTCCATATAATTTAAGATTGTAATTAAATGGATATTAAAGATCATTTAAAGTAACATACCCATTTGTTTATGACGTGTTGTGTAATTTATGCATAAATGTAACATGATAAAGCCAATCACAAGTATATCATATATACACATATATTTGTCACTATAGTTTAAAACATAAACAAATGTCACTATCAACTTTCTCGATCATATAATAACATATGAATCTTTATTACTCGTAAATGAGCTTTCTTATACTAATAAATTTTGTTGCTCAAGAAAATATAACAGGTCTTGAGAATTTTAGTGTCATGTTAATTTGCAAATAATATCTTTTACCACACAAATATTTCATAGAATCAAATCACATATTTAAATATCAAATAGACACAAAAGTTTATACAATTGCAATAACAATGATATACAACAAAATTAACTAAGTAGTTGTCATATTATAACATATTATCATATAACCATGTGCATTATTGTAAATTCATTAACAGAATTGCACTAATGATTATCTTCAAATATAACTATTAGACATCACCTTTTAATACAAATTGTATTTTGGTAGTCATCATAAATTCTATAAATACTAATAACAAAAACTAATTAATGGACCAATCAAAACTCATAACCATAATAATAAAAGCACATAATGATATCAAAACTCATAACCATAATAATAAAAGCACATAATGATTTAGAATTTGTAATGTCTCTTTGAAATGTAATTTGTTGTATAAAATTTAGAACAACAATAAAAGGCTATTTAATTACTATTTACTAACCATAAAATATAATAAAAACAATTTATTAGAACAATAATAAAAGACTATTTAATTACTATTTACTCATTTCGTAAATTGAAAAAAAAAATAGGTAAATATACATCAACATGAATTAATGATGAGGAAATCGGAATTAATTTTATAATTAATAATATTCAATCCACAATCATAAGTTATATATTAGAACTTTAATTGAATTTATGCTATATTAATTAAAACTAAATAATATATATAACTTTAAAATATATATAAATAATATAATCAACAAGTAAATGCAAGATCATGGATATCATAATACAACTTTTCTTTTCAAGGTTTATCTATTAAACATGCATAAAAAGAATTTATCAAACTATATATCAATTTCTAAACCAAGGAATAAGCTTGCAATATAACTAGCAAATATGTAAGATTAGACTTAATAAATTAATAACAAGTATTTTCTCATCGGGTTCTGTAACAAGTGTCCGTGATGATCATTTATTCTAGAAAAGGTCATTGAAAATGAAAATGAAAATTATGAGTAGGATTTGAACATCCCATGTTCAACCGACTTTCAAAAATCTCATTTTGGTTAACAATTATTCTTATCATGGTAAAATCAAGTTGAAAAGATAAGGCATATTGAACAAGAAACAATATAGGTATAAAAGTAGTACCTTATGTAGATAAACATGTATGGTGGAAAAAAAACTTACCTTGAAATAACTAAAGGAAATAGTATTTCCATCACTTTTCAATCGCCATGTCTACGAAATCCAATCTTCGTTGGAAACACCTCGCGCCACCAAAACTTTTATCAACAAAACATCATCAACGACATGGGTCAACCGAGACTTTAATCGACGATTAAAACCGATGATGATTCGAGCACTTTCGTGCTGATAACGTGTTATGTAATAACTAGAACCTATTAGCAATGTATAGAAGAGAATGAGAGAATGGGAGATGAATTTCTTATTGATATCTCATACAAAATACATGAGCCACTATATATAGGCTATAACATTAATACAAACATAAATGTGACATGGGAGTTAGAAATGTGGATAGTCACTAATAATGGATGCATTCATAACACTTTGTTGTTTTTTTTTATCTTCTTTTATTTTCATAAAACATTTTTGGTAAAAAATACATATTAAAAATCAGTTTGTAGAAACCAGTTTAGCAAGGTCTTCTATGGGTGAGCTCGCTTGAAGCTGTGGCGCGTCTGGTGGTAACGTATATAATATGGTGTGGTCATGACCCAAATAACAATCACAAAATCCACGTCAGCGCTATGTCATCATACCCTCATCCATCAACGTAATCCACCATCATATATATGGTGTGGATCATGACCACCTCTATGATCTACTATCCTTACACACTAATCAAAATCCTCTAACTAATTAAAAGAAGATCATGATTGCCATGGATAAAGCTATACGAACCACCATGGTTTACGTAGAGGGGCGATGTAGTAGTGGTTTCATAGTCCTACGTGGCAATCCATGACCCAAATCACCATCACATAGCCTAAGAAAATACAAATAAGTTAAATTATTGGTAGATTAAATTTGAACTTGCAATCACTTAATCCACTACCACGGCAAACACGTAAAAATCTATAGACCTTTATAAAGCATCTCCTATGGACTAAGATGTAATTTCATCCGCATATTTTAAGATGGCAGACTAAAAGTCTCTAACAAAACTCTATATTTTTACATTTTTATTCCCATTCTGCCCTCCTTTCCCTACAAAACTCAATGGTTCCCTTCAATTAAACAACTCTCATCCATCGAAACCCCTGCTCATCATTCATCACCAATTAAATATAAGACGCCAATGATAAGTCGGAGAAAGCCAACCGTTCGAGGGAACATTAGTATATATAACATATAAAAAATTCATTTCATTTCCCCTTAGAACAACCCAACCGCCTTCATCTTCCATCTTCTTCTTCACTAATAAAACCAGTTAGGGTTTATCAATCTAAACCCTAACCCTAACACCATGGCCCGATCTCCATCCTCAACGGCGCGTCTACTCTACACTCTCCGTTCATCCATTTTTGCATCACCGAAATCACCGCCGTCACCAATCACCGTGCTCCTCCACCTCCACCTCCACCGCCACTACTCCGCCGCACCATCTCTGAAATGGATTCTATGGAGTTGGAGCGGGAGAAAGGGATTACTATTCAGTCTGTTGCTACTTATTGCACTTGGAAAGATTATCAGGTAGTTTTGTTTATTGTTAGTGGTTTTGTAGATTAATTTACTGGTTTTATTTGCAAAAACAGTGCTGTTAGTTCTAAGGTTAAGGAGATCATCATTGTTGAATTTCAAATTCTCTCTGTAGCACCAATAGTTTATGATTTGTGATTGGTTGCTTATGTTCTTGTACCGGTAATTAAATTGATTTCTTGTTTGTTTTATGTTAATTTGTCATTTTTATGAGATATATCTATATATCTATATAACTAGCATTCTCTTTATGGATGTAAAAATGGGTCAAGCAAGGGAAGCCCTAACTGCCTTTCACCACCGCCCACTACTTAATCAAGATATCTGCAATCTTAATTATCATGTTAATTAGGTGGACAAGCTCACGTAAACGTAAAAGGGAAGTGCCTTTGTGAGGATCTTGACCAGTACTTCGTTGAGAATCCAAGCTCTGCATCAGCAACTGCTGCTGGTAAACGTTTGTTTGGTTTGGTTATTAAGATATTTGAATTGTTTTGTATCTTTTATTTATGGTTATGATAAATAACCATATTGTATCTTTACTTTTATCATGTTTCTGTTGAACAATTTTATCTTTACTTGACAGGTACCAAAGCTGGAGGATCCATTTTCAAGATTTTGGCTGGTATAGTGAGCAAGTTCTCTTTTGTTTGACCATAAGTCAAGATTTTTCGATTATTTTTTTTGTCTTGTCTTGTTAATTAATAATAGGTAGAAAGGCTCTCAAGTGCCCTTGTGAGGAGGATCTTTTTAACTCTGCATCAGCAACTACTGGTAACGTCTTGTTTGGGAGTATGGGTGGTATGTTTTGTATGAATAAATGCTTCCTTAGTTGGTAAAAAAATAGTCTAACTCGCAATTCCTTAATAATGTTTAAGCCCTCAGTTAGCTTAAAGAGAGAAAAATAGAGTGAACTTGGCAAGTATTTTTTAAATTATAATATAGAAAGACCATTTTTATTCGGTTTTTTCATCCAATAAGCCGAAATCTTTATTTACATTCTTCATTCAATGAGCTGGAGGTTAAAAAAAAGAAATGGGGTTTATATTTTTGAACCTAGCCTGTAGCTTCTCCTCATATTAACTCCATTTTCACATAACTTTTTCTACGAATAATGATCTGAGTTCAATGGTTATAACTTATATTAAAAAGCATATAATGAATGTGTTTTTGCTGTATTATTCATGCTTGTGATATGTCAGATGCTTGAAAAGAAGGCGTCTTTTCTGGATGTTTTAAAGAAAGCCAACTCGATATTGCCTCAAGTAGTTATCGCCACTACAATATTGGCTCTTGTCTATCCACCATCTTTCACATGGTTTGCTAGCAGGTTAACTAACATTCCCTTATTTTTCAAGATACTATTCGCTTAGTATGAATCCATTGTTTGTTTCATATGAAAAAATAAAAATATTTCAGGTATTATGCCCCGGCTTTGGGCTTCTTAATGTTCGCAGTCAGGTAAGCGAAAAAGATTTTATCGAAGCGTTTAAGAGACCGAAAGTTATTATTGCGGTTATGTCGGCCAATTTGTTATTAAACCGCTTCTCGGTTATTTGTTTGGCACAATGGCCATGACATTGTTCGGCCTTCCAACTCCCTTAGGTAATATTAATTTTTTTCTTTTATTCTTAATATTCTTGTTTTAGTATATGTATGCTTTAACTCCAAGAATGTTTGATTCAGGTGTTGGGTGTTATTAAACCGCTTCTCGGTTATTTGTTTGGCACAATGGCCATGACATTGTTCGGCCTTCCAACTCCCTTAGGTAATATTAATTTTTTTCTTTTATTCTTAATATTCTTGTTTTAGTATATGCATGCTTTAACTCCAAGAATGTTTGATTCAGGTGTTGGGATCATGCTAACATCTTGTGTTAGCGGGGCCGAGTTGTCATATTACGCCACTTTTCTAATGGACCCCATGATGGCCCCACTAAGCATCGTTATGACATCAATATCTACTGCTATTGCTGTTTTTGTGACCCCACTATTGTCTCTATTGCTCATCGGAAAGAGGCTGCCTGTTGACGTAAAAGGAATGGTTTCCAATATTTTGCAGATTGTTGTTTCGCCTGTTGCCGTTGGCTTGCTTATTAATCGGTAAGTATGTACTTGACAAGTAAGAAGTTTGACTTTAAAAGTCAAGCTCAACTTTTTTTTTAATTTTTCTCTTACAGGTGTTTTCTTTTTGTATATACAGATTTTTGCCAAGAATATCAGGTGCTATCAAACCCTTTTTGCCGCCATTATCAGTTTTAGTGACTTCTCTATGTGTCGGGGCTCCTCTTGCAATTTAACATAAATTCGGTTTTATCGCCCTTTGGGCTATCAGTTTTGTTGCTTGTTACCTCATTTCATTTATCAGCGTTTATACTTGGATATGCATTTACTGGCGTTGCTTTTCGCAATGAACCAGATGTCAAACCTCTTCAAAGAACACTTTCTTACGAAACAGGTTCACTATTTCCTCCTTGATATGTCTATAAAATGGCCAAAACTAATATTTTCGTTACGCTATTTAAATATGTGACACTCACCCTTAAAATAAAACTTTATTTTATATAGATATACAGAGTAGTTTGTTGGCCCTTGCGCTAGCGAATAAATTCTTTCAAGATCCACTCGTTGGCGTACCTCCTGCAATATCAGTAAGTTTGTTTTTCAACTGTTAACTAACTTGAAATAATATAAATTACTTTCTTTTGTGGCACCCATCTTATTTCCTTGTACATAAAGTGACTGAGGCTCACGTTAACTGTTTCGTTTCTTGCTGTTTGTGCAGGTTGTAATCATGTCACTAATGGGGTTTTCTCTTGTCATGATTTGGGCCAAGAAGAAAGTATGAGTTTCATGAATCCAGAACCGATCAGTCGATATTTCTTGTGCTCCTGTTTTCTAAACCAAGTTTTCTTTAATTTTTAAAAATTCCATTGAGAATTTGTATAATCGAAATCTTGTATGGTATGAGAATGGGCCATTTCATAGTGCTAAATCAGGATATATCGTTTGTTATGTTCTTGGTGAACATCAAAATAGACTGTTAGCACGGGGCATGAGGCCGAAGCCTTGAGGACACCCTATGACGCTCAAGCCAGCATATTGGTTACTGCTGAGCGTCCAAATTTTTACCCAATCACCCAATGTTCCTGTAGTATTACTTGCCCTTTTGTATTGTACACATAGAGGTTGAAATTTCAATTCTATTTATGATTGGGTTGATTATGGTTGTCTTTTATCTCTTAACTGGTTAAATCTTTTATCTATATATACAACTTATATAAAATTTATGTTCCCACCCCGTCTTGTCGACTCCGCCGCAACGCGCGGGTTTCCCACTAGTTAAAAGAAAAGAAGTAAGGTAATGTTTTTTTAATTGACATCATTGATCCGTCTAAAATAACTGATCGAAGTTTTAGATAAAAAAAAAATTTCTATTTGGTCGTCGTTGGGTTTGGCCACTTTACAACGGATACTCCGTTGGTGATCTATTAAAAGTAAACTTTCGAATAAGATTACCTTTTACGCTTTTAAGTTAAATAGAAAGTTTATTTTGGCTACGAAGTGTAGGAAGCAATTGGATTAGGACATGTGGCAACATTTAAAATAAAGAAAAAAAAGGGTATTTTAGTCAATCCAACCCTTTCTTCTTCCTTTTCAAAACCCAGTAACTTCAAAACCCACCATTTTCAAAACCCACCATCTTCAACCATTTCTTCACTTTCTATCTCAATAATCACTACATTAAAGTGCGATTTTCATCACCAATCAATGATTCAAACACCCGATCAACGTGTTCTTTAGCTTTTTTGAAGAAAACCCAATTTAATTTTATACAAAATCTCGTTTTTTCCGGTGATTTTGAAGATAATCACTCGATCCGTTCGATTCGAGCGTTGATAAGTGTTTCAATCATTCAAAATTCGTCAATTGTTGAAGAAATCACTTCGATCCATGTAAGAAATTCTTTAATTTCATTTTTACGATCTGGGTTTTTGATTTAGTCATTGCGTTTTACGATCTTGGCGGGGGTCCGGGGGCAGCGCCCCCGGTAGCGGGGTCCCAGGGGCGGCAGCCCCTGGCGGGGTCCAAGGGGCAGAGCCCCTGGCTGGGGTTGAGCTGTAATAAAAATGCATCAGAAAAATTATTTTTCTGTAAATTGCCTCTGGAAATTGCCTCTGGAAACTGCATTGGTTCAGACAGTTCACAGCACAGACAAAACTATTGTCATGGTTCAATGCGTTTTAGAGATAACACTTTCTTTGGTGTTTTTAGGCCATTGCGTTTTAGAAAATAGACATTTTAAGTGTTTTATGGCTATTGCGTTTAACAAATAAGACATTTGTTTGTGTTTTTGGTGCATTGCGTTTTAGGTAAAACACTTTTTATGTGTTTTCAATCCATTGCGTTTTAGAAAACAGACATTTTAAGTGTTTTCTGACCATTGCGTTTTACAAATAAGACATTTGTTTGTGTTTTTGGTGCATTGCGTTTTATGTAAAACACACTTTTATGTGTTTTTAGTCCATTGCGTTTTAGAAAGTACATTTTCTTTTGAGTTTTTAGGCTATTGCGTTTTAGAAATAATACATTTCTTTGTGTTTTCTGGCCATTGCATTTTACAAATAAGTCATTTCTTTGTGTTTTTTGTGCATTGCGTTTTAGAAAAATGTCATTTTTTTAGGTTTTTTTTTCATTGCGTTTTACGATACTGGGGGTTTTTCTATTGCGTTTTACGCAACTGGGTTTTAATTTTTTTTTTGAAAGTATAGCAATAGTATACTCGTTTGAAAGATAGAAAAACGCTCGTTTTTTTGGTGCAATTTTTATAAAAAAATAATGTCGTATGAAAGAGTTATTAACGTTTAAAAAATGGGGGGAATTGGAGGAGAGAGAAACAATTGGCTTGGATTGACTAGAATGCCCCTAAACAAACTCACGCGCCTCTTTTTCTTCCTTTCAATTTCCCTGATTTAATCTTAGCCCTTGATTAACTAAATGGATGGTCAATATCACTTCCTAGCCTTCCTAGCCAAATTAACTTCCTATTGTATCTCCACCCTTATTATGAGATAACAAATGGTTAGTAATATAGTAGTTTATAGGGGATATTCTGTTGCTAATCCATCACAAACGTTAAAAGAAATATTTTGATTCAAATTAGGTAATCATTGTTACACAGGACTGAGAAACATAATGGGATGACCATTGTTAGAGGATGAAAGAAAAGGTGTTTGGTTGATGAATAGAATCATCTATTAAGTTATCCATTTGATTCCCTCTAAAATACCGTAAGGGGGAGTTTTGTTCGCAAAATAATTTGGAATTGAAATTAGAACCTGTATAGGAATTAAATTTTGAAGGAATTGGATTTGCAATTTAAACATTCCAATTGGAATTGGAAATTGTTGGAATTGGAATCTTAATTCCATTTTTGTTGTGTTTGGTTGTCAACTAAATTGGAATCCATCACCCCGACACCCACAACCACCAGTTCGGGTCGGAATGGTACGGGTCGAAACGGTTCGCGTTGAAACGGTTCGAATCGAAATTGTTTGGGTCGAAGCGGTTCAATTCGAAACGGTACTGGTCAAAACGGTTCGCGTCGAAACGGTACAGGTAGAAATTGTTCGTGTCGAAACGGTTCGATTCGAAACCGTTCACGTCGAAACGTTAAGGGTCGAAACCGTTCGCGTCGAAACGGTACGAGTCGAAACTGTTCGCGTCGAAACGGTACGGGTCGAAACGATTCGCATCGAAATGGTACTGGTCGAAATGGTTCGGATTGAAACTAGTATGGGTCAAAACGGTGCGGGTCGAAACGGTCGAAGATTCCAATGAATTTACTTTAACTCCTTCACATATAGGAAGGATTTTGAATTCCTTTAGTTAAATGAATTTGAAGGAATTCATGCCTAATTCAAATTCCAATTCCATTGTCAACCAAACACATGAAGATTGGAATTAGGATTCCAATTCCATCAAATTATGTGAACCAAACATCTTAAGAGATGTAATTCAAATTCCAATTCCCTTAAATTCCATTGAATTCCTGCAAACGCCCCCTAAATTCATTCCATCTACCTCATTGTTTTTTATTCCATTCTATTCCCTCTAAAAAGTAAAAACATGTCAAATTCATTCTACCCACCCATTGTTTTTTTTTTTTTTTAATTTCATTCTCTCTTTCACCCTACATCACCTCCACCACCCTCCTACAACCACCACCACCGCCGCCGCACCTAGCATCACCATCACCACCCCCACCAACCCCCCCCCCCCCCCGCGCCCACTACTACCACCCACCATCACATTGTCGCCACCCACCACCGCCACCTCAACCAACCACCATCTCCGCCATCATCCTCCCTCCCCCCCAAACATCGCCACCACCCATCACCGCCATCCAGGATCCCCGCCACCCCCGCCATCCAGGACCCTCGCCACCCCCACCACCCTGCCACCCACCACCACCGTTACTCTCCACCCACTACCATCACCACTTCCACTTATCACCAATTCAATTTTATTCCTTTATCTTTTCTTGCCCATCAAATAACACAAAGCAATGATTCATTCCATTCTTACGTCATAACCAAACAAAACACCAGAATGATTATGTTCAATTTCATTCCTTCATCCGTTTCATTACATCGTAAATTCTATCACTTCATCCATTCCATTACCTTATATCAAACAGACTTATGTTTTTTTTGTTGTGAGGTAAAAAGTGTCACACCCCGACCGCGTTAAAACAACAAAACCACGGCGGAAACGGCGGGGAGTGTCGTAACAGAATCATTGTTTCACAACACATGGATTAAAGTTTCGTTTTATTGAATTATTAAGTGTTTAACATTGTCTTAAAAGTAAAACAAACAAGTTCCACATATTGTCTTTCTTGTTATTAAGTCACTAAGGCCTCGTCCATTCCTATGTGAGCACGCATCATAATCATCAACAACATCATCAAACAACGGCACCTGAAACATATGTGAAAATAAAGTCAGCATAAAAATGCCGGCGAGCACATAGGTTTTGTGTGTGTGTGTCAAATTCATTGCTTGTACAAGTATTGCAACACCTCGTACGACTACTAGAGTCGATAATTGAAAACATTGTTTTGAAAAGTGTTTTGTATTGCAATATGATTAACCAACTTAAAACAAGCTGATTATAGTTTATAAAACCTTGTTGCCATGAATCTTGACCCAAAACATTTGTTTTTGTAAACCAAGTTGTAAATCGTTGTTGTAACGAAACTCGTATGGTTTATATCATTTAGTAAACATCGTTGCGTGTCATCATTTGAAATCAATCGTTTAAGTGAACTAAATAACGCCACGGAATGTAATATGATAAAAGCACTTATATATAAGAAGTACCAGCGGCATATCTACCATTCTTTTATCACATTACACCCATCGCGTTATCTATTCACATACCAAAAACCTATCGTTCAATTGTACTCGTTCTCAATCGTTTGTTTTGTCAAAACCAATCGTTCAATTTGTTTAACTCGTTCAAATCATTCAAATCGTTCATGTTTTAACTGTGAAAACTAACTTTTGGTCGTCTCATTGAACACATTCAAACCTGTGTGACTCGTCCATCGTTCAACTCGTATTAACAAACCACCAAAGGGTTATTTAACATTCATCTGGTTATGTCGTTACCCACATTACCCCATAACCATGGAATAGTTCGATAATGGGATTTGTCAGATCCTATGGTACCATAACATAATACTGGTCGGCTTGATCATAGTTAATGAATGTCATTCGATTGTCTTTCGACCAACGCCCCAACAAGTTCGTTCACATTATTGAAATCGTTGTGTTTAATATAAACCATAGTATTTGTTTTGAAAACTCGAAATCGTTTAGCACATATGAATCACCCCAAAACAATTGAAAGCAGTAAAATAGGAGAACTATGTACTCACTTGAGATTGCAAAGTATCCTCGATTAAGTGAACTAACAAGCTCGGGTAAATCAAGGAATTCAAGTGGCACGTAGTAATCGGATCACTATGTTAATAAATCGGCACCTAAATCCGGTGATCGGGTAGAATGAGGTCTCGTAAACCAAATGATTATTGGAACTCATGTGATATGGTTTAACAAAGCCTACATTCTGATTCGGAACCTACCCTAAGTGCTTATGACCCGTTAAGGTAGTCTACGCTACTTTAACGCGTCATTTGCGCAAATGCACATTCGAATAGCCTATCTAGTCCTATCACAAGTATTATATGCCCTAACATGTTTAATGTTGTTGCATAATCAGTTTAAGTGTCAAAATTTAAGTTACTGATGTGCTACAAGTAGTTCAATAAAAATCAACTAAAATTAACCAAAATATAGACTCAAAGTAATAACCTAGACTCTCTAAACTTTACTAAACTACTCATCGGCAAGTGAATCGGTCGACTCTAGTAAAGCAAAGTAAGTCCAGATGTTAAACCCACGAGACTCAAATAAACTATGCTAAAGACTTTATTTAGACTGACTCTGACACAAACTTAACTATTTTTGTGTTTTGAGGGGGGGGGGTTACTAAAATCCTAGAATTGAAATTAAAGTAAAGCTAAACTACGACACGAATAAGAACTAAGGTTTGATTCAATAGAGATTAACGACTACCTAGGCTTGAATCCAGTTTAACTAGGAATGGATTTCTAACGGTACTATTGTGGTATGGAACCGGGATCTTTATGTACTAAACCCTAAGAAATCTCTACTAAGACCTCCCGACCATTCTTAGGAAGAAACCTGTGAGACTCTACAAGGCTATTATGAACACCGGTTGTTAGACTTACTCTCAGTCCTCTAACATCTCTAAAAGTGCCCTAATATGACAATCTACCTCTCAGCGCGAAAGTCTAAGGCAACTCTAGATTCTAACTTGGTTTAATAGACACAGGTGTGATTAGGGAACTAAGACCGACTTCTCTCAAAATCTATCTTAGATATATATCAAACTGAGACCTACTAACAAACTCGGGCCTCTTAGCGACAAGTTAAGCAGAATATTTAGTTCTAATTGTATTTTAATTACTGTTTCTAGGGCTATCGGCCGATTTACCCAAAGATTACCTGAACCCGCAAAGATACGAACAATCAACACAAACTCATTATATGAAAGACATCCATCAAAGTTTATGTGAAACAACAAATAATCAACAATCAAATCTAAATACGCATACGTACCAAATTAGAGATTCTAAAGTTCTTTACTTTCAAAGATTAATCCATACACAAACAATAGAAAACTGTTAAAAAATCCGAACTCATTAAACTTTCATCTATCCTAGGTAGTAACAAAGGTTCTAGCCAGAAAACATAGTATCCAAAAGAAAAACACAAGTTTCAAAACAAGAATTCATGATCAAAGTACTGAAAAACAAGAAAATAATGAAAACCGGGAGATAAAACCCTAATGATCTTCTTTCCTATGCTCCAAGCTTCAACTGGATGATTCTCCTGTGCCAAAACGCTCCGAATAGCTCGAAATCTGCTGTTGAATTCGCCCGGGGATTCTAAAATTGATAACTAGGGTTTTTTGTTGACGTTTATGATGATTATATATGTTTTCCCAACTCAAACCTCGACTAATATCGAAATAATCGGCCAGTATAGCTTTCTGGCGGGGCGCGACTTGCAGAGGCAAGTATGTCGAGGCCCTCCACCTTCTTCGCCATTCATTCTTGACTTTTAGTCTCTCGCCGGCCGCTAGAGACTTCTTCTTCTACATCGCGTGGCGCCAAAGACCAGTTTTCCAGACTTTTAACTTCGTTTCAGCTCCCGAACTTTCCAACGCATTCCAGGACTTGACGTTTCTGTATTTTGGCTCGTTTTACTCAGTTTCCAGCAGTTTTTAACACCAAGACCTGCAAAATGCAAATGGATCAATAGTATGCACATTCTAATGAAAACTAAACTAAAAATAACGGAAAACTATACAAACTATACACGAATAAAAGATGTATTTTACAATACATCAAATATCCCCGCACTTGCTCTTTTTTCGTCCTCGAAAAAGAATCTATGCATACGGAATCAGAGATGCTTAATTACTAGGGTAAAAAGTTATTTATACTTATTAGAAATCGAACTTGTGTTAGCCACAATTGCAAATATGCTTGTCTCTTTAAACCCAAATCCGGTGCTAAGCCCCTTATCATGCGAATTTAGTTTAAGTGCAGTCAATCTACCTAGGGTCTCACGCTAGAAGTCACGGTCCACCTAATCCCGCCTCAAGCTTATAAAACAAAAGGAACGATCACTGGACCAATTCCTAACCGTTTTATATCAAAATCAAGAGAATTTAAAATCAAATTTTTTCATATATTTTTCATATCTCTTTTTTTTTTCTTTTCTTTTGAGCTTAGACGTTGCTTTACCTAACCCAGAGGCATTCCAGCTGTAGAGTCGCTATCCCCAACTCAGATTACATAGGCGTCGGTAATTTTTATTGCAATTTATATTTCACGCATCCTAGAGGCATTCCGGGTCAAAGTCACTATCCCCAACCAAGATTACATTGGCCTGCGCTACTTTCTTTAGTTTCTAGCTCATTCTTTTCTATTTTTTTTCTTTCTTTTTCATGATTAAAAATTCTAACAATTTTGACTTATAACGGCATTCTATATACTCTTTTTGGCGATTTCAATTTCCCATTTTTCCCAGATGAATACCCACTAGCAGACCGACAATTAAGGTAATATTAAATCAAAGGGACCTAAAGCCAAATCGGGCCTATTCACATATCCCAAACTAGACACAAGCTCAACTTAATTTAATCTCATATTATTATTATTTGAACCCGACTAAAAACCCATCTTTTCTATCATTTTCATTATTACTTTTGCAAACTTCTTATTTCAAAAGACATTTTTCTAATTTTTCAATTTTTTTTTGGTTTTTTCAAAATTTCAATTTTTTTTTTGTATTTTTAGACTTTTTATGACTCAGCTACTATTACTATGTACATGTATCCCATCCCCACACTTAAAGATTGCATTGTCCCTAATGCAAGAACGTAAATACGACTCAAATAACTACCTAAAATTAAAAACTAAAAACCAAAGACCGAATAAAATAAAAATACAAAATATACAAGTGAAAAATGACTTAGCTGATCTGAATATGTGAGACTGTCAATGTGCCAGTCAATTCCACATATGCCCTCCAATCCGAACGCGCTCAGCAAACAATTCCTAACTCGGACACACTAACGGACGCGGCAACAAATACCAACCTAATCAAGCAATCACCAAACACTAGTAAAAGATAATATATATGATAATAGGTGTTAGTGCAAACATCCACAAACCAAACGTCAACCATCCCCAAAAACCCAACCAACCTGTTTAAAGTATTTAAGTACAGACCAACAAACGAGGATCAAAACAACATAAAGATAAAAAGGAACAAAAGATATAATCTATCAGCATCGCTGCATCCTCGCACTACTCCTCGTCATCTGACTCCTCATCACTCGCCCGCATCCCACTGTGCCCTGCCTCAGACTGCTGCCAAGAAGGCGGTGACTGCAAATGAAAATTCTGCATCAGAACCCGCATACCATCCTCTAGCCTCCTCTGTCCTGCCACCATCTCCTGCCTAAACCCACTAATCTGATCATCAACATACATACGCAAGTCCTCGAAACCCGCCTGCATAGAATCATATAACGAATCCAAGGTAAGTGGATCGGGTCGCGGCTGCGCTAACGGGTACTACCTAGTAGGAATATCCTGACTAATACGGGGAATATGGGGCCTCTGATAACGGGTAGCAACTGCACCCTGCATAGCCTCTGCAGCACCTGAACCAGATGGAGGCTGAACCTGTGGACCCTCCCGTATGGGCTCCCAAGTAATCGGGTCAGTGTATGCTACTATCCCAGCAGACTGCAAATCCCTAACATTCATAAAGCAAGAGTCTGGGCCCTCCTTCATCCTATCTGCTAGGTACCTCTCAAACACACCTAAACTCTCAGCTACCCACGTCACCAACGGCCCACAGTAAATACGGGCATCAGCACCACCTCTCCACAACCTCTTCATAGACAATGCAAACACAGTCGCCAAGTTGGCTGGCCTCTGCTCCACCATACACATCAGACAAAACAAACTCACCTGATTAACCTTATTATCCCCCTGTCCTCTACCAACCAAAGTTTCTTCAAGAATTTTATGAATATATCGAAGAATCGGATCGGTAATGTCACTAGCAACTGCCCCTGTAGAGTACGGCACTCTCGAAATAGTGCTCCAAAACCTCGCTAACTCACCAGAGTGAACACTATACCTACGCTTCTTCTTAAACACCCCTTGCAGACTAGTGATAAACTCGGGGATCTAACCTCATCCTGTGTAAACTCAGGAACCGTCATCTCATAAGACCTCCTACCTAGAGCAAAGAACACTGCACCTTTTTCATTAAAGCTCCCCTGCTTGAAATCAAACGTAGAATGAAACTCTAAGGTGATCTCCTTATAATGCCTCACATCACAATCCAACACCCTCCTAAACTTTGGTCCTAACAACTGTTCCACCCGATCCCTCGCCCCTAGGCGATCTAACATCTCCTAGTCAATCCTCCTATATGGTAGCAGCTCTGCCGAGTAAAGGGTAGCCAACCTCTGCGAATCCCCCAAATTTAACTCAAACAGTAAAAGAGGGCTATCTAAGATCCTTTGACTTCGACCATGAGGGAGTCCCGGTCCTGTATACTCAACAACCCTGACATATTCTGGCTGTTGCACTTGTTGTACTGGTTCCGGTTGAACTTGCTGAACCAGTTCGGGTTCCCTTATCACTGGGTCCCCTCTTGGGCGAGTCTCTGGGGCTCGTTTCCTACTAGGCCTACTCGAAGATCCTGGACCTGACATTCTACAAAACAAAACAAGTATGGCAAGACAAAGTAAAGCAGAATATTAGTAACAAACTATTTTTGGTATTTTTGAATTTTTAAATTTTTTTGAAAATTTTTAAGAAAAATTAGAATAACCGTATATCATTTCATTCGCGGTTTAATTCTGAAAATAAAGTTGAAAAAAAAAGACCGGGTTACTTTTTACAATTGCTAAGTAGTAACTAAACTCGCCCGAATGGAGATTGAGTACGGGCGAGCCTAATTAACTTGTACGAGCAAGTAAACCCAAAAACCGACTAAACTAGACTCAAACTAGACTAAAACAACTAAAACAATTAAAGCTACACTCTAACTTAGACTCAATGTACACTACCCTCTCCCGGCACCTTAATTGTCCTCAATTAAACTCTTGTGCCTACCAAACCGACATTGACGTCCAACCTTGATTAAAATCAGCCGTGTATTAGTTCAAAACAGGTTTTAGCGTTGAAAATTCCGTCTAGTTAAAGGAGGTTTTTATCTTTGCAAAAACTCGGATTCAAAGTTGCAAGATTGGTACTTTAAGCGTCAATGTACTACAAACCAAACAAAATTCAGCAAATTAATTTCCAAGTCCCAACCCGACAATCAGTTGCACCCCGAACTTGTTATGTGATAAACACAATGTGACCTCAAGAAGTTCCAACTCAAACCACAAACCAAACCAACATCGAGTGTCAACCTAATTAAAGTTGAAAACTTTAGTAACTCATTAGTGAAACGGGTTAAAACAGTGAATAAATCTGATGTTTAACTCAAAAAATACCCAACCGAATCCCCACACTCAATGTTGGTAAACCCTAGACTAAGATGTGACAAACATTGTCAACATACCCCAAACCGAGCCACCCGCAACCTATGTTCTGTTAAAATACCCAACCATATCCATCCGCAACCTCAAACCATTAAAAATAACTACTAAAGACCCGACTAAAACAAGACCGAACCCTAAACTAACACTAATCTTAGTAAAAACTGAAAATACTGACTCAAAGTACAAAAATTGTAGGAACACATACCTGATATTCGAGATAGACAAGAAAAAGTAGAAAATTTTCGGTTGAAGTTGAACCCCAAAGCAGAAACCCCGTTTATTATGGTAAAAAAATGTATGATGATGGAATATCGAATGTACGATGGTGATGAGTGAAAGGGAGGTGCAATTTTGGTGTAAATGGTGGTTTTACGGCAGAAATTGGTGGTGTAAAGGGGGTTTTCGGCGATGAAGAAAGGAGGAATTAGGTTAAAGAATTCGAACTTTGGGGTTTAAGGTGTCTCGGCTGCAGATACACGTCCTGGTGGGCCGTGACTTGCAGAGGCAAGTAAGTCGCGCCCCGCCACCTTGTCAAATTGCGCCGGAGGTGTTTACGTTCTGACGGGTCGCGAGTTATGATACTCAGTATGTGGCGACCCGCCAGTGGGCATTTTCCACAGAAGATTTGCTCAATTTTTTGGTTTCAATGCCTTAGAAAATTTTTTAACTTTTTCCAAACCTCCCAAAATCAACCAAAAATTTTTCTAACTCTTGAAACTTACCTGGAACTTCATTGTTTCTCGCAAATTTATGCAAATCCTCGGTAGTGAATTCCTGCAAATGACTCAAAACACAAAACAAGACCCGAAAATCTACCAAAAACGACCATTAGCTACGAAAAATTAACGAAAATACAAACGGTAAATACTCTACAAATGAAGCTTTTCTTAACTCATTATTCGACGAAGGTCGGGTGGGTCCTTTAGAGGAATTTCTTCCTCCTCGGTGGTATCAATAGGACCTCCCAAGTAATGTTTCAATCGATAACTATTTACCTTCTACCAACCTTTATCAACTTCGTCATACAACTCGACGATACCGTATGGAAACACCTCCTTTACCACATATGGTCCGGTCCATCTCGATTTCAACTTTCCGGCTATCAATTTCAATCTTGAATTGAACAAAAGTACTTTATCACCTACCTTAAACTCCTTCAATCGTCGCAACCTCCTATCATGAAACGCCTTAGTCTTTTCTTTGATACTCCAAGATCGTTCATAGGCGGCGTCCCTTAGAGCCTCTAATTCATGTATTTGAAAGAATCTCCTCCTTGCGGCTTCGGTAAGGTCAAGGTTAACGGTTTTTAAAGCCCATATTGCTCGGTGTTCTAACTCTACCGGAAGATGGCACGCTTTACCATACAAAATCATGAAGGGCGTGGTTCCTAACGGTGTTTTGTAAGCGGTGCAGAATTCTCTTCACCCCTCGGTTTGCATTCTCTACTTGGCCACTAGTTTGCAGGTGGTATGCGGTAGAAAGACGGTGAGTGACCCCGTAGCGTGCTAATGCCTTTTCCATGATGGAATTGAAAAAATGCGTACCACGGTCACTTATAATGGCCTTAGGAACACCGAAACGTGTGAATAACTTCTTTAGAAACCTCACCACCACTCGGGAATCATTAGTAGGTAAAGCTTGAGCTTCCACCCACTTTGAGACACAGTCAATGGCCACGAGGATGTACCTATTCCTCCTCGATGAGGGGAAAGGTCCCATGAAATCAATAACCCAAACGTCGAAGACTTCAAGAACTTGAATGGGACTTTGGGGCATTTCATCCTTGGATGAGATGTTGCCGGTACGTTGGCAACGATCACATGTCCTAACGAACTCTATGGCATCCCGAACTACCGTTGGCCAATAGAAGCCACTATCAAAAACCTTTTGTATGGTGACATTCGGCCCGTGATGGCCTCCCGTTAAACCCTCATGCACATGTTTAAGGATATCCATTCCATCCTCTTTAGAAACACACCTCCTAAGCACTCAATCACCACCTATCCTAAAAAGGTACCGGTCATCCCAGATGTATTTCCTAGCATCCCTAAGAAATTTCTTCTTTTGTTGGTGGGACATACCCTTCACAATGTCACCATTTGCTAAGTAATTTTCCAAAACCGAAAACCATGGCAAGCCCTCTACCTCGGCTCTAACAAAATCTATGGTTTCATGAGGGAAGGTGTCTCCTATCAAATCCTCATGAACCTCTTCTCTCTTAGGATCCTCTAAGCATGACAAATGGTCAGCGGCTACGTTCTGCGCTCCCGTTTTATCCCTAATTTCAATGTCGAACTCGAAGAGAAAAAGAATCCACCTAATGAGGCGTGGCTTGGCGTCTTTCTTTTGGAAAAAAAAGCGCAATGCGGCGCGGTCGGTGAAAACGGTGGTTTTAGAAAGCACAAGATATGAGCGAAACTTATCAAACGTGAATACTACGGCTAAAAGCTCTTTTTCCATAGTGGTATAGTTCTCTTGAGCATCATTTAAAGTTTTGCTCGCGTAGTAGATTGGATGGAAATGTGTCTCGATTCTTTGACCCAATACCGCACCTACGGCATAATCACTTGCATCGCATATGAGCTCAAAGGGCAAGCTCCAATTTGGCGAAACAAGGATAGGATCACCAATGAGTTTCTCCTTTAAAAATTCACAGGCTTTGATGCACTCTTCGTCAAATATGAAAGGCACGTCCTTCTCTAGAAGTCGGGTCATTGGGCGTGTAATCTTAAAAAAATCCTTGATGAAACGCCTAAAAAAGCCCGCATGCCCTAGGAAGCTGCTGTCACACCCCGACCGCGTAAAACAACAAATCGAGGCAGAATCGTCGGGGAGCGTTGTAACAGAATCATTGTTTCATAACACATGTAAATTGAAGTTTTGTTTTATTGAATTAAAAGAGGTTACAATGTCATGAAAACATATTGACATAACATAATTAACTAGTCTTGCATCTTTTATTGTCACTAAGGCCCAAGTCCGCCTAAGTGTATCTTGATTAATCCTATGCATCAGCTCCTGAAAACACATGTGAAATTAGGTACGTCAGAATAAAAATGCCTGTGAGATACATAGGTTTTATTAAAATAGGATTCATGACTTGTAAGTTTAAAGAAAATGTTTAACAAAAGTTAGTCATGAACCTTGTAAATTGTTTTCTTTTATAAATCATACAAAAAGTGATAAGAAATCAGATGATATAAAAGAAAGATGCATAGATAAATAAATAACCAAGTAAAAATCAGTTTGTATAAAATATGTTGTTTGTAAAACAATGTTTATGTGAAAATATGTTATCTGTGTAAAATGTAATATGTCTAAATTGAAATGGTTCAAATAACGCTACGATATGTAATATCATAAAAGCACTTATATATAGGAAGTGCCAGCGGCGTATCCACCATGCTTTTATTATATTACACACGCCTCGTTATTTAAATCACTTAAACAAACCACCAAAATGTATTGTTTAAACCAATGTAAAAATGTTCATGTATAATCCAATGTTATGTATGGCAAAGTGAATAAAAATATCTACTCTAACCATATGTAAAATGTACAAAACAATGTATTTGATTAAATCAAAGTTTAAATCAAAAGTTATGTTTTGTAAAATAAATGCATGCTTTACTGATACAAACACTTATGTGGAAATGTTAAACGTCTACATTCAAGCCTTGCGACTGTGGCGAAAAACCCTTAAATAAATTAAAGGTTTATCTAAATTCTGTATATCGAATTCGGTCATTCCTTCCACCCAAACAAACCTAGGATTTCAGGAACGGGAGTTGTCAATTCCTATGGTACCACTACCTACTAATGAATGGCATGATCGGTGTTAATGAATGTATTTATAACCCGTTAAACAAAACAAATGTCATACCAAATGTAAGCATGTTATATGAAAATAATGTACTTAAATATGCTAAATGAACATATAAAGTAGAAATGTAAAACAATGTGTCCATATGCTGGATGAACATATGCAACAAAAATGTAATATATGAAATCAATGTGCTAGCATGTTAATAAAACATACATTGCAAAAACATGGAAGAAATCATGTACTATATGTGTACTAATGAACATAGCAAGTATATGATATAAAAGCATGAAATGCACGAATGTAACAACTAGGCACATGTGTATCACCCCAAAACATTTGAAAACGTAAAAGAGGGGACTTTGTACCCACTTGAGGATGCTTAGAAGTCTTGAATAACAACCAAGCAAAGCTAGAGGGATCACGAAATCAAACGGCACCTAATATAGGTAACTATGTTAATAAACCGGACCTAAATCAAAAGATCGGATAGAATGAGGTTTCGTAAACCAAATGAGTATAGGAACTCATGTAATATGGTTTAACAAAGCCTACATTCTAAATCGAAACCTATCCTAAGTGCTTACGACCCATTACGACCCGTTTAGGTAGCTTACGCTACTTTAACGTGTCGTTCGTGTAAAACGCGTTCGGACCGCCTAACTAGTCTTATGACAAGTATTATATGCCTTAATATGTCTAATAATGTTACCTAATCAGATTATATGTAAAAATTTAGGTTACATACGCTTAAAATGAAATTATGCGTAAAAAGTGCATTTTGCTCATTTCCCTAAGGCATATAAATTACATATCATACAACTAACTAAACGAAGTGACCATAAGGTATAACCTCGAAAGGTTATTCCCTATATAGCTATGGTCACAAAATATCCTTGGTCGGATCCTAATGATCGATCAAAACGTTTTGTATTAACTAATTCCGCTTCGTCTTCGTCTTGTATCGAGTCTTGCATTGTTCATGTCATGAAGATCGAGAAATCAAGATAAAAAGTTAATTCCGCTTGAATGGATGATTTCGCTTGAGTGTGTATTTCCGTTTGTAATGTGCTGATTTCGCTTGAGTTGGTTGATTTCGCTTGTAATGCTGATTTCGCTTGAATCATGTTCAAGCGGAATCAATGAGTCTATATATAGGAGTAGGTCTGTGTCATTTGGAGCGGAATTAGAGAAGGGTGTTTCCGACGGTGAAGCTCTGTCGAAGTGTCTGCAGATTTGTAATCGTATCAGTATCAATATAAAAGATAGTTTAACTGTATATCTAGCTGAATTCAACTCATCATGTATGTTTCCGCCTTTCATTATGAGTAGAACACCTCTGATCGACTCGTTTCGGGTCCGTACACGATCCTACATGTGGTATCAGAGCACAGGAGGAGGAGTTCTGCATATTTCAGCATGATTTCATCTCATTTACTTACTTCTACACCTTCTTTTATCAATTGAACAACTTTTCACGGTTAAAAAGGCCTGAATTTTTCACAACATAAGCGAAATTCTGTTTTAACGAAGCCTTGAGAGAATTAGACCAAAATTCAGCTTAAAAATGACAAAAATGGACCAAAGTTCTAATTCCGCTTGAACGAGTAGTTTAATTCTGCTTGAACGAGTAGTTTAATTCCGCTTGAAAAGTTAAGGCCATTTCAAGCGAAATAACCAGTTCCGCTTGAAAAGTGTTATTCCGCTTGAAACATCACAAGCGAAATCAGTGATTCCGCTTCAGTGTGGTATTCCGCTTGAAATTTCAAACTCCGTTTGAAGTGTCTGATTTCGCTTGAAACTTTAATTCCGTTTGAAGTGTTGTGCAGGTAATCTCGCTTGGAAGTAATTTCGTGTGAAACCCAATCTCGTTTGAAAGTACCTGTCTTGTGAAAAAGTTTACCGAATCATGAGTGACGAATTTTACAACGCATTTGCAACATCCCCGACTACTCCGGCTACCATTGCTCAAAACATGAACTTAGAAAATGAGACTGGAACTACGCAAAAACCCCCGAAGCTAATGAGCATTGAGGAGTATTACGGTTGGAAAGATCGGTTTGAAAACTGGGTTCAAGCTAATCACTTGAGATCTTAGGAATGTATATCGAAGAAATATGTACTACCACGTACTGGTCTGCAACTTGAGAAAGAAATATCTGAATTCACTGATAAAGAACGAGACATGTACAGAGCTGAAAAGATGATGTATTGCTTCAACATGACAAAACTTGAGATCTTAGTCTACTTCAGCAAGCCATTAAAGAAGACATTTTTGTATTGCTTCAACATGACAAAACTTCAAAATCAATTTGGGATGCTCCTAAAATCAAATTTGAGGGAAGTGAGAAGATGATCAAAAGTAAAAAGGCACTGCTTAAGAAAGAATTTGATCTATTCACAAGTCTGCCAGGAGAAGATACAAAGAAATTAATTGAAAGATATTGCCACTTAGTGCGTTCTATGTCGTTGATAAGCATAACCAAAGAACAAGAGGAATGGGTCGACAAATTAGCTGATGTTTTACCTCAAAAAGAGTGGGGTACACTTTTGATGATCTTAAAGAACACCGGAGTATATGATGGTTTGACGATCTCTCAGTTCATCGAAAAGATTGAGGGTTAAGATCTTGAACAACAAAAGATTGCAACGATGAGTAATCCGAGTGGTCAACAAGATGTGAAAATGTATTACAAAGGCAATGTTCAAGAGGTTGAAATGAGTCCGAAGATTCAAACTGCTTTTAGTGCTGGAGACTTATCTGGAAATGCTGAACAAAGTCCAAATAGCAGCAGTGGTTTCTCATCATATCCAAGTGTTAATCCGAAAAGTTCAACTTCAAGTTTTCATTCTCAAAGTTCAAAAAGTAGAAATGGTTGTGTGATACAGTGCAACATTGCATTGAATCTTCCAGATGGTTAAAGTTTTTCTGAAGAAATTGCAAAAGATCCCATGGCGTTACTTGCAACTGTGCTACAATCCTATGAAGGTTTGGTTGCAGGGAGGATCGGAAATCCTATGCTGACGAAAGAAAATTACGATCAGATAGACGCTGAAGAAATGGAGCTCATGGACATCAAATGGTGTCTAGCTAGTGTTTTGAGGAGAGCAGAAAAATTTAAAATGATCACAGGAAGAAATGATTTTCTGGATGCACATGTGTCAACTTTGAGTTTTGATAAATCTAAAGTTACTTGTTTTCGATGCAGGGAAAAAGGTCATTTTAAAAGAGAATGCAAAAATCAAGAAGCGAGTGGAGCAAAGAATCCATTTGGAAAAGATGATTACTATCGGAAAGCCATGTATCAACAAGTTGCTCATCAACCACATCAACAAAAAGATTCACAAACTGTTCATGGGAAAATGATCGAAGATGCAAACAAGAAAGCTTATTATGGTATCATTGATCAAGACGATTAGAAAATGGCTCCAGGATTTAGCTGGGATAAGTTTGTAAATGAGAATGGGGAGTTTAAAGCTTTCATTGCAAAGATAGTTCAAGAACCTGATTTGTTTACAGAATGGATGAAAGCAATTGGTGTTCATAAGAAGAATCAAGAAGAAGAATATGTTTCATCCGATGAAAGTTCAGAAAAAACAATTGTTTTTGATCAAACATCATCTGATTCTGGTTTTTCAGATGATAGTTCTGAAAATACATTAGATTTTGATCAAACACCATCTGATTCTAGTTCTTCAGATGATAATTCTGAGAAGACAATAGAGTTTGATCAATCACGAACTGATGACAGTGGTGATGATGAGGAAGAAAGACATATTAATGTTGCAAAAACTCATCTATCTCCTGAAAGCTTTCAATTTTATTTTGCAGATCGCTTGGAGAAGCTGAAGGAGATACGAGCAGCAAAAGAACTAAAGAAAATGAAGAGTGAAAGTGTTATTCAAAAAGAAGAGACTGCTCTAAATGAAGAAATTAAAATTGTTGCTGAGAAGATGGTTGATACAGAAAAAAATGATTGAGATTGAGAAAGTTGTTGAAATGGAGAAAATAATCGAAGATGAAAAGATTGTAGAAGTCATCAAGCCTTGCACGAAGTGTTTGGAGTCTTGCAAGCAATGTGCAGAAAAAGATGAGAAACTGAATGAGCAAGAAAAGATGAAAGAACAATTATTGTTCAATCTCAACTACATTAAAGAATCTTACGATGTGCTAAATAAAACGGTAACTGGCCTGCAAAAGACTAATTCTGAAAGAGAAGATGCACTGACCATGATGAATGCTGTGATGTTGACAAAGCAAAAAGCCATTAATCATTACATTGAGGAATGTGAAAAGTTGCAGCGGGAGTTGGAAAATGAAAAGATTGAAAATGAGAGAATCAGACGTTTATTACAGAGTTATTCTAGTTCTGATTATCTCATTGATCAAATTTATCCAACTGTTGCAGGTTTTGAAGCATTTCAAAATGATGAGAAGCCAAAGAAGAAGGATACTGGTAAGAAACAGAGTGTTAGTTATAACAAGTGTCCGCCTTCGATTTGGGAAGGGTATTCTCCTAGAAAACCGAATGAGGAGCAAGTCGAAAAGGCAGTCAATATAAAGTTAAAGTCCGATATAACCGATGAATTACCAGAAAACATTGACGTCGTATTTACATCGTCTGACACTGATCATGAGTCCGAGTTAATAAAAAAGGTGGTCGATCAGGTGTTGGATACAGATGAGGAATCAGAGTTAAAGTCTGAGTCAAAGTCCGAGTCTGGGTGTTCAAGTTCGTCCGTCAAAAGTTCGATTTCGTCGGTTAACAATTCAAAGTCGTCGGTTAAACGGGTTTACAATAAAGAATTCCTTTTATCAAAATCTAATTTGAATGACGAAGCAATCAAAGTGGCATATACATTGATTGATTCAGACAAATTGTATTCTGATGAGGAATTTCCAATAAGAGGTGTTAAAACTGAAATGATAAAAAAAATTTTCAAACTAACAGAAATTAATATTTCTAAAATAAAAGATGTAAATCTTACTAAAAATCCAAGACCTTACATCTCAAGAGTTCAACAAAGATTAAACAAGAAAAAGGGTTACGGTTCTGGTTCTGGTTCTGGTTTTCAAAAGAAACCAAACCATAACGGTAATTTCAAAAAGAAAGGATTAGGATTTATTCCACCAGAAAATTATAAAAATGAAAAATATGTTCGAGATTTTAAATTAAAAATGAAATTTGTTTTCAGGGACAAGTTGTGAAGAAGAATCAAAAAGCTCATTCTGGAAGCAATCAAACAGAGAATTCCTTGCCAAGAAGCAAGAGAATGTGAAGAATGGAGCTAATCAAAGAAATGAGACAAGAACCTGTTATAAATGTAATGAAGCCGGTCACATTGCATGGAACTGTCCTCAAGCTACAAAAAAAAAAAAAAAAAAAAAAACAGGATGTCTCTAAAAAACTCAAAGAAAAAGTTGTTGAGAAAAATGAACCACCAACTGAAAAATTCAAAATTTTTGAAAATTCAACATATGAAGTTAGTGAGTGTTCAAAGACACATTTTAACAGAAAGAGAGCTAAGAATGACAACCAAGTGTGGGTTGTTAAGAAGATTCATGGCGATGAATCTGATTCCACAAAGTCAGACGAGCCACAAGTTGAGTTAAAAGATGAAAACTCAGTACCTCCAATGGATGATGTTCATTTTCCACCATTGAGGGCTGGAAATTTTAAATCAAAAGTTGGAAAAGTTGAGATCTAGAATCAATTCTATTCTGAGAAGAAAGAATTTGATGATGAGAAAGCGTTTAATGGAAATGTGAAAAAGATTTTTGGAAAAATGGTTGAGGGTAAAGTGAAAGGGGTTATGGGCTTTTATGAAACAAAGAAAGCAACTTTTTATTCGAGTACTGATGAGGAGAAAACATCCAATTTTGGTGAAGCTTGGATGTCTGTTTTTCATAAGTAAGAATCTGGACTTGCCGGAGCTCCCAAGTTGGTAATCGTGGAGCAGGAATCGGCATCATTCTTATTAAAAATTGATTTTGTAAAAGTTTCTTCGAAAATCGTAAAATTTTTACAGGTTGTGGAATTGCCGGAGCTCCCAGGTAGGTAAGCGAGGAGCAGGTATCGGCATCTTTCTTGAGAAATTCACGAAAGTGATTTCATCTTACAAAGTGGTTATTGGTTTGATACTTACAAGTGGTAAATCAGGGACATTAAATTGTACTTGATTTTCTACAAGTGGTTTAAAAAATGGGGTTCATTTCATTGTAAAGAAGAAAGAATCAAAGTGATGATCTCTCACCCTAACCTACAAGTGGTTAAATCAACAACACTTATTTTCCGGAAAAATCATTTTGGTTAAAACAAACTTAAGTGTTTTGAAATCATAATGAGAAAATAGTTTGTTGTAAGGGGGAGTTCTGATTGTTTATGCCAAGTGGATGGCGATTTGAAGCAATTCGATATCAGTTGTCACTTTACTTGTATAGTTTGTTTTCAAATTCTTTTAAATGTGTTTGCATTTTAGGGGGAGTAAGAAATTTCTGAAAATACAAAAACATTTGAAAATTTGAAAAAGTAAAAAACATGATAAAATTCTAAAATGAGTTTTTGTGTCAAAGAAGAGGAAATGATAGTATATCAGTAGACAGTTACAGTATGCTAAAGAAATGTAATGGTTAAATAGCGTTAAACAGTCTCACTGTTGATATGCCGATAGATTTTTACACATTTAGTAAGCTTTTTCGGGATATAAACTTAAATTCAAACTTGCTTATTTCATGGGGAACACTACTTGGATATATAGGTAACCCCTGAAATTTCGTTTGAAAGGTCCCTCTTTCTGAGATACTAGGTCTTTATGCTCAGTGATATCTGGGGTATTATCCCGGGACTTCTGATTTTGCGGAAGCAATGGCCTAGTCCCCGGAGAATACTTTCTGCTTGCTTGAAATATAGCGCCACCCTCAGCAAAAATGATGAAACAATAAAATTGATAATCATTGCTTTTGTAAAAAAGATCCTCTAAAGGGGACCCACCAAAAGTCGAAGCCGTCATCTCTCTGCTGAACGGAAGTTCTGACCTGAGCTCTCACAGTTTTTCGCATCTAACCCCTTACAGATATCATCTGTGGTATACTCACCTGTAAGACTGAATATTGGGATCTGGATACGGGAGTATATTCAAGAGGTGGGACACATGAATGAGTTTAAGTTCTTAATACACCTAATTCATATCCTCAATCAGTTGAAAATTGTGTGAGAATTTAAGTGGATCAGTATATCGGCAATCTAAGTGAATTGTTTAATTCTTAATGTGTAATTAAGCTCAACGGTACTTGTGACTTGTCAAAAACTGATATGATCCTCTTACACAAACTCACAAAAATATTGTCTGTATATATTTCTTTACTGCATTTCATTTTATATCAAAAAATTAAAAAAAAAAATAGTGTGTTTTAGCATAAATTTTGAAAAATTCAAAAAGATTTTCGACAACTGATGTTGGAGAGCTGAGTTTCAAAATTCCAAGTGCTAAACAGGATGAGCATGTGGTGAGGGGGAGCTTGTGTTTAAATGAAAAATGTTGTGTTTGTGTCCACAAGTGGTTCATCAGAGTTTAATAGGTTATAATCATATCTACCTCACAATAAATGTGGTGTTGTTAAAAGAATTCTGTTAGATTTGAAAATTTACTTTTGGGTAGAGAATGTGCAGGATATCTGAGTGATAGAGAGCCATGTTTCGATACCTGAGGACTCTGTGATTTCAAAAAGCCAGGCTGCGATCCCAGCAAATCGAAAGGGGGAGTCTGAAGACATCCGAGCAGATAAGATTGTTCGAGGGGAGTCTGTTAATGCTGAAGAGGAGAAATAGATAAAGATTGTTGGTGCTTACACTTCAGAGAGTGATTAGACTGATAAAGACTGAAGACGTTGAAGACTCGACACTTAAGACTCGTCAACATCCGAGGGGGAGTCTGTTGGTGCATACGTCTGTCGACTTCGTCTTGTATCGAGTCTTGCATTGTTCTTGGCACGAAGATCAAGAAATTAAGATAAAAAGTTAATTCCGCTTGAATTAATTAATTCCGCTTGAATGGATGATTTCGCTTGAGTGTGTATTTCCGTTTGTAATGTGCTGATTTCGCTTGAGTTGGTTAATTTCGCTTGTAATGTTGATTTCGCTTGAATCATGTTCAAGGGGAATCAATGAGTCTATATATAGGAGTAGGTCTGTGTCATTTGGAGCGGAATTAGATAAGGGTGTTTCCGACGGCGAAGCTCTGTCGAAGTGTCTGCAGATTTGTAATCGTATCAGTATCAATATAAAAGACAGTTTAAGTGTATATCTAGCTGAATTCAACTCATCATGTCTGTTTCCACCTTTCATTTTGAGTAGAACACCTCTGATCAACTCGTTTCGGGTCCGTACACGATCCTACACGGGTCGTGTTCGAAAGTCTAAGCGGTTGTTTAGACCGCTTATCTTACGACCCTATATAAGCACTAAACTAAAAGTGACGGGTTAAATATGTTAAAACATGTTTAACAAAGCTAGAAAACAAGTTTGATATCAAAACAAAGGGTTTTGATACCCAAGAATAGTTTGGTTGCAAAATACGCATGAATACGCATTTTGACCGAAACTATTACTCGTCACTATACCTAATCAACGTGGTAATCAGTAGGTATAGTCACAAAGGACTATGACCATCGTGATTACGCTCACGTTGCGAAGTTCAAACGAACTTCGTGTTGACCATTGACCGGTCAAAGCAGAAAGTCAAACACTGTTTGACTTTTACGCTTAAAAACACATAAAAGCATGAAAGAAACTTACAAAAGGTCCAAGCAATGGAGATTTGATTCAAGTTACTCAGGTATGGAGTGTGGAAACCCCAACTTAGAGCAGAAATGAATCAAGTGTGAAGATTGAAATGAAACAAGGTGGGTATTTATAGGAATTCAAGAGTCGTTAAGATCGTTTCTTGAACTACGAGCTTTGACTTGACCTTACAAGTGTTGCCCATGGTTTTATATACCATGGGTACTTGAAAACCAGTCCATAGAGTGTGAATACCATGCCCAAAAACTCAGAAACCAGCTGCTGTTTGAGAAAACTGAGTTTTGCAGAACTGGGGGTCTCTCGTGTGTGACAACCGGCAAATAACTGGTAATTCCGTACAATCTAATCACTATTTATATTTCTTAATCTCATGCATTTAGCATAAATTAATTACGTAACTGTGTCGTATATTGGATAACAGTGTTAAGACAAGAAAACAAAGCTAAAACATATGCTGGTTTTCGTCGTATTTCGAAACCAGTCAAACAATGTCCTAAAAGTGTTGGTAAAAAGTGCTGCGTGCACTATTCACGGTTACACTATTCATGCCAGCAAAACCGTGAAAACAGAACGAAACACTGAAAAACGACACACGGATAACATAACTGAGTCCATTATAATAAGAAAACAATAATATGAAAGCATATCTTGCAAAGATACAAGACCTTCCGGTATAAAGCCCTAATTGCAAAAATGTCCGTTTCGGCTTAAAATATAGCATTTTTAACATGTCGGTGTCCGAACCTATAACAAAACATTTTCGGGACTTCGGAATAATGTCAATTGATGAAAAACACACTAAATCAATAAGATGATATCAAAGGAATGTTCATAATCATAAGCTTCCGATATTTTATCGCTATGCACTAAACTAGTCTGTTAGCGAACCGACGAACTAGCAAGCGATATTTCCGCCACTATAACAACCAAATGACAACTCTAGTGAACTAGTTAAGCCAAATTTGGAACTCAGAATTTCTTCATACATCACTTAGACGTGAAATAACAACTTGCGACACCGTCCGTCAGTACGCCACAAAAGTGCCGTAAACCCACCAACGACCAAACGAAAGACATTTAAAGCGTCGAAATACAATTTTTATTAGTTTAATGAACTAGTTAATAATAATTTTGGTCCCGAATCACTAATTACCCCTTAATGGTGTAATTAAACCCTTAATCACCCTACTTTAATTAATGACCAAAATATCTACTTTTTAACAATTTTTTTAATAAAAATGTTACACTTACCCCTCCCCCCCCCCTCCCTAATTATTTACGAAATCAAGGGGGCCCCACCACTTGATTCTTGTTTGAAAAATGTCAAGATTTAGGAATGGTCTATGGTTAGATTTTGTTGAAAATTGAGTACATGAACATCATTTCACCTTATATGTTAAACCTACCATTCTTATCACATATCTACCATCAAAGTAAATTAAAAAAATCCTCTCCTTGAACACCCCCATTCACGGCAGCCCTCACCCACACTAAACCCACCATCAATCTCCACTAAATAACCTTAAATTCCACATTTTCTAAGTGTTTCAAGAACATCTTTAGATGGGTTAAGCATGAACATCATTTCACCTTATATGTTAAACCTACCATTCTTCTTATTTTCTTATTTAACTTGTGAAATATTGTAAGTTTTCTAATCACCATTTTAAGTTTCTTATTACTAGTAATTTATGGAAGTACAAGTTGATTGTCTTGAAATTAAAGTTAAACACAAACAAAAACCCTAATCTCAAAGCTAATAAACACTAAATCTAACCATATTATGTGTTGTTACGTGTAGATTAGTGTAGTTAGTTTGGGTGATCTTGTTATTTATGATGACTTTTGTTAATATTAGTAAGTTTAGCTTATGTTTATGATGATATTATGAATAGATTCATGTAGTCTTCAAGACTTATGTTCATATTACCATGATGAACATAAATATATGATTTAAACATGGATATGTTTAAATCTTGAAAGATCATCATCCTCACTTTCATGAACTAATTATATAGTTTTTAGATTTCATAAAGAAACATGTGTTTAAATGGATTTAACACTTAATTTTGGAAGTTTATTAAACTTTGTTCTAACAAGTTAAGTTTAATAACTTGATTTTTATGAAATACCCCCATAAAAAGTCTAGTAATCAAAGGGGTTAAAGTGGGAAAACTTGATTTGAACTTATGACAAAAATGATGTCTTCAAAAAGTCTAGTAAAAATGTGAAGATTATTTGTTAAACAAGTGGTTAAAATACACTTATAAAGTTCATGGAAATGAGGGTTAAAATGTATGATATCATGCATGTAAAGTTGGGATAATGAAACTTGATTTAGAAATTGATTATGATTATGAGTTTAAACATGGTTTAAACGCGTTTTTATAACGTGGGAAACGTCATAGTTTTAGGGGAAACTATGGCGAATTTTTCTAAAAATCTAATTACGATTAAAGAGGGGATTAAAGGGTGATTAACAATGTTAAACTCGATTAGTGGTCATAAACGTCATTTTGGAAACCCTAATGAGAATATTTATGCCTTAAATATTCAATAAGTTTTATGGACTAAAACTTATTCTTTTACAAAAATAAATGGTTAAAAATGTAACCATATATATATATAATTTTTGGTAAAAATTATATATTTTTTTGGAAACTTGTCAAGTGCATGTAATATGTGCTATATGTGTATGTATTAGATACCTATAGGGTGATCAAAATAAATACACATACATGTTCCTACATGGTCAAAGAAATGCTAGTAAATCGGACAATTAAATAAAATGGCTGAAATGGAAATCATAACACTTGACGACAACAAATTGGACGTATCGACATCGTGAACAAGTTACTACAAAGTTGAGTCTAAAATAACATATTTTAGACATTCAAACGAGCACATATCTAAACGATCGATAACAAGAATCCGGAAAGTCAAAAACTATACAAATTACCAAGTATTTTTCATAGGAAAAATGAACTTATTTAAAGTTTACTACTTGGTAACATTTTTGTAAAAAAATTGCAAGATTATGTTAATGGACTCATAAAGTTAGAATTGGGCCTATCAAAGGTAGTAATGGGCTAGGCCCAAATTCCTTAATACGTGGGCTAGGGCCCAATGACATGGGCTCGGCCCAATAACATTAAAACATGGTTTAAATACGATAACATAGATGACATGGGCTCGGCCCAATGGCATGGGAAAGGGCTCAATTACACGCGTGCGCAGCACGAAGACTTATGAAGAGTGAAGCCCGTTCACCTATAATTCAATACGTATAGAATACATGTGTATACATAACAATCGAGCGAGTAAACTATCAATGCTCTAAAATACAAAGTTGTTCCAAAGATGACAAACGAGAACATAATAAAGAATTCAAGATGAACAACTTGTACGAGGTCCGAAAGGCCTAGTGTCTAACGATATTAGTACACAGGTAGGTTATTGACACGTACGGACGCTCACTTCGGTATCATAATACGGAACGCAAACTTGTGAGTTCATGTCCCTCCTTTCACTGATTTCAATGTTTTGTTTTCAAAAACATCGAGGGGAAATACATGCTAAAACTATTGGTATGTTAGTTACGAAGTAGAAGATAACATCATCAATGTGCATAAGTAGGATGATAACATTATTAACCATTAATCACATAGTGACCAAGGTGCAAAAGGTGTAGATCTATTGGGCTTGAGGCACGCCCCACTCCTAGTTGTTAACCGTGGAGTGCTTTTGTGATCCCAAATGATAACAAAGTGTTCTCGGTTTGGTTATTTACTTATGGTACATTTTGTCAGGGGGCTCGCTACCCACTGATAGATCCATAAACAGACTCCATGTATGAATCAGAACATACCATGATTACAAGATAACATTTATGAGATTTCATATGATAACAATAACTACATGAACTCGCTCAACTTTTGTTGACTTTTTAAAACTACATGTATTTCAGGAAACAGGTCTTGAGCCGGTGATACACTACGAGTAATGGGAAAGTCAATGACAACGATGGTCACTTTTGGAGGGTTTATCTTTTATATCCCAACTTCGTATGGGTATATAGGGGACAGACCTCACTATGATTTATGTCAAAAACTAGCATTTGTGTTGTGTACTATAACTTAATCTATGTCATGGTTAACGTTGTGAACGTTGGTAAACTTGAAACTATGTTGGAAAACTTGTGATTTTTTGTTAAAATTATTATATCTATGGAATCGTTGTGGTTTATGTGTTTACTCGTTTGGATGCATTGATTACCTTTCTTACGTCACACACAATACGCTTCCGCTACTAGCAGGGTGTGACAGATTGGTATCAGAGCTCCGATTGTAGTGAACCGGGGAAAAACTTTTAGTAAAGTTTGGTCTACAATCACCGAAGGGCTCTCACATGAAAACAAAGTCGATAACATTACAAAAGTGATTTCAAAAGTATGAGAAAAATGACAAAAGGTTTTCATTGTGTCACGATAACATGAGGATCTATCACGCGGGCTCAATCATAAGTAACGGATAAGGATCAATACATGGTTAGTCTATAAGGATTAGACCTGAAACATTAGAAATTACATGTGAAACATGAGAACAAAAACATCATGAGATTTAGTGATTATATATATAATGTATTTGTATATATGTTGTACGAAATATTTACCAAGAACGAAAATACCTTCAACTATGAATTCTATTATTACCCATAACTCACGCGATGAGAATGACAACCTCGCGTCTATTACGAAGCTTATGGCGGACGTGGTCCCTAAGAGAGATCCTAAAGCATTGATTCCGTGGAAGATGGTTGTTTTCCCTCAGATGGTATATGTCTGGCTTCGGTAGTGACGACGAGGCGGAGGTGGCGGCCTTGGACAACGACTCTATTAATGGGACGAGGCCCCTGAGGCTCATACTAATCGTGATTGATGACACTCTCGTCCAGAAAAGGAAGATGAAGTACTCATCTTAAAGGTGCCCCTCCAGTTGCTATTCTTACGGATTCTCTATATTTCTATTCCATCTAACGTTGTGCCTTTTCACGAGTAATGACAACGGGCGTTAGCACGTGAACCATCATGAAGGTCCCTCCTATGTGGAGGGTATATAGACAATAGTGTCCTCTCTTTGACTGATCGACTGTTGGAACGAGAGAATGCTAGGGTGACCATGCAAGACAATTTATTATTACGGGGGCCCACGTAATAGCAACTTGTAGTGTATGGAAATCCTGGTGGGCTCTCCGGGTCAAGCTAATGATCACTATCCATTTGAAATTCTTAAGCTGTTCAAGCTTCTATCTAGTAAGAATACTAATCGGGATGGTTACTATAACACTCTACGATACAGGAAGACCACACGTGTTATTCGCACCTAGCATTCGATCTATAACATGAGTCGTTTGAGACTAGTCTTCGAAAGCAAACAAAACTTGTTGGCCACTCATGGAGGATTTTCCTCAACATTCTCAGAATTCTTGTACATGATACGGCTCTTTGGTGTCTATGACACCTTACCTTATCTTAGTTATTGGGAATAATTACATTTAACTCTATCGTTTGGTATTTGTCTTATTCCAAAGGATGATATGGCATGATCCATGCTACAACCCCTTCCTTGCATTTTATCCGACATCTATGGAAGTCATAACAGTTTTGTTGAAGTTCATAGAGCTCAAAGGATAACAACGTATTCGTCACATAGGTTAGTGCGGCGAAGGATTTTCTTACTTTGGACGATGAGACCATGAGGTAGGAAATACATACTGTAAGGATGGAGACGACCGTTTGGTTCCTCCTCCGCAATGAATTACTTCTTTTCCCCCTTAGGCATTTGGCGAATACACGCAGGTGGTACTACGCATTTTGGATTGCGATTATTCATATTATCATGGTTTCAACCATGTATGAATAATGAGATCTTGAGGTTTCCATGACCAATTATAATCTTGATTCTTAGGCGCATGGTAGGTTATATCTGTCTGAATATAAGTCTAGACCCTTTGATACGATGTATCAAAAATAACATGGCGTCGAAAAGAAAATCTACGCGCAAAAAGGGTCAGTTAATCAGCACGCTACTATTAAAGTCGAACTTGAGTTTTTATGGAACAACATGAGGTTGCGGAGATTGCACAACATGGGGTTGTTTAGTCGACACTAGTGATGGTACTAATAGTACTGGTAGTTCAAGTGGTTCAAATCCCAATGGGATGAGAGTGAGTGGCAATGCCACACTTGGAGATGCAATCACACTCGATTTTAATTCTAAGGCTTTTACGGATTATAAGCCGCGAGACCTCATGGATACGGGAGGTGCGGTAAGTTCTGTCCGCTAAATAAAGTCAAGGAAGTCAGTTAATCGTGCTAGTAAATGTACACCTAAGTAAACGATTTGGTAAACGAATAGTCTTCTGTTGAAGGAGACGTTAACTTGGTGGGAACTTCGAGTACAAACTATAGGGAGTAAGACAGCAAAGAGTTTGTCATGGGAAGAACTCAATGATCTTACAAGAGAAGAGTATTGCTCGCCAGTGGAAAAATCCCAAGGTTGGGAACCAAACTCTAGAACAAGATTATGATTAGAGCGAACGTAGCTGGTTACCCCCGACGCCTCTACGACCTCTAAAAGATTGTTGCATACAAGATAACACCCGAATCCAAACGCGCTGAGTGCTACGTTTGGGGTTTAGCCCTGAGATATGAAGCTGGCATCAAGGAGTGCGCTAATAACTTGCCAAAAATTCTGAGTGAGATAAGTGAAACTCTCACCATGAGGGCACTTGCAAAAGTGCCAAGAGTAACAGTGTGGTGAGACTGAGCACAAAACAGAAACTAATGAGTTCGATATACTCAAGAAAGAACCAGGAGATTTTAACTGTGGCAAAGAGATCACTACAAGCATGGATGTTTAATGACAAATCAAGCAAGTGAATAAGTAAGTGTATGGGTAGAACTACGAATACTCCCCAAAATCCCATTGTTGCCATGGGTACGTTCTACTCTCTAACCAGTATGTATCAATTCGTTGGATACCAATGTCGGCTTAACTTAGTGTCTTTAGCCACTAAGCATATACACGAAATAGAGTCATGTAGGTTAGACATGTCTTACTCTATCCAGTTAGCTAACGGGAAATTAGCGGGGTCTTGTGAAGTCATTAAGGGTCACCGATACATTTCCTATTAACCGACCCGTTGCATTCATTTTGTTCGATACCTATGTCGGTATTAGATGCATCCCTATAGAATTCGAAATATACTTGGCCTAGAGTCAAGTAAACTAGACGTCCCCACATTCCATAGGATTGGCCGACGATAAATTAGTTGAGTCCGGAGAAGAAATTAAAGGATGCACACTCGAACCTTAAGCGCGAAAATTTAATATCGTCCTTTCACTCATTCAATTGGCTTGTTACGACATAGTTTTTGACGTAGACTAGTTATCTGATAATCAAGCCGAATTCATAGGTCACGAGAAGATCATTCACGCCCCCCTGTCTGACGAGAGAACATCTTTTAGTGCACGGGGAGAATCAAGACGCGCTACTATGAATTATTAATTGCATGAAAGCTCGGAAGAGACTGAGATTAGGATGAATTGCCTTTCTTGCCCACGTGGTTGACAAGAAGGCCGAGGAGCGCAAGGTGGAGGACATACCCCTGGTAAAGGAATATTCTGAAGTCTTTCCAGAAGACTTGTCGAGACTGTCTCCACAACGATAAGTGGAATTCCGCATCGATCTAGTGCCAGGAGCGGCGCCGGTGGCGAAAGCTCCATATAGACTCGCGCCCTTGGAGATGCAGGAATTATCTACTTAGCTTCAGGAGTTACTTGTCACACCCCGACCACGTATAACATACAAAACGTGGCGGAAAACGTTGGGGAGTGTTGTAATAGAATTAATTGTTTCATAACCATGGCATTCAAAGTTGTACTTTATTTATCAACATAAGAGTTACATTGTCTTAAACAGGAAATAAAGAGTTCAGAACATAATTAAACTAGTTCTATCTTTATTTTTAGTCTCTAAGGCACAGGTCCGCCCTAGTGTCACGATCATCATCCTATGCAAAAGCTCCTGAAAACACATGTGAAAATAGGTACGTCAGCATAAAAATGCCTGTGAGATACATAGGTTTTGCGAAAATAGGATTCATGACTTATGAGTTTAGAAAAAATTGTTTAGTAAAAGTCAGTCATGAACCTTGTAAATTGTTTTGTTTTGTAAGTCATTTAAAAAGCGATAAGATCAAATGTGTAACACCTCGAAAATTCGTGTGTAATAAAATAACGACACGTGTCATGTATGACAACAAGCGTTGTAAACCCGGACTTAATAAAAGTATTTTGGTAGGATTTAAAGATGGCGTTATGTTAATTTTACCTCTGAACGACCTCATATAAATCCCAAGACCCTAATACTTATTATCAACATTTGATATAATCCGGTAAATGCCCACAATAATTTAATTCATGCACAAGAATGGAATGCCACGAAGGAAAAGCATGAAAATCCTTAAATTTCGGGACTTTAATTTGAATACAAGGAAACAACTTCAAATGGTAGGGTATGTATTAGTACAAGGCATAATTGGAGGCCCCAAATTGTCAAAAAGAATGCCCCAAAGTCGGAATTAAGGTTGCCCTTTCGAAACACCAACAAACAACAACATTTTGGTCCCTGATGCATGCTTACGGACCGTAAGCATATATGCTTACGGTGCGCAAGCAGTCCCCCAGCGACCAGCAACCTCCTGTTGCCTGTTTATCGCGAATCTGACCCTTTAGGCCGGTTTTTCTCACATGTGATCGACCCCTAAACTATTCTAGGGCACTAGGGGCATGTGTATATCAGTTGTGGAGTGTTGTAGACTTTGTTGTCATCAATTCATGGTGCCATGAACACTATATAACCCACATAAGTTGCAACTCCATGATCATTCCTTTCACAATTCAAGTCTGATCAAATTGAGGAGTTTTCAAGCTGATTACAAGGCATCCCTAATCATCATTAAACACCTTGTAAGTTGCCTAACCTTTCTAAATTAATTTTAGCTTAGATATTTAGTTAAAAGTCAAACCGACGTAAACACGGTTTGACTTCGAGTTTAATTAATGATAACTCAGTCTTATCTCGATTTAAAAGTACCGTTAAGTAGGTAATCATATGGGTATTAAACCCTTATAAGGGCGCTTACTGATTCCAGACATAACTAAGTCAATTGTCGAGTCAAACGTTGACCGAAAAAGTCAACAGTTATGTAAATTATGATTTAATGCACGATTAGCAATACGTGATGCGTGTAACCTGTTTTAAACTTAATATAACTTGGTAACAAGTGTACGGACATGTCTAAACTGGTCAGACTCGACAACTCTCAGTTTTAAACCTGTTCGGAACCGAAAGTCACGAAACTATGACTTTTACGTTGACTTCAGTTCTGGCCCGAGTTAGATGGAATTAGAAATGCCTTAATGCTTCATTAGGGTTGGGTTACATGATAGTATAAGCCTCTGTACTTGTTTCATTGATTTCCCGATTAATATACATGTTTCCGTTAATCGCTCATATGTTGACCATTATGCCCTTATTACCTTAAAACGTGATTTTTGGAAAAGTAAAAGTGTAGAAACCTTAATTACTGATATATAGACTTGTATGCAAAGTTTGACATCAGTTTGAATTGTAGAATAAGAGTTATGCTCATTAGCGTAATTACGGTGCTTTATGTTAATAAAATGGCGTAATTAGCGTATAGCCTAATTAAACCTACTTTTTGGTATCAAACTTAATACCCACTGATATGATATATTATTTTGGAGTTTTTAAAGATTTTTAATTAATTTTAGGCTGAGCATAACTAGTAGTCGTAGGCTTAATCCGGTAATTGTCGGTTTTGCCCTTACGGGCCATAAAATGAGTTTTACATATCTAAACGACTCCAAACCTTTTGCTACTGATCACATATGTTAAATAAATTATTTTAAGCCTTCTAGAAATATAAAAATATCAGATTTAAGTATCGAACCCGGAAATGGCCTTTAATCGCCTTATTTAGCGTTTTTAACGCATAGTATGTTTTAAAATCATATTGAACATACCCGGGTTGATACCTACTAATATATAAGGCAAATTATGATATTTTAACAGTAAGAAAAGGTTGATTAACTCAGACTTCGTTTTTGAGCTTTTCGGCTTATGTGAAATTACCAAAATACCCCTACGGGGCATAGTTTGGTTAAACATGATAAATTTCACATATATGCTTTAGCCTACTGTTATAACTCATAAAATTGAGTATGTTTATTGTTTACATCAGACCTGTAACTCAGTTAAACATCTAAACGCTTTTACAAACTTTAAAATGACCAAACTACCCCTACGGGGCATAGTTTGCGTTTAAATTAGTTCGGGGCATAATGAAAGACATCCTACTGATGTCACAACATATTTGAAGCATATTAACTTAGGAAACCTGTATATGGCTCTTATGGATACCCGTTATGCTTATTACGCGTCGGTTCGGTTTATGTAACAAGTTTACATAAATTAGCCGAAACGGGTTAAACCTTATCGGTTGTATCTCAAAATCCAGAATGTGTTTAGTTTACCCATATTATACAAGTCTCCAGACTTGTCGGGTCTAAATCACATCCTATTCCGGTCTTCGCTTAATCATGCGTTTTGAACCGTAAACCTTTCCTTAAAACTAACCGGTCTAAGTTACGACTTAAATAAGACCCGTTAGGAATTTAATAGGTTAATAAAACCTTCGTTCCAGATTAAGAGCCCCAGTAGAAGTACTTGTGCTTGCTGATTAAGATATACGGCTGAGTGTAAATTGCATTACTAGCTCAGGTAAATACTTTTAACTTATTTTCCCTTATACGGGCTTGGGATACGGTATTATAAAAATACCGCTTGGTCGGGTGTAGAAACCTTTTAATCGGAGATGATTAAATTGCATAATCCCGTTTTAATCTGTATTGATTGATAACAAATAACATTGGGGGTTAATGACCGTGTCCTGGATATCCTTGGCTCATTTTAAAAAGTGAATGGCCACGACGTAAGCACAAGGTGTAGGCAAAACACCTCCTGTTGCATATGTATAACGTATACTCACTCGTAAGGGTATCTTCTTGTGAGATTATATTTGTGGTGTGTCGATTAATCTTGTCCGGCTTGTATTGTATAATCACCGGCCCTAAATGTTGGACAACCATGTAAATCGGATACAAGATTTTTATTAATAGAATTGTCCCAAGCATAAAAGATTAATTTTGCCTCTGAGCATTTTAATCAATGTGTCAAGATATTTTGTGCCGTTTGCACTCGAATCACTTTTCAAACTCTTTTTCCAAAATGAGTCAGTTAATTGTATTTACCAGTGTAAACTGACGTATTTTTCCAAAAGGTTAAGTGACAGGTACTACGCATAATTGGCTGGGAGCTCAGGGTGTCATTAGGGAATCTTGCAAGTTCTAGATGCCTAAAGTCTGTTGAACAGTTTTAGTATCTTTTATATGATCCACCTGTGGATCCTTTACCTTCCGTTGTAATACTTTGACATTACTTATATTCGGAATGTAATATATATATCTTTTGCTTCCGCTGTGCATTATTATATTGTGTTGTTTGACCATGATGTTGCCAACCACGTCACGATACTTCCCCCACCGGGCCCACCGGTGACACGTGGAAAATTGGGGTGTGACAAAATGATATGTATAAATAAAAGAATAATGTATGGTTAAATGTATAACCAAGTAAAATGAGTTGTATAAAGTAAATTATTTGTAAACCAAAGTCTTGTGAAAATCGTGTTACCTGTGTAAAATGTATAAGTCCAAATCGAATGATTTAAATAACGCTATGATATGTAATATAATACAAACACTTATATATAGGAAGTACCAGCGGCGTATCCACCATGCTTGTATCATATTACTCACATCTCGTTACTTAAGTCACTTATGTCACACCCTGGCTTTGCGGAAGCGTGGTTATTTTGGTGTGACTTCTTAATACCATAGCTTAACCATAACAAGCTATATGAAATAAAAACCATGCAAGATCATCCATTAAAATAAGTTTGAAGAGTAAAGAACCACAACATTGTCTTAACGGATATCACATCCTAACAAACATAAACAGTGTTCAAAAGACACAACACCAGCAAGAAATAAACACAGTTTAAGAACTGTGACTCGTCTAGGAAAAAGTCACATCCCTTAAAGTCAGATGACCTCGAGACTAATGCAGCGGGAAAACGTGTCATACCGCGCCAGATCCTTTAATTCCCTGAAATACATGTAAGTTGAAAAATCAACAATAATGTTGAGCGAGTTCATGTGTAAGTGAGTAAATAAACCTTTGTATGTATAAAAACCCTGGTATATAGCAAATAAGGAAAAAGAGATCACCAATGGTTTGCAAGGCCATTGATATGTGTGAAGTGCAAGTAGGAAGACTCAAACCTAGCAGATTTATGCGTTGGGTACAAAGTCACCCCGAGGTCCGTTCTGTTTGGGCCTGGGGTTGGGCTCGCTACACCCAGATAGATCTACCGCTCCTGCCCCTCGGTCCTACCCTGAGGATTAATGGCCTCAAGTTTCCGCCTACCCACTCACATGATCTGAATAATAACCCTCCTTACGCTAACCATACCATGTAAGAATTATTCGTAATCATAGTAACATGTATTTCACCCCCGCAGTTTAGAAAACTGAAAACAGTTAGAGAAAAGGGGGACATGAACTCACAGTGGTGCGTCTCTACCAAGTATATCTCCTGATCAAGCAGCTGTGCGACGACCTACACGTACTAAATCTATTAGATGGACGGCCGTGCCTTAGCTTAAGGTTTAAGTTTTTGGGAAATAGTTAGACAACTATTTCGTGTTTATATTTTTGTAAATACTTGGTAATTATTCTCCTTCCCAAGGATGGGGGATTTAATACATGCGTGTTCGTAAAATTCGAAATACATTATTAAGTCTCACTTAATATATTTTATTTCTTACTTCAAAATATAAATATTCTTCCCAAAATAATACTTTGACTAAAATACGCGCTCATAAATATTTTCTTAAAATGCGTAAGTTACGTTTTAAAGATCAGGTGATAATAATTATATCGTTGTAACTTATTATTTATTATGAAGGTGTTTGTATTATTTTTGGAATCGTTAACATTCGGTAATATTATTTTTACCTTAAAACTAATATTTGTATAGTTCACAAAATAATCATAAACATTTTACAAGTGACGCTTATGAAAAATATATATATCAAATATATATTTACCCCGTTTTTATTTTGTGAAAACCCCACCTCCGATGTTTCGTAAATAAAGTCGTGGCGAAACTTACGTTTTGAAAACAAGTCAAAAATAGATTTACAACACTTGTAGTGAAAATATTTCCAAGTGTTAGGTTTTTAGAACAATTTCGCCAGAGTTTCCCCTGTAACTGGAGGTGGCCACGCTTTCAAGCGTATCATTTTCTTTTATAATTCAAATCAACAGTTTTCTTATTCAACCAAAACAATATCCAAAGCATCAAACTAGTCAAAATATATATAAATCGCATAAATTACATGAACTTGTGGTTTACCCAAAAATATGTAGTAAATCCCATTACTTTTAGTGGATCTTTATATGAATCAACTTCATTTCTTGAAAGTCTCGTTTTTAAAGGAATTTCATCTTTACAACTTCTTGTCAACTTTTACAAAAATAGTTATTTTGTCGAAACTTTGTGTTACACAAGTGTTTACACACTTGTGTGTTTGCTAAAATCATTCTTGTTCATGTAAGATCCGGCTTTAGAAAATATGATTTCTTTGACACTTGGTCCTTTGAAAGTACCGCTTGTAGATCCGTAGATCTACTAGTTTTGAACACCATTTCATAAGTAAAATCGATTTTACACAAGTTCATGTTTAGTGTGTGGTAGAGTTTCATCATTTAACCCTTTGTACACTTAAACAAACTCTATGCCATGATTCATGATCACGACTAATCCGGGTTAGATGATGATCCGAGCTACCACAACATAGATCGGCACTAATTAATTACATCAAAACAAGTCTTACAAGATTTACACCATTCTTATGCTTTTAACCAACATTTTTAACATTTTAGAAGACTTTTACATATCATCTTGCAAGTTCTTGAGATTTAACCGTTACACTTCATTTTAACCACTTTAAAATAGATCGAGAGGGCGTTTATAGCAACTTACTACTAGCTCGTGGCTAGGGAAGATTCTAGTAAAAAAATGAGTGGATAAAAGCAATAGGGTGAGGTTCTTCACGTTCCGAATGCACCGAGCTCCTTTGTGTGAGGTCCCTAACACTTGTATGCACTTGAAATAGCTTGATCAAAATTGAAAGATGGATGGATGATGAAGGGGATGTTCGGCCGAGAGCTTTTGGGAGAGGGAGAGAGAGTGTGTTTTGTGAGTTGTGGTGAGAATGTTATGGTGAGTTTAGTCTTGAACTTATAGGCAAATAGTATGATCATTATCCAAAGGTTTAAGTGTAGCCTAGATATTAGGCATGTGTGATTAATTTAATCACAAAAAGTACAAGGGTGTCCCCCAAGGGGACGAGTTCGGTTGGGGGGGGGGGGGGTTACCCGGTTGGTTTTCAACTAAACGTTAAGTATTAGTTAAGTTAAGTGAAGGTTAACTCGGTTACTGATGTGTTATGCGTTATAGCGGGTGTTAGGGTATTCAGGGACCCTAACTGGCTCAGAAAAAGATAAACGATGTTATTGGCAATATTTTTATGTTCCGGGTAAAGTCCGGTTGTTCGGTTGGATAGAGATCCGTTAAAGTGCTTAACAAAGCTTTAAAGTGTCGTTAATACTATTTCTAGTGACCCAACTTATTCCCGACACTTTGGAAAGTGTCTAGTAATGTTTTTCTCATGTTTTGGCACTTATTAGTTAGCTAGATGCTGAATTTTAATTAAAGTGTTGAATTTTGTACTTCAAGTACGTTTTAGGCACATCCGGTCACTGTAATCTCATTCCTAGTGACGCAGTTCTACAACCCTTATATCCCTACACTCACCACTAGTGTAGCAAACTATCTCAGGCTCTTACAGGCCTTAGAGGCAGTACCTGCCTGGTGCTAGTTATGACAGCACGTTTAATAGGTTATTCGTTCATTGTGCTACTGTGCTTTTGGTGCATCAAGATTGTCACAAAGGTGCTGTAAGCAAAACATGGAGTGACATCAAGTAAAGTATGATGCAAGTAAGTACATGTATCAGCATTCAAGTAGCAGTTTATCCACAAGTTCAAGTAAGCACAGTAATTAAGCAGTAATTAAGCAGTAATTAATTATTAATTAAGTCGTACGGATACCTGGTTTAGTGAGGGTTGTCACAACTTAAACAAACCAACAATGTATAAAGTCTATGTTTAAACCAATTGTCAAAAGTCCTTGTATAAATCATATCAATTGTTAATAGTCCAAAAGTAGTCAAGTAATGTGTAACAAATGTTATGTATTGTAAGTAAAGTATTGTCACATAATCCAAATGTAGAAATGTACAAGACAAAGTATTTTGAATATATCAAAAAGTTATGTTTTGCAAAGTAATGCATGTTACATTGATACAAACATTTATGTGGTAAGTTAACGCATACATTCAAGCCTTGAGACAGTCGGATAACCCTTTTAGTCAAGGTTATCAAAAGAAATGTTTTCGGATTCAGTCATTCCTTACATCCAAACAAACCCGAGATGTCAGGAATGGGATTTGTCAAGTCCTATGGTACCACTACTTACTACCGAGCAGCGTAGCTAATGTTAATGAACGTATATGAGTCTCGTTTGTGCAAACCAAATGTTATAGCAATTGTATACATGTCATAGGAAAACAATGTACTAAGTATGCTAAGTTAACATACTAAGCAGAAAAGTCATGTAAATCAATGTGCTAGCATGCTATCAGTCAACATACATAGCAGAAATGTAATGTAAAGCGATGTACTAAGTACGCACACAATGGGCATACATAGAATGAAATGTAATTAAATCATGTACTATAATGTACTAACGAATATAGTAGGTATATGATGTGAAAACATGGAAAACATGAAAGTAACAAGTAGGCACATGTGTTTCACCCCCAAAACAGTTTGGAAAACAGTAAAAGAGGGGTCTATGTACTCACATAAACACCTTGAAAACATTTAAAAGAGGGGGGGTTCTATGTACTCACTTGAGATTGCTTAGTAGTCCTTGAGTAACAACCAAACAATGCTAGAGATCACGGATATCAAACGACACCTAATATAGGTAACTACATTAATAAACCGGACCTAAATCGGAAGATCGGATAGAATGAGGGCTTGTAAACCAAATGAGTATGAGAACTCATGTAATATGGTTTAACAAAGCCTACATACTAAATGAAACCTAACCTAAGTGCTTACGACCCATTACGACCCGTTTAGGTAGCTTATGCTACTTTAACGTGTCGTTCGCGTAAAACGCGTTCGGACCGCTTAACTAGTCTTATGACAAGTAATATATGCCTTAACATGTCTAATATTGTTTCCAAATCAGTTTAGATGTCAAAAGTTACGTTACATATGTTCAAAATGAATTTTGGCGTCAAAGGGGTATTTTGGTAATTTACCTAAGGCATATAAACTACCTATCAAACAACTAACTAAACGTCGTGACCATAAGGTATAACCTCGGAAGGTTATTCCCTATATACTATGATCACCTAATGTGCTTGGTTGGATCCTAATGATCGACCAAACGGGTCAGGTTCGAAAGTATAAGCGATTGTTTAGATCGCTTACCTTACGACCCTATATAAGCACTAAACTAAAAGTGACGAGCTAAGCATGTTAAAACATGCTTAACTAAGTTTAGAAAACAGGTTTGGTATCAAAACAAACGGTTTTGATACCCACAAGTAGTTTGGTTACAAAACACGCAAGAATGCGCATTTTGGCCGAAACAACGACTCGTCACTGAGCCTAGATAACGTGGTAATCAGTAGGTATAGTCACTAGGGACTATAACCATCGTGATTACGCTCACGTTATGAAGTTCAAACGAACTTCGCATTGACCATAAACTGGTCAATGCAGAAAGTCAAACAAAGTTTGACTTTCGAACTCGAAAAGCAATAAAAGAACGAAGGAACACTTACAAAGGGTCCCCGAAAGCTAATCTTGATCCAAGTAGCTCAGGTATGAAACAATGGTTTCAACTTAGAGCTTCTCAAATCAGATTCTTGTGGGTTTTGCAATGAATGGGGTTGGGTATTTATAGAATTCTTCGAACCGTTAAGATCGTTTCTTGAATAACGTGATCGAATCTCATCCGTACACTTTTCGGAATGTTATGGTAACTCATTTTGCCCCCACCACAAGAGTTTGACATGTGGTATTGGCCTTTGGGGTGTTTAAAAGCCATTAATCAGCAGCCAGAACAATTTTTCTGCATCTGACCCCTGCTTACGGACCATGAGGTCCTGAGTGTTGAGGTCTGTAAGGACCTTGCAGACCAGAAAGTTTGAAAAATGGCAGAACAGGCCCCTGCAGCTCCAAACTTGGTTTTCGATGCCTTTTTGACACGTTTAAGCCCTGTTAACCCCATTTCAAAGCTCTAAAATGAAGTTAAGGTATAGGGAACTGAAAACATGCTCAAAAATATCTCGGATGTCAGTTCGTTTGGCCGTACGATTGCGTTGTTCGGTTAATTACGACAGAAGTCGTAACGAACGCAAAAACGGTCTAAATTGCGCGACGAATGAATTTTTCTTATGCCAAACACTAAAATAAAATATTTTAGTGCTTACATAAATTATTGGATGTCCGGATGTATTCAGAACGTAAGTTATGCGCGAAAGTGCAAACTTATGCACTTTTTGGCACTTTTAGTCCCTGAATGACCCAAAAGTTTATTTTAGCACACCGAACCCCTCAAAGGCTATTTCTAAGCCATGTAAAGGATGTTTATGGTATGTTTAACTTATGGTCATGTTCCGGAATGTCTGTTATAGTTCAAATTGGCATACTTTCTCAGTTTGTCAAATTTAGTCCCTGTAGGCGAATTAACTTGTTTTTGCCATACCAAAGCCTTCAAAACTTATTTCTAAGTTATGTAAAGGTTATTTAAGGTATGTTAAGTATATGTTGATGTTCCGGAGTATTTGTCGCATTAAACTGGTTACGTTTACGCACCGGTTTGCGTATAACTCTCCAGAAAGCGATATAGAGTTTGAAATTGAATAAAAGTCAAAACATGAAAAATGTAAAACACAACCAAACAAACATTGGGATCAAATAACATTGTTTTATTGATAATTGAACTGTTCACGATGATTACAAGCACAGATGTTACATTACTTGACAAGGGATTCATTAGACCGAGTTTCTCACCTTGGGGAGCTCCGGTGCTATTTATCAAGAAGAAGGATGGAACCTTTCGAATGTGCATTGATTACAGAGAACTATACAAGCTAACTATCAAAAATAGGTATCCTCTACCGAGGATCGACGACTTGTTCGATCAATTGCAAGGTTCCAGCTTCTACTCCAAAATCGACCTAAGATCCGGATACCATCAGTTGAGGATTCAGGAGGAAAGCATTCCTAAGACAGCGTTTAGGACTCGCCATGGGCATTACGAGTTCCTTGTTATGCCTTTTGGCTTAACAAACGCTCCCACCGTATTCATGGATTTGATGAATCGGGTATGTAAACCATACCTCGACAAGTTCGTGATCGTATTCATTGATGACATTTTAATATACTCACGAACAGAGGCAGAACACGAACAACACTTGAGAACTATTCTGGAGTTGCTTAAGAAAGAACAATTGTTCGCCAAGTTCTCAAAATGCGAATTTTGGATTCGTGAAGTACAATTTCTCGGTCATGTTGTGAACGAGAACGGAATACATGTTGATCCAGCTAAGATAGAGGCCATAAAGAACTGGAACACTCCAAAGACCCCAACGGAAGTAAGACAATTCCTAGGCTTAGCGGGATACTATCGTAGATTCATTGAGAATTTTTCTAAAATTTCTCAACCGCTAACCTCACTCACTCAAAAGGATAAAAAGTTCGATTGGGGTGAAAAACAAGAATTGGCATTCCATAGACTCAAAGATAAACTATGCCAAGCGCCAATCTTATCACTCCCTGACGGCACCGATCACTTTGTGGTGTATTGTGATGCATCGCACCAGGGCTTGGGTTGTGTATTAATGCAACGTGAAAAGGTCATCGCGTACGCGTCACGACAGTTGAAAGTTCATGAAAAGAATTATACCACTCACGACCTAGGAATTAAACATGCGCCAATGGCGATGGGTAGAATTGTTGAATGACTATGACTGTGAAATTAAGTACCATCCGGGCAAAGCCAACTTTGTAGCGGATGCTTTGAGCCGGAAAGGACGAGTCAAAACATTGCGGGTACGAGCTTTAGAGTTGACAATTCAAACAAACTTTACTACTCGTGTGCGCGAGGCACAACTAGAAGCTCTAAAGCCGGAGAACATTCAAATAGAATCCTTGCAAGGATTAGAGAAACAAATGGAAAGAACAAGGATGACACTTTGTATTTCATGGGAAGAATCTGGATTCCTTATTTTGGTGACCTACGAGACTTAATGCTGGATGAAGCACACAAGTTCAGATATTCAATACACCCAAGATCTGATAAGATGTATCAGGATCTAAAGGAATATTATCGGTGGCCTAATCTCAAAGGAGATATTGCGACCTATGTTGGGAAATGCCTAACTTGTGCGAAGGTCAAGGCCAAATATCAAAAGCCATCTAGTTTATTACAACAACCCGAGATTTCCGTTTGGAAATGGGAACAGATATCAATGGATTTCATTATAGGACTCCCACGGACCTCTTGTGGTCATGACATGAGTTGGGTTATTGTTGATCGATTAACCAAGTCAGCTCACTTCTTACCGATTCGTGAAAAAGACAGTACAGAGAAGTTGGCTGAGTTTTATCTTAAAGATATAATAGCACGTCATGGAGTGCCTATTTCAATAATCTCGGATCGGGATGGTCGCTTTGTGTCAAGGATTTGGCAATCCTTTCAAGAATCGTTTGGATCCCGTTTAGATCTAAGCACAACATTCCATCCGCAAACCGATGGTCAAAGCGAGCGAACCATCCAAACTTTGGAAGACATGCTTCGTGCCTATGTGATGGATTTAGGCGGGAATTGGGACACTCATTTACCATTGGTAGAGTTCTCATATAATAATAGATATCACACAAGCATCAAAGCCGCCCCATACGAAGCACTATACGGACGGAAGTGCTGATCATCGCTATGTTGGGCGGAAGTCGGAGACAAACAACTCATTGGCCCTGAACTAGTCCAAGAGACTACTGACAAGATAGCAAAGATACGAGACCGTATCAAAGCGACTCGTGACAGACAAAAGTGCTACGCGGACAGAAGACGTAAACAATTATCCTTCGAGGTTGGAGACAAAGTCTTACTGAAAGTCTCACCTTGGAAAGGCGTAGCTAGATTCGGGAAACACGGAAAACTAAACCCGAGATACATTGGGCCATTTGAGATTCTGGAAAAGATCGGTACCATCGCGTACAAGTTGAAACTGCCAGAAGAACTCAGTAACGTACACGACACATTTCATGTGTCGAATCTCAAGAAAAGTCCGACTGTTGAGACAGTTATCATCCCAGCGGATGAAATTCATGGAGACGACATGCTCCAGTTTACCGAAGAACCCGTTGAGGTTATGGACCGGAAGGTCCACAAGACAAGGAGAAGTCGTATCAAACTAGTCAAGGTCCGCTGGATTTCACGTCACGGACCCGAGTACACATGGGAACGTGAAGATCAGATTAAGGCAAAATATCCCCACCTGTTCGAGAAGGCTCCTGCAAAGGATGGCTCAACTTGAATTTCGGGACGAAACTCTCTTTAACAGGGGGAGAATGTGACAACCGGCAAATAACTGGTAATTCCGTACAATCTAATCACTATTTATATTTCTTAATCTCATGCATTTAGCGTAAATTAATTACGTAACTGTGTTGTATACTGGATAACAGTGTTAGGACAAGAAAACAAAGCTAAAACATATGCTGGTTTTCGTCATATTTTGAAACCAGTCAAACAATGTCCTAAAAGTGTTGGTAAAAAGTGTTGCGTGCACTATTCACGGTTACACTATTAATGCCAGCAAACCGTGAAAACAGGACGAAACACTGAAAAACGACACACGGATAACATAACTGAGTCCATTATAATAAGAAAACAATAATATGAAAGCATATCTTGCAAAGATACAAGACCTTCCGGTATAACGCCCTAATTGCAAAAATGTCCGTTTCGACTTAAAATATAGCATTTTTAACGTGTCCAAACCTATAACAAAGCATTTTCGGGACTTCGGAATAATGTCAATTGATGAAAAACACACTAAAGCAATAAGATGATATCAACGGAATGTTCATAATCATAAGCTTCCGATATTATATCGCTATGCACTAAACTAGTCCGTTAGCGAACCGACGAACTAGCAAGCGATATTTCCGCCACTATAACAACCAAATGACAACTCTAGTGAACTAGTTAAGCCAAATTTGGAACTCAGAATTTCTTCATACATCACTTAGACGTGAAATAACAACTTCCGACAATGTCCGTCGATACGCCACAAAAGTGCCGTAAACCCACCGACGACCAAACGAAAGACATTTAAAGCGTCGAAAAACAATTTTTCCTAGTTTAATGAACTAGTTAATAATAATTTTGGTCCCGGATCACTAATTACCCCTTAATGGTGTAATTAAATCCTTAATCACCCTACTTTAATTAATGACCAAAATATCTACTTTTTAACATTATGTTACACTTACCACCCCCCTCATTATTTACGAAATCAAGGGGGCCCCACCCCTTGATTCTTGTTTGAAAAATGTCATGATTTAGGAATGGTCTATGGTTAGATTTTGTTGAAAATTGAGTACATGAACATCATTTCACCTTATATGTTAAACCTACCATTCTTATGACATATCTACCATCAAAGTAAATTAAAAAATCCTCTCCTTGAACACCCCCATTCACGGAAGCCCTCACCCACACTAAACCCACCATCAATCTCCACTAAATAACCTTAAATTCCACATTTTCTAAGTGCTTCAAAAACATCTTTAAATGGGTTAAGCATGGATCATCTTTAGGAGCACTCTTGGAGCTTAACTTTCTTCTTATTTTCTTATTTAACTTGTGCAATATTGTAAGTCTTCTAATCACCATTTTAAGCTTCTTATTACTAGTAATTTATGGAAGTACAAGTTGATTGTCTTGAAATTAAAGTTAAACACAAACAAAAACCCTAATCTCAAAGCTAATAAACACTAAATCTAACCATATTATGTGTTGTTAAGTGTAGATTAGTGTAGTTAGTTTGGGTGATCTTGTTATTTATGATGACTTTTGTTAATATTAGTAAGTTAAGCTTATGTTTATGATGATCTTATGAATAGATTCATGTAGTCTTCAAGACTTATGTTCATATTACCATGATGAACATAAATATATGATTTAAACATGGATATGTTTAAATCTTGAAAGATCATCATCCTCACTTTCATGAACTAATAATATAGTTTTTAGATTTCATAAAGAAACAAGTGTTTAAATGGATTTAACACTTAATTTTGGAAGTTTATTAAACTTTGTTCTTACAAGTAAAGTTTAATAACTTGATTTTTATGAAATACCACCATAAAAAGTCTAGTAATCAAAGGGGTTAAAGTGGGAAAACTTGATTTGAACTTATGACAAAAATGATGTCTTCAAAAAGTCTAGTAAAAATGTGAAGATTATTTGTTAAACAAGTGGTTAAAATACACTTATAAAGTTCATGGAAATGAGGGTTAAAATGTATGATATCATGCATGTAAAGTTGGGATAATGAAACTTGATTTGGAAATTGATTATGATTATGGGTTTAAACATGGTTTAAACGCGTTTTTATAACGTGGGAAACGTCATAGTTTTAGGGGAAACTATGGCGATTTTTTCTAAAAATCTAATTGCGATTAAAGAGGGGATTAAAGGGTGATTAACAATGTTAAACGCGATTAGTGGTCATAAACGTCATTTTGGAAACCCTAATGAGAATATTTAAGTCTTAAATATTCAATAAGTTTTATGGACTAAAACTTATTCTTTTACAAAAATAAATGGTTAAAAATGTAACCATATATGTATATATAATTTTTGGTAAAAATTATATATATTTTTGGAAACTTGTCAAGTGCATGTAATATGTGCTATATGTGTATGTATTAGATACCTATAGGGTGATCAAAATAAATACACATACATATTCCTACATGGTCAAAGAAATGCTAGTAAATCGGACAATTAAATAAAATGGCTGAAATGGAAATACATAACACTTGACGACAACAAATTGGACGTATCGACATCGTGAACAAGTTACTACAAAGTCGAGTCTAAAATAACATATTTTAGACATTCAAACGAGCACATATCTAAACGATCGATAACAAGAATCCGGAAAGTCGAAAACTATACAAATTACCAAGTATTTTTCATAGGAAAAATGAACTTATTTAAAGTTTACTACTTGGTAACATTTTTGTAAAAAAATTGCAAGATTATGTTAATGGACTCATAAAGTTAGAATTGGGCCTATCAAAGCTAGTAATGGGCTAGGCCCAAATTCCTTAATACGTGGGCTAGGGCCCAATGACATGGGCTCGGCCCAATAACATTAAAACTTGGTTTAAATACGATAACATAGATGACATGGGCTCGGCCCAATGGCATGGGCAATGGGTCAATTACACGCGTGCGCAGCACGAAGACATATGAAGAGTGAAGCTCGTTCACCTATAATTCAATACGTATAGTATACATGTGTATACATAACAATCGAGCGAGTAAACTATCAACGCTCTAAAATACAAAGTTGTTCCAAAGATGACAAACGAGAACATAATAAAGAATTCAAGATGAACAACTTGTACGAGGTCCAAAAGACCTAGTGTCTAACGAGATTAGTACACAGGTAGGTTATTGACACGTACGGATGCTCACTTTAGTATCATAATACGGAACACAAACTTGTGAGTTCATGTCCCTCCTTTCACTGATTTCAATGTTTTGTTTTCAAAAACATCGAGGGGAAATACATGCTAAAACTATTGGTATGTTAGTTACGGAGTAGAAGAGAACATCATAATGTGCATAAGTAGGATGATAACATTAGTAACCATTAATCACATAGTGACCAAGGTGCAAAAGGTGTAGATCTATTGGGCTCGAGGCACACCCCACTCCTAGTTGTTAACCGTGGTGTGCTTTTGTGATCCCAAATGATAACAAAGTGTTCTCTGTTTGGTTATTTACTTATGGTACATTTTGTCGGGGTGTTCGCTACCCACTGATAGATCCATAAACAGACTCCATGTATGAATCAGAACATACCATGATTACAAGATAACATTTATGAGATTTCATATGATAACAATAGCTGCATGAACTCGCTCAACTTTTGTTGACTTTTTAAAACTACATGTATTTCAGGAAACAGGTATTGAGCCGGTGATACACTACGGGTAATGGGAAAGTCAATGACAACAATGGTCACTTTTGGAGGGTTTGTCTTTTATATCCCAACTTCCTATGGGTATATAGGGGACAAAACCTCACTATGATTTATGTCAAAAACTAGCTTTTGTGTTGTGTACTATAACTTAATCTATGTCATGGTTAATGTTGTTAACGTTGGTAAACTTGAAACTATGTTGGAAAACTTGTGATCTTTTGTTAAAATCATTACATCTATGGCATCGTTGTGGTTTATGTGTTTACTCGTTTGGATGCAATGATTACCTTTCTTACGTCACACACAATACGCTTCCGCTGCTAGCAGGGTGTGACATCGTGGGCCACGTAAACTTTCACTAAGTCTTACGTGCCCCTCCTAGAGACAACTTTGACAGATTGTTAATTTTAGTCCCTGAAGGTGCAAAACTTGGGTTTTGATGCATTTTTTACATGTTTAAGCCCCGTTAACCCAATTTCAAGGCTCTACAATGAATTTAAAGTATAGAAAACATGTAATATGCTCAAAAAGATCTTGGATGTTGGTTCGTTTGGTCGTACGGTTGCGTTGTTCGGTTAATTACGACGAAAACTCGAACAGACGCGAAAACGATCCAAATTGCGCGACGAATGGTATTTTTGCATTCCAATCACTAAAATAAAATATTTTAATGATTACAAAAATTTTTGGATGTCCGGATATGTTCAGAACGTAAGATATGCCCGTAAATGCAAACTTATGCACTTTTTGACGCTTTTAGTCCCTGATTGACCAATAAGTTTGATTTTCGCATACAGAACCCCTCAAAGCCTATTTCTAAGCTATGTAAAGGATATTTAAGGTATTTTTAAGTTATGATCATGTTCTGGAAGGTACGTTACTATTCGATTCGGTATACTTTTGCAGTTTGATGCAAATAGTCCCTAAGAGCGAATAAACTTGATTTCGACACACAAAACCCTCCAAAACTTATTTCTAAGTTATGTAAAGATTATTTAAGGTATATTAAGCCCATGTCACTATTATGGAGTGTTTGTCGCGTTAAACTGATTACGTTTACACATCAGTTCATGTATAACTTTCCAGAAAGCGATTTAGAGCTAGAAATCGAACGAGAATTGATATGTGAAAATGATACACATATTTATACAAATCCCAAGTATGAAACACAATATTTCATTAATTTGGTAATTGTTTGATGGTCGTGGAGGCACATATGTCACAGTCTCCCCTACTTCAGGAAAGTTCGTCCCGAAATTTATTTAGAGGAAACTTGTGAGAGCTCAAAATATAAAGTTGAAAAGATAAAACAACACTGGTTAGGGTTCTGAACTTCTAGTAACTTTAAATAACATCATGCTTGCAGTGTAAGAGGGACACTTATATACAAGTATATGAAGTGCCATCGGTGCGTCCACCGTACCTCCATTACATTGTTCACGTTTTGTTATTGTTGCCACTATAGGTTCTTACACATGACAAATCTTACTGTGGTTTCTGTGCACTGAATTTCATAATTATGTATGTGACATTTGTTCTTATGTAATCATTATGCAAACTCCGAACAATCCAATATTAATAAAATAATGTGTTTTGATCCCAATGTTTGTTATTTATGTTTGACATTTCACACATTTTTATTTTTGATCGATTTTAAACTCTATATCGCTATCTAGGAACTTATACGCAAACTGATACGTAAACGTAATCAGTTTAACACGACAAACACTCTGGAACAACACCATAAGCTTAACATACCTTAAATAACCTTTACATAACTTAGAAATAAGTTTTAAAGGGTTTGGTATGGCAAAATCAAGTTTATTCGCTAACAGGGACAATTTGCGTCAAACTGCAAAAGTCTGCCGTTTTGTATGGCAACGTACATTCCGGAATATGATCATAAGCTAAACATACCATAATTAACCTAAACATAGCTTAGAAATAAGCTTTGATAGGTTCGATGTGCGAAAATATGCTTATTTAATCTTTCAGGGACTAAAAGTGTAAAAAACGACGTAAGTTTGCATTTACGCGAATATCTTACGTTCTGACCACATCTGGACATCCAAAATTTTGTAGACACTAAAATATTTTTATTTTAGTGGTCGGCATGCAAAAATACCAATCGTCGCTTAATTTGGATCTTTTTCGCTTCCGTTCGAGTTTCAGTGTAATTAGACGAATAACGTGACTGTACAACTAAACGAACCGACATCCGAGATATTTCCGATCATATTTTGAGTCCTCTATACTTTGACTACCTTGTAAAGCCTTGAAAATGTTTTAACGGGGGTTAAAAGTGCCAAAAATGAGCTTAATCATGTGCAGGGACCAAAACTGTGAAAGCTGAAACTTTTGCTGAATCGACCAGAGGTCGCGGGCCGCGTAAGCCCAGCCTCATTCCTACGCGGGGCACGACATAAGGCTCAGCGATAGAAACTCATTTTCAGCAACTGTTTGATGTTTCAGGAACTGTTCTTGCCATTCTTTTTGTGTGTTAACCAAGTTAACACCTCCCCAAGTAATATTAGCTGGCCATTAACATATGTATGGCTGTGATTCTTTGCTTAGTGGCCAAACAAACACTTGTGATGATCTTGTTTCATCGCAACAAGTATAAATACCCAATCTACCTCATTTGTTTCCTCACCCTTTATCTGATTAATGCTCTAAGTTAAAACCTTTGCTTCATACCTGAGTATTATAGATCAAGTTCTTCCTAGCTTGGACCCTTTGTAAGCTTCTTTCGTGCTTTCATCGCTTTTCAAGCGTGAAAGTCAAACAGTGTTTGACTTTCTGCTTTGACCAGTCAATGGTCAACACAAAGTTCGTTTGAACTTTGCATCGTGATTGTAATCACGATGGTTATAATACTTAGCGATTATACCTACTGATTACCACGTTGACTAGGTGTAGTGACGAGTCAAAGTTTCTGTCAAAATGCGTTTTAGCATGCATTTTGCAACGGAACTACATTTTGGTATTTGTTTTAATATACCAAATCAGTTTTCTAAGTTAGTTAAACATGTTTTGACATGTTTAACTCGTCACTACTAGTTTAGTGCTTGTTTAGGGTCGTAAGTTAAGCGGCCTAAACACCCGCTTAGACTTTCAAACCTAACCCGTTTGGTTGATCATTAAGATCTGACCAAGTTTATTTAGTGATCATAGTTACATAGGGAATAACCACTGAGGTTATACCTTATGATCACCTAGGATTCTTAGTTATTTGTTAAGTAGCTTATATGCCCATAGGAAATGACCAAAATGCCCTTTTGAAGCATAAATCCGTATTTTGCATATTTTAACATGTTTTTGACATATAATCTGATTTAGTAACATATTAGGGTACAATTGGGCATGTAAGACTTTACATAACTCATAGGTAACCATCCGACCATAGTTTTACGCAAACGAGGCATTATAGTAGCTTAAACTACCATAACGGGTCGAAACGGGTCAAAAGCACTTAGGTAGACTTCCAAATCAGAATGTTGAGACTATTAAATCATACCATATGAGTGCCAAAACTCACTTGATTTATAGAACCTCTAACTATCCTATCTCCCAATTTAGGATCCGTTTATTAACATAGTTACCCTTAGTAGGTGCCTTGTTGATTCCGTGATCCTTGGAGATTAAATTGGTCATATTCCCAAGACTAATAAGCAACCCCAAGTGAGTACATAGATCCCCTCTTTTTACATGTTTGTGGTAACTATATGAGTACATAGTTCCCCTCTTTTACCGCTTTCAAATACTTTGGGGGTGATACACATGTGCATACTTGTTACTTTCGTGTTTTCATTGCTTTTATGACATAAACATGCTAGTTTCACCTAGTACACATATAGTACATGCTTTCAAATATGTTTTGCTATGTATGTTAAGCATGCTAGCACATTGATTTCATAAGACACATTTGTTGCATATGTTTACTTAGCATATGGACACATTGTTTTACATGACATTTCTGCTATGTATGTTTACTGAGCATGCTAGCACATTAATTTCATGAACATTTCTACTATATATGTTTACTTAGCATACCTAGTACATGGTTTTCACATGCTACATTGGTTATGACATTTGGTATGTTTAATCGGGACAATAATACATTCATTAACATTGATCACGCCGCTCGGTAGTATGTAATGGTACCATAGGACTTGACAAATCCCGTTTCCGACTTCCTAGGTTTGTTTGGAAGTTGGGAATGACAGAATCCGATATACATAATTTAGATAAACCTTTAATTTGTTTAAGGGTTTGTCGCCACAGTCGCAAGGCTTGAATGTATGCGATTAACATTACTGCGTAAATGTTTGTAATCATAAAGCATTGTTTTCTGCAAAACATAACATTTGAAATAAAAAAATTAGGTTTATTCAAAAACTTTGTTTTGTATATTTTTCCTATGGGGTTGAGTAATTACTAGTTATTCACCATACATGACATTTGTTTTCACATTGACATTATCACATAGTTTGAGTAGATACTTTCTACTTGCTATGCATTACATTTGCTTATACATGATACATTTCACACATGACATTGAACATGGTTTACACATAAACATTTTGACATTTAACAAGACATTTTGGCGGGTTATTGATAAGTGACTTATGTAACGGGGCTATGTGTTATATGAAAAAAAGCATGGTGGATACGCCGCTGGTACTTCCTATATATAAGTGCTTTTATTATATTACACATTGTTGCGTTATCTAAACCACTTTGACAAAGACATGAAACATTATATACAAGAACACGACATTGTTTTACAAATTACATATTTTATACAAATTCACTTTTACTTGGTTATTCATTTAACTATGCATTATCCTTTTATTATCATTTGATTTTCACATCGATTTTCATATGATTTTATTAAGGAAGACATTTTATAAGATTCATGACTACATTTTTGTAAAACTCTTCTTTTTACTACAAGTCATGAATCCTGCATAAACAAAACCTATGTATCTCACAGGCATTTTTATGCTGACGTACCTATTTTTACATGTGTTTCAGGTGCTAATGCATGATGATGTTTGTGCTTCACTTAGGCTGACTTGGGCCTTAGTGACTTAAAAGACAGTTATTATGTTATGTTCTGTTAAATTCCAAGACAATGTAAACTTTAATCTTAATAATACAAAACTTTAATTACCATGGTTGTTGAAACAATAATTCTGTCGCTCCACTCCCCGACGTTTCCGCCGCGGTTTATTGTTTTACGCGGTCGGGGTGTGACAGAAGAGTTGGTATCAGAGCCAATGGTTATAGGGAATTAGGTTATTAGTAATGCTTTGACCTAGACTATAACTTTCTAGTACCCTAACGCAAGTTATCTTGTGTTTAGAACTTAAAACAATACGCGTCACCTATCCTTAGGTGATTACCAAAACATGAACATAATTTTCCGAAATGATTTTTGAAAATCAATCATCTACTCTTAGATGATTTGTTATAAGATTTTGAACTCTTCAAAATTCCAAAATGATTTTGAAATCAATCATCTATCCTGAGATGATTTCTTTTTGGCTTAATGCCTTCTAAATTTTCAAAATCTCGTCAAAGTTTGGGTCTAAATAATGTGAACACATGCAAACTGGAAGGGTGGGTGCCTGTACCCTGAGTTTTCTGTCTAAGGCTAGAGTGTTCGTACAAATCTGCAGTATCAGACTAGTCACTCTTACCTGGGATGTGACAACCCTCATGATTTCATGTATCTGTACGATTAATTAATGTTAATTAAAGTGCTTGATGACTGTGCTGAATTACTTAACTGCTTTCTGATTACGGTGTCATACTTATATGTGCTTGTTAACATACTAGTCTTGTGCAGTAAATTGACTAAATGGTCCTGAATGCTTTCCTAAGTCTTGGGAATTAATTGTGTTACAACTAGCTACATAAAAGAAACTATACGGAATAACTTAGCACTTTAACGAACCGGTATCTAACCGAATAACCGGACATATCCCGAGACACCAAAATATTGCAAGAAACATTGTTTAATTATTTCTTGGCTAGTCATGATCCCCAAACACCCTAACACCCACTAAATTCTCTAGTAACTAACTATGTAAACATATACTTGCATTTGAACTAATACTTACCATCTACCATGAAATTTTACACTTAACCCCCCCCCCCCCTTTTGATGATTTACGGCCCATGTAAGGGACCCCACCACAAGATTTGATTTCATATTTTATTTGGATATGTTGCTTGAGAATATGGCCAAGATATTGTAAGAAGATTATAAAGTATGGGTGTAAGATCACCATATCATTTCATATCATTCACCACTTCACTTCATCTCCCTCACATCTCTCTCTCCCTCTCGGCTCCATCAAGAACCGCCACCACCACCACCACCACCACCACCTTAGAACCCTCATCTTTCCATTCCAAGCTTGTTTCAAGGTGCACAAAGGTGAATTAGAAGGTGTGGAACACTCGGATCTTGAAGGACCTCTCTAGTGTGCTTTTATTCGTCACATTTTCAACTTGTTTCTTCCCTAGCCTTTGTGCTAGTTGTAAGTTCTTGTTTAACTCTTGTCCATCTTATTGTTATGATTAAAAGTTGTAGTATGATGAATATCACAAGAACACTAAAAGGTTAAACAAGAAACATGAACATAAAGCTTTATATAAAGATGAAACATGATGTAATAATGTTAGTATGAAGTTGTTTTGATTATGTTGTTGATTACTTGATGATTTACTTGTTAATATTGATATTAAATGTTGTTGCTGATCACTAGACATGTTAACGAAATAAATAGAACTAGCGTTAGAGCGTTATAAGATGTAAACAACTTATGTCCAAACATTTACAGCCAACTTCAGTTGGGTGTAAATAGGTCAATATTTATCAAATATCTGATTTTCTTGAGTCTATAACGTGTTATTTCGAAATACGGTTCTAATGGAACTAGAATCATAATTTTTGGACTTCGTTTGCTATTTTTAAAGTGTCGTTTTTTCACAGCAGCAAAAGCTGCGTTTTTACTGCAGAAAATGTGTGTTATGTTTTTCGTCATAACCTGAAATCTGTGTAGAACTAGCTCATGAAATTTGTATTGTAGATGGCCACTGATGTCGTTGTAATGCTCCAACTAGAATTTCATCAATCGGATGTACGATGAATTTTAAATAAATTATCCCGTGGACTGCAGTCAGAAAGTGACAAATCTGATTGCAGTCCGGTAAATGATTTTTTATAAAATATTGGTAACGAATTGGACCCCGATATTTTTACACAGTAATACTTGGATTGTTTAAAACATTCTATAAAAGTTTGGTAATTTTTGGAGTAAGTTAACTATTTTATTAAAATACCCGAAAACAGTCCAGTTTTTGATATTCAAGCTGAAACAATATAACTAGTGATTTGCATGTCTAAATGTCGGTTATGTTATCCGATAATGATCTAATGTGTTATATGTCAATGAAAGTGTTATGTGCAATATCGTATGTTTGCTTTTGAATGAGTATAGATGAGATGTTTATATGGGCATGAAATGTTAACGTGAGTGCGTGCTATGTGATAGAAGTAATGAGTAGATAAACCGTACGTAGGATATGTATTGTGCATGCACGAGAAACTGATTGCTATCTGTACCTTATTAGGACGTGCTTGATTCCTGATTATTAGAGTAACGAATCTAACCGAGCAAACCAAGGTGAGTTCACACACTTTCTAAGGCATGGGATTCCCGGTGGTTGGGAATGGGATTAAAGAATTAAAACGGAACCTACATATCCTCCTTGGGTAGGATATGTACCGCCATCCTCCATGGGTAGGATGCCAATATTAATCCTGCGCATTCTCCTTGGGTGGAATACGTACGTTCGTCCTCCTTGGGTAGGGCAACAACCTTAAAAACTTACTAGACAAAAACTCTATCACGAAGTCCCTCATTTTATATCGACTTAATCGCCGAGGCCAATGGCGAGTGGGTCATTAGTTAATAGCGCTATTAGGTTTAACAAACCTCACACCGTGCCAGTCGGACGGTCATGTACTAATGGACGATGGAAAACTGTCAATGATGATAGACATTGAAGTAGGGCACAACTATTGTTCGTCAGTTGTCTGTTGGACTCTGTATGCCCAAGACACATATTAAATTGATGTGGCTAGTACGTTATGATCCAAGTCGAGTCATACCCAATAACAAGCTAGACAAACACTTACAATATTTATTTATGATATGATCAAACAAATAAATATTAACACTTAGAATATTTAGAAATTGGTTCATAATAATACATCAAGTATTATACCTTGACCTAGTTCTTAGCTGTCTGTAATAAGGCAGTACACAAGGCTAAACTCAGGCGTGGTACAAGGTGATTGTGAGAGACGTATGTAGTCAAGAAGGGATTTGTTCCTCTTATTCGTTGAGAGTAAGATGTCTAAGGCCTGATAAAGTTAAATCAACAGAGAGTGATCACTCTATGTCTCTGGATTTAACATGACATCTGTAACGGAAGGATAAATGATAGATTCACCTAAATCATGTTCAAGTAAGGGACTTAAAAGGGATGATGTTATTGAATGGCAAATATAGTCATACGTATTGGGGGTAGTAAACCTTAGTTAGGCGTCATTTACTGCTTGCATCAATCTTCTATGTATCTTGTGCAAGTGGGAGATTGTTGGACTCTGTATGCCCAAGACACATATTAAATTGATGTGGCTAGTACGTTATGATCCAAGTCGAGTCATACCCAATAACAAGCTAGACAAACACTTACAATATTTATTTATGATATGATCAAACAAATAAATATTAACACTTGACAAACTAATAAATTATATGGATAATTTGTTTTGAGAGAATATTTTATTTTGTTATTTAATTGGTTAAATAACTTAATAAAAATAGCATAAGTCTTATAACATATAATGTTATATTTTATAAAAGTTATAAAATATATATATGTAAGACTTATATTATTTAAAAGAAAAATTGGATTTTTTTTAAATAAAAGTCTAGGCCGCCAACCCCCCCCCCCCCCCATGGGGTCTTCCCAAAAATTGTTGGTCCAATTACATTTCATGCATTTTTGCATGTGTAGAAGCCTCTTGATTGGGTGGTCTTTCCAAGACATTTTGGTCCAATTAGCTTACATGCAATTGCATGTGTTAGGAGACTCTTGATTGGGCAAAGGGGAGGTGATGCTTTCTCTCAAGTTTTATAAACATTATGGATGATAAAAGATGAGAAGAAGACATAGAGAATTCCTCTCAAAAATCGGCCAAGAGTGTGCATTTTAGGAGATGATTTTTCAAGTGAAGGACTTGTAAATATATCTCTAAAAATCTGCCAAGGTGTGGTTGATCAAGAGGGCTTTTCAAGTTTAACATTCAAGTGCAACAACTCTCAAAATTCCCTAGATGATTTCGGCCAAGAGTTGGTCTTCATAAGGGTTTTTCAAGTGAGTTCATAAGTGTAGAAATCCTAGCTAAACATAAGGTGTTTGTTGGAAGGCTTGGGGTATACAAGCTTGAGGTCTTCTACACTTGAAGGAAACCGTTCAAGAAGCATCATCATCTTCATATCCTTTACTCCTTGGAAGGTAGTATTCTAAACACCCCATGGTTGTGTTTTTGATAGCATGCATGTTCGTATATGGATCCGGGATTGCGTTTTACATATAAAATGGGTTTTATATATTGTAAGTAACATGTTTTAAATAATAATTTTCCGCTGCGTTTTTTATTTTATATGGATAAAATACTTTGATAAACATGTGAAAAATCCCAACAGTGGTATCTGAGCCGCTTATATGAGTGCATGCTTCATTGGATATGAAATTTTCGGGTTTTGGGTTTGGGTAAAACCCTATGGCCGAAATTTTCACTATGGTTATCCCTTTGTTTTTCAAGATTATATTCTTACATGCATAAATGAATCTTGAAAAATTATTTCATTTGGATGATTATTTTGTTTGGACAAAACCCCACATTTTTCGGTTTTTCATTCTTGACCGAAATATTGTAGGCTATAAAAGGGAACCATTTTGCTTCTTGAATTTTATATATTTGGATATATATATTTTGGTGTTCATAACCTAGCCATGACCTTGTGTGAATATGTTGAATGATTGTGTTTGTGATTTGTATTTAATTATTTCAAAGGGTTATAATAATAATTATTTTTGTTCTTCCATGTGTAAAAATATGTAATTTATTTATTTTCATTTGGTATGTAAAATAAATAGATTAGATGCATTTTATTTTACTAGAAAAATGTATTAGGATATTTTTTTGTAAAAGAAGGTGCACACAAAAATGCGGTTTTGGTTTTGGCCAATTTCGGGCCTAAAGGACTTCATAGTTCTTAACGGGATTTTAGCCCAATAACCAAAACACATTTACGGAGCCCAAAGGAGTTTGGAGCTGAATTAAAGTACATTTTGGAAGCTCAAAGAAAGTGGAGAAATCACAACACAAAAGGGAGACTTGAAGCATTTGGATGCGGGATCAAGTGGGAGTTCCACGACACATCGCTTGTGTCTTTTTTCACCCTTTAGGAAGGACCTTTTGGCACACTTGTTTCGGCTAACAAGTGTGGTCAAAATAGTTAGCTATGGTTATGCACCTATTGTTAAGTATGTTGTGCTTATGTGGTTGCTTATTTTATTGTTTGGATGATATTTGGATATGCATGCTTAACAAACTAATAATCAACAACAAGCTTAAAAAATGTTTCTTTGAAAAATCATTAAAATTGGTTAATAAAAGGTTATTAAAAAATTAATGATTTTATAATAAAATGGGTTTTATCAAAAGAACCTTGAAAATTGATTTTCACTAAAGTACCAAGGATTTGAATGCATGCAAATGTATGGTACATAAAGTTTTCTAAACTAGAATTTTGAAAACTCAAAATCCCTTTTATAAAACAAGTCAAACACCATCCTTTTATACAACACTCGAATCACTTGGGAACTCTTTTGTGGGATAAAGGTCACCTAACCACATTTGAGGGAACTTGTATATTCGAGGTGGGTTTACCATGTTTGTGGGATAAAGGTCACCTAACCACTTATGTGAATAAACTCACACGTGTGTGTAAGTTGGACGACTTGATTTGGAAACCATGAACTTAGGGTCACCGAAGCATGGGGAACAAAGGTGTTGATGGGATTAAACATGCCAACTAAACATATAGATGTTTAACCGATCCCATATGGCTAGAAATTGCAAAGAGTTGCAATTGTCAAACGTTTACTACCTTGTTAATTTAAATAGAGGGATAAAGGTCACCTAACCAATATTTAAATGTAACGTTGGATTCTAGATTTTAATTACTAATTGTCTTTAAGACATAAAAGGGTATTAATAATTAAAATATAATAATATCGAAAATACTAAATTTGAACCTTGTTAAATTTTGTAGATTACCGCTAACAATATTACCCAAACCGTCCGTAACCTATCACTAAAAACAATCCTTCAAAAGGATCGTATCAATCAAGACACTTTATGGATTAATATCGAACTTAAGAATCGTTCTCAAGTAAGAAAAGATATCCTATGTGTTGAACGATCCTAATCCTGATGAACATCTTATGGAAGATAAGGATGCCTATAACGATTGTATTAAGTATATCGAGAATACTATGCAAGCCTCTTGCCTCATTTTAGGAATTATGATTCCCGAGATTCAAAAGGATTTTTGAACATCATGAGCGTACGACATGATTACCCAATTGAAGGAAATGTTCCTACAATATGCAAGGGTAGAACGCTTCGAGCGCTACATGCATGTCGAATGGAGGAAACCCAATCGGTCTCATCTTAAGTCTTTAAGATGAAAAAGCCACATTAATCACCTCGAAAGGCTCAATATGGGTAAAAGGGCTTTATCCGTTCTAACGATTAATGAAGGTGCCAACAAGAAAGGGCATCACTCCGACACCAAGCAAATGTTGCAAATGGTAACGGGAAATTCAAAAAGAAAAAGGAAAGAAAGACTAAAGCGAAACCACTGAAACCAAAAAGAAGGCAAAGGTTGCCATGAACGATCCATGCTTTGAATATGGTGAGATAGGGCATTTGAAAAGGAATTGTCCAACCTATCTCAAAGAGTTGAAAACTAAGAGGAATGCAGGGCAAACCTCAGGTACAATCTTAATGACACATATTGACCTTAATGTTACTTCTTCAAACACATGGGTATTAGATACTGGATGTGGAACTCATGTTTGCAATTTGTTGCAAAAGGTTCAAAAGAAATAAGCATTACAAGAAAGGAGACTATATTTTAAAACTTCCAAATGGTTTGGAAATTGTTTTAAAAATGTTTTGAATGCTCCTAGTTGACTAGGAACATTATTTCAAGTTTCCCTTATAAGACAATATGATTTTGATTTGAAATTTGTAAACAATGACATTTATATTTCGATGAATGATATGTTTTACTTTAAACCTATGCCTTCAAATGATATTTATGAATTGGTTCATAATAATACATCATTTGATAGTTTAATGTACCAAGCAATCACCCAGAAACTCAAAAACGGATTTGAGTAAGACCTATCTTTGGCATTATCGCCTTGGTAATATAAACAGAATCGCATACAAACACTTCAAAAGAATGGTCTTTTGGAAACAAATGAAATTGGTTTATTTGATATATGCGAATCATGTTTAAAAGGTAAAATGACTAAGAAACCCTTTAGTGGAAAGGGCAAAAGATTTATTAGGTATCATACATTTGGATGTATGTGATCCTTTTAAGCCAATGACTAGGAATGGTGAAAGATACTTAATTATTTTTACCGACAACTATAGTAGTTATGGTTATGTGTACTTGCTAAGACATAAAGTTGAAGTTTTGAAATGTTCAAAGTCTTCAAAAGATGAAGTACAAAATTAACTCAATCAAAGTTCTTCGTTTCGATAGAGGAGGAATCAAACTCTATTTGGATATGTTTCGATCTATGATGGCTAGGAGTAAATCATCTCTATCATTTGGGGTTACGCCTTGCTCTCCGCGGCCCGTATGGCCCCAGCCAAGAAAGTGGATACGACACCTTTTGAAATATGGCATGGAAGGGCTCCATCATTATCATATTTAAAAGTATGAGTTGTGAAGCTTATGTGAAGCAATACACCCCAAACAAATTGGATGTACGATCCACTAAGTGTATCTTTGTAGGATATCCTAAAGATGATATAGGATATTATTTCTACGATCCAACAGAGCAAAAGGTATTTGCTGCTCGAAAGGCTGAGTTCTTGGAAACTAAGTTCCTTATGGAAGGAATTAGTAGAACAATGGAACTTGATGAGGATCAAGAACCACAAGCCGATACACGTTTGGTTGATACTAGCACTCAACAAGAGGTTGTTGAAAAACGATCAAGTGGTTGATTAATACACACAAAACGTTTAAAGATCTGGTGGAATTAGTAGTCCACCTGAAAGATATGGATTTTTCGTAGATGGATGCTACGTGGTAGATTCAGGTGAACCTACCACATACCATGATCCAATGTCAAAATCTGATTATGACAAATGGCTTGAAGCCATGAACGTAGAGATGCAATCCATGTATGACAACCAAGTATGGGAATTGGTTGTGCCGTCTCTTAACTCCAAAATAATTGGAAGTAAGTGGGTTTTCAGGATGAAAACCGATATGCATGGTAACTTGGATACTTGTAAAGCGAGACTTATAGCAAAAGGTTTCACTCAAGCTCAAGGGGTTGATTATGATGAGACCTTTTCGCCTGTGGCGATGCTAAAGTCTATAGGATAATATTTGCCATACCTGCGTAATATGATTATGAGATTTGGCAAATGGATGTCAAAACGGCTTTCCTTGATAGATATCTTGAGGAAGATGTCTATATGGTTCAGCCTAAAAGTTTTATCAATCCAAAACATCCTAACAAAGTATACAAGTTAAATATATCAATCTATGAATTGAAACAAGCATCTAGAGGTCAAAATCACTGTCTTGATGAAGAGATTAGGGAATATGGATTCATCAAGAACGTCGATGAAGCTTGTGTGTATAAGAAGGCTAGTGGGAGCATCATCACTTTCTTAATATTATATGTCGATGACATTCTACTATTTGGAAATAACATTCCAAACCTTGGAAGGTGTAAATGCCTGGCTTGGAAGTTGTTTTTCCATTAAGGATCTTGGTAAAGTCGCCTATATTTTGGGAATAAAGATCTATAGGGATAGATCAAGGCGATTGATAGGTTTAAATCAAAGTGCATACATTGATAAAGTCTTGAAAAGGTTCAAGATACAGAACTATATGAAAGGATTGGTACCTATTCAAGAGGGGACAATATTGAATGCGTTTCAATGTCCAAGCTCAAAGGATGAGCAAGAAAGAATGAAAGGAATCCCATATACGTCAGCTATAGGATTCATTATGTATGTAATTATATGCACTAGATCGGACAAGTTATGCGCTTTAAGCATGACAAGAAGATACCAGCGAGTAACGGTCATTGGGTGACTGTTATAAATATATTGAAATACCACAGAAGGACTAAGGATATATTTCTAATATATAGATCTGGTGAAAAAGAACTCGTTGTAAAAGGTTACAGGGATGCGAGTTTCGGAATTCGTTGTAAAGGGTTACATGGATACGAGTTTCCAAACTAATCGAGATGGTTCTCGATCACAATCAGGGTAGCATTGTCCACTACATAATCAGAATACATCGCTGCTTCATTGATTGAGATAATTCATATGGATCTTCCACTTGAATAATTTCCGATCTAGGGGTAGTCCCTGCCATTAAGGCCCCAAGAGATCTTTGTGATGACGATGGTGTGATTGATCAAATCAAGGAACCTCGTGTACATCAAGAGACTAAACACATTAAGCGGAGTTTCAACTACATACGGGATGAAGTTGAAAAGGGAAAGATATGTATTCGCAAACTTCACACTGATCAAAATATTGCGGATCCACTCACGAAGCTCCTTGAACGGGCAAAGCATGAAAGGGTCATACTTGTGCCTTAGGACTTCGATATTCTAGTGATTGGATTTGATCTATTTTGTATTTGGATATTGGAACAATTGTTATTATAACTCTTTATGGTATGTTGAGTTATGTTCCATTTTAGCATGTTTAAATCCGTGAATAAGTTATTTATTCTAAATATCCGTAGTCGATCATACTTGTGGGAACAAATATGAATGTAAGAATATTATGAACTTGGATTGGTGGATATTCATTAGATATGAATATAGAGCAAAGTGTTGCTGCGAAAGTTCATAAATATTTGTGGGATACAAATATTGGACTGACTCGCTCTCAAATATTACTGCATGGAATCATCTGTGATTGATCATAAGTAAATTTGAGTAAAGGAGAATATCATAGTATCCTCTGACCTGAGATACATATTGGGTCTTAATATTCACCAAGTATTATACCTTGACCTAGTTCTTAGCTGTCTGTAATAAGGCAGTACACAAGGCTAAACTCAGGCGTGGTACAAGGTGATTGTGAGAGACGTATGTAGTCAAGAAGGGATTTGTTCCTCTTATTCGTTGAGAGTAAGATGTCTAAGGCCTGATAAAGTTAAATCAACAGAGAGTGATCACTCTATGTCTCTGGATTTAACATGACATCTGTAACGGAAGGATAAATGATAGATTCACCTAAATCATGTTCAAGTAAGGGACTTAAAAGGGATGATGTTATTGAATGGCAAATATAGTCATACGTATTGGGGGTAGTAAACCTTAGTTAGGCGTCATTTACTGCTTGCATCAATCTTCTATGTATCTTGTGCAAGTGGGAGATTGTTGGACTCTGTATGCCCAAGACACATATTAAATTGATGTGGCTAGTACGTTATGATCCAAGTCGAGTCATACCCAATAACAAGCTAGACAAACACTTACAATATTTATTTATGATATGATCAAACAAATAAATATTAACACTTGACAAACTAATAAATTATATGGATAATTTGTTTTGAGAGAATATTTTATTTTGTTATTTAATTGGTTAAATAACTTAATAAAAATAGCATAAGTCTTATAACATATAATGTTATATTTTATAAAAGTTATAAAATATATATATGTAAGACTTATATTATTTAAAAGAAATTTTGGATTTTTTTTTAAATAAAAGTCTAGGCCGCCACCCCCCCCCCCCCATGGGGTCTTCCCAAAAATTGTTGGTCCAATTACATTTCATGCATTTTTGCATGTGTAGAAGCCTCTTGATTGGGTGGTCTTTCCAAGACATTTTGGTCCAATTAGCTTACATGCAATTGCATGTGTTAGGAGACTCTTGATTGGGCAAAGGGGAGGTGATGCTTTCTCTCAAGTTTTATAAACATTATGGATGATAAAAGATGAGAAGAAGACATAGAGAATTGCTCTCAAAAATCGGCCAAGAGTGTGCATTTTAGGAGATGATTTTTCAAGTGAAGGACTTGTAAATATATCTCTAAAAATCTGCCAAGGTGTGGTTGATCAAGAGGGCTTTTCAAGTTTAACATTCAAGTGCAACAACTCTCAAAATTCCCTAGATGATTTCGGCCAAGAATTGGTCTTCATAAGGGTTTTTCAAGTGAGTTCATAAGTGTAGAAATCCTAGCTAAACATAAGGTGTTTGTTGGAAGGCTTGGGGTATACAAGCTTGAGGTCTTCTACACTTGAAGGAAACCGTTCAAGAAGCATCATCATCTTCATATCCTTTACTCCTTGGAAGGTAGTATTCTAAACACCCTATGGTTGTGTTTTTGATAGCATGCATGTTCGTATATGGATCTGGGATTGCGTTTTACGTATAAAATGGGTTTTATATATTGTAAGTAACATGTTTTAAATAATAATTTTCTGCTGCCTTTTTTATTTTATATTGATAAAATACTTTGATAAACATGTGAAAAATCCCAACATTGTCGATATGGTAACAGTCTAGTGGTTCACATGGGGAAACCCCCACTGATTATGGATACGGTTTGGGTAATAAAGAAGGAACTAGTTAATCATACTTTCAACTATGGGGTAACCCCCCACGGCAAGTAAGCCAGCGAAAGACAAACCATGTTTTCGGAAACAACTTAAAACTAAACAACCAACTTTGAACTCACTCAACTTTGTTGTTGACTCCTTGTTACATGCCTTGCAGGTCGCTAGATGCTTATGGAGCTTGCACGAGGAGGAGGTCGTTGTGGGATATGGACTGTTGAGTCCCAAGTTAAACATTTAAACTTATGAACTATGGAACTTATGTTTTGGTTCTACGTCTTATGCTTCCGCTGTTAACTTAAAGTTGGTTACTTTCTTTTGGTCACCAATTGTATTGTGGTTGGTTTCATTTACTTAATTACGTTGTTCAATATGATTGGTGGCTCGATCCTGGTCGCGTCACGCCTCTAAGCGGTGATACTCCGCATGGTGGATTTTGGGGGTGTGACAGATTGGTATCAGAGCCATTGGTTATAGTGAACTTGGTTTTAAAAAGGGAAAAGCTTTTTGACAAAACCAGACTATAACCTATACAGTGCTCAACGATCCACAACGACGCTTCGCTCCACGTGCAAGACTCGACACAATAGGTGGTATGAATTATGTTTATATAGTTCACAGAGTGCATTAGTTAACGTGATAACTGCTATTTGAACCTTGTGTGCTTACTCTCTTCTGTCGTCCCACACTTACGCACTTTCGCGACACTTTTCTCACTTACGTTACTTCATTGTGAAGATCATGAACGGACGCGGATGACGTGGTGGTATCAACCTAACTCAAGCCCAGTTGACGGCTTTGATCAATGAACGAGTTGCTGAGGCACTCGCAGCAGTTCCAGCAGGAGGTATAACCTGCTATTTCGACCTATCCTAGGATGTTTAGACCCTACTCTCACGAACCAACTCTCTTGTTTAATCTTGTCTTTTCGTTCTCGCGCGACAGGTCAGCATGCCCAACCTCCTTTATGTACGTTTAAAACATTCATGGATTGCCGACCTAGTACCTTCAGCGACACAGAAGGAGCTGTAGGCCTTCTCCACTGGTTCGAGAAGATTGAGTATGTTTTTGAGATGTGTGAATGCCCTGAAGATCGTAGGGTGAAATTTTGCTACTGGAACACTTGAAGGTGTTGCGTTAACCTGGTGGAAAGCACAGGTTCAACTGCTAGGGCTAGCGGTTGCTAATGCCACCCCATGGAATGACTTCAAAGAACTGATCAAAGAAGAGTACTGTAGTCGTAACGACATCCACAAGCTAGAGGTGGAATTTTTCAATTTGAAGATGACGGGGTCTGAAATCGAGGCATACACAAAGAGATCGAACGAATTAGGTATCTTGTGTCCCACTATGGTGGATCCTCCTATCAAGCGTATCGTCCAGTACCTTAAGGGTTTGGTGCCATAAATTCAAAGCCACGTGACCTCAGCTAATCTTGGCACCATTCAGCAAATCATCCGGTTGGCTCATCGTCTCACTAATCAGGCAGTTGAGCAGAATAAGCTGCCCAAGCGTATTAGCGCTACTACTACTGATGTTCCCAGTGATAACAAGCGCAAGTGGGATGGAAATTCGGGTAAGGGTTCTACTTCAGTTCAGTCTCAGTCCCAGCAGTGAAAGACTGATGACTACCAAAGTCCTGGTCAGCAATCTTCTGGTATTCAAGGACAGGGTGGATACCGAGGGAACCACCCCAAGTGCAACCGGTGCAACAAGCATCATAGCGGGTAGTGCCACAAGGGTCGTTGTCTGAGGTGCAACAAGTTTGGTCATGAAGCAAAGGATTGCAGGGGCGCACGACCAGCAAATCAGAATCGCCAACAACAACAAGCTCCACAGAACCACCAGCAGCAGCAACAGCAGGGCAATAAAGGATGCTTTCAGTGTGGAACTGAAGGCCACTTTAAGAGGAACTGCCCTCAGCTGAACCAAAATCAGAACAACAACAACCAAGGAAACGGGAACAACAATGGAGGCAATAACGAGGGTAACAATAATGGCAATGGAGCCAGGGGACGTGTTTTCGTGCTAGGTCAGGGTGATGCAAGGAACGATCCCAACGTGGTGATGGGTAAGTTTCTTCTGGATGATTTCTTTGTTACTGTTTTATTCGATTCGGGTGCCGATACTAGTTATGTGTCCTTAAAAGTTAGTCAAATGCTTAAGCGCACCCCCAACACTTTTGACCACCAAACACACGGTAGAGCTAGAAAACGGTAAAAGTCTCGAGGCCACGCACATAGTTAAGGGTTGTAACCTCGTCTTAGTTGGTCAGACCTTCCCTATCGATCTTATTCCTGTCGTTCTGGGTAGTTTCGACGTTGTCATTCAGATGGATTGGTTATCTCCTCAACAAGCGGAAATTCTTTGCAACGAGAAGATTGTCCGCACCCCTCGTCCTGGTGAAGAACCCCTCGTGATTCATGGCAACAAGAGTGGTACTGTCATAGGCATTATCTCTTTCCTTAACGCCCAGAAGTGTTTGCGAAAGGGCCAAACTGCCATTCTAGCACTCGTTACTAACGCATCAATGGAAGAGAAGAGAATTGAAGATATTCCTATTGTGCGTGATTTTCTTGAGGTATTTCCTGAGGAATTACCTGGTCTTCTGCCTCATCGACAAGTCGAGTTTCAAATCGAGCTAGCTCCTGGAGCAGCACCAATAGCTCGTGCACCTTATCAACTAGCTCCGTCAGAACTTGAAGAACTGGCCACGCAATTACAAGAACTCTTGGAAAAGGGTTTCATACATCCTAGCTCTTCGCCCTGGGGAGCTCCAATCTTGTTTATGAAGAAGAAAGACGGTACTTTCAGAATGTGTATTGACTATTGCGAACTTAACAAGGTGACCGTGAAGAATCGTTATCCTCTTCCACGCATTGATGACTTATTCGACCAGTTGCAAGGGTTGAGTTTCTACTCCAAGATTGACCTGAGGTCAGGTTACCATCAACTGAGAGTCCGAGATGAGGACGTCTCCAAAACAGCATTTAGAACTCGTTATGGGCATTACGAGTTTCTAGTTATGCCTTTCGGATTAACGAATGCACCAGCGGTCTTCATGGATCTCATGAACCGAGTATGCAAACCTTACCTGGATAAGTTCGTTATTGTTTTCATCGACGACATCCTGATTTATACTAAGAGTCATGAGGAACACGAGCAGCATCTATGACTTATGCTGGAACTTCTTCGAGCAGAGCAGCTGTATGCTAAATTTTCGAAATGTGACTTCTGGCTTCGCGAAGTCCACTTTCTAGGCCACCTGGTAAACAAGGATGGGATTCATGTGGATCCATCCAAGGTTGACTCGATCAAGAACTGGCCTGCACCCCGTACACCAATAGAAATCCGCCAATTCTTGGGTTTGGCGGGCTACTACAGACGATTCATCAAGGATTTCTCTAAGATTGCGCAACCTCGCACTTCACTGACTCAGAAGGGTGTCACCTATCGTTGGGGTGATGTGCAGGAGTCCGCATTTCAGTACTTAAAAGATAGACTTTGTAGCGCGCCTATCCTCTCATTGCCTGAAGGCACAGATGATTTTGTGGTTTATTGCGACGCTTCCATCAAAGGACTTGGTTGCGTGTTAATGCAACGTGGCAAGGTCATTGCCTATGCATCATGCCAACTTAAAGTTCACAAAAGGAACTACACTACGCATGACTTGGAGCTGGGAGCAGTTGTTTTTGCACTTAAGATATGGAGACATTACCTGTACGGTACCAAGTGCACCATTTACACCGATCACAGGAGTCTCGAGCATATCTTCAAGCAAAAAGAGTTAAACATGCGACAACGTCGATGGGTTGAGCTCTTGAATGATTACGAATGTGCGATCAAGTACCATCCGGGCAAAGCCATTGTTGTGGCCGATGCCCTCAGTCGAAAGGATACTATACCTAAACGTGTGCGAGCATTACAACTTACCATCCAATCTAGTCTTCCCACTCAGATACGAGATGCTCAGGTCGAAGCATTGAAAGCAGAAAACATCAGGGCTGAGTCCTTACGAGGATCGAGGAAGCGGTTAGAACATAAGGAAGACGACACTTACTACGTAACAGGGCGCATCTGGGTCCCACTCTACGGGAACATACGCGAGCTTGTGATGGATGAAGCGCACAAGTCTCGTTATTCGGTACATCCTGGTTCGGAAAAGATGTACCACGATCTCAAGACTATGTATTGGTGGCCTGGTATGAAAGCCAACATAGCAACCTACGTCAGTAAATGCTTGACTTGTGCTAGGGTCAAGGTCGAATATCAGAAACCATCAGGCCTACTCCAACAACCAGAGATCCCGACATGGAAATGGGAGCAAATTTCCAAGGATTTCGTTACTGGCCTGCCTAGATCTCAATGCGGAAATGATATCATTTGGGTGATCGTGGATTGATTGACCAAGTCTGCACATTTTCTGGCTATCAAGGAATCGGATAAGTTTTCTACCCTAGCAGACGTCTATCTAAAGGAAGTAGTATCAAGGCACGGAGTGCCAACCTCCATCATCTCTAATCGTGACTCACGTTTTACATCTGAGTTGTGGCAAGCTATGCCCAAGTCCTTTGGTTCTCGATTAGACATGAGCACAGCATATCATCCACAGACGGATGGACAATCTGAACGCACCATCCAAACCCTTGAAGACATGCTTAGGGCATGTGTAATCAACTTTGGTAATGGCTGTGAAAAACACCTCCCGTTAGTGGAGTTTTCGTATAACAACAATTACCACACCAGCATCCAGGCCGCTCCGTTTGAGGCATTATACAGACGGAAGTGCCGATCACTTCTTTGGTGGGCAGAGGTTGGCGACAGTCAAATCACAGGCCCAGAACTTGTAGTGGATACAACCGAAAGGATTGCTCAGATGCGACAACGAATGGTGGCAGCTCGTGACCGTCAGAAAAGCTATGCTGATAAGCGAAGGAAACCACTCGAGTTCCAGGTTGGGGATCGAGTGCTACTTAAAGTCTCACCTTGGAAAGGTGTAGTTTGTTTTGGCAAACGAGGCAAACTCAATACGGGTTATGTCGGACCGTTCAAAATTATTGAGAAAATTGGCAAAGTCGCTTACAAGTTGAACCTACCTGAAGAACTCAACGGAGTTCACAACGTATTCCATGTTTCGAATCTGAAGAAGTGCCTGTCAGATGAGACCCTCATAGTTCCCTTAAAGGAGCTCACAATCGACGACCAGTTGCGATTCGTCGAGGAACCAGTTGAAATCACAGACCGAGATGTTAAGATTCTCAAGCGCACCAGAATACCTCTTGTTCGAGTTCGTTGGAACTCCCGTCGTGGCCCAAAGTATACCTGGGAACGAGAAGACCAAATGAAACTCAAGTATCCCCAGTTGTTTAAGAAAAATGCAACCACTACTGAGGCTGAAGCTACTGCGGAATTTCAGGACGAAATTCCAAACCAACGGGGGGATGATGTGACACCCCAGGAAAAATCAGGAAACCACGCAACTTAACTAGCTTCCTCAGTAACCACGTGCTAAATTTCGGGATGAAATTTTCGTAACAGGGGGAGAATGTGACAACCTTCATGATTTCATGTATCTGTACGATTAATTAATGTTAATTAAAGTGCTTGATGACTGTGCTTAATTACTTAACTGCTTTCTGATTACTGCATCATACTTACATGTGCTTGTTAACATACTAGTCTTATGCAGTAAATTGACTAAATGGTCCTGAATTCTTTCCTAAGTGTTGGGAATTAAGTGTGTTACAAATAGCTACATAAAAGACACTATACGGAATAACTTAGCACTTTAACAAACCGGTATCTAACCGAACAACCGGACATATCCCGGGACACCAAAATATTGCAAGAAACATTGTTTAATTATTTCTTGGCTAGTCATGATCCCCAAACACCCTAACACCCACTAAATTCTCTAGTAACTAACATATGTAAACATATACTTGCATTTGAACTAATACTTACCATCTACCATGAAATTTTACATTTAACCCCCCCCCCCCCTTTTGATGATTTACGGCCCATGTAGGGGACCCCACAACAAGATTTGATTTCATATTTTATTTGGATATGTTGCTTGAGAATATGGCCAAGATATTGTAAGAAGATTATAAAGTATGGGTCTAAGATCACCATATCATTTCATATCATTCACCACTTCACTTCATCTCCCTCACATCTCTCTCTCCCTCTCGGCTCCATCAAGAACCGCCACCACCACCACCTTACAACCCTCATCTTTCCATTCCAAGCTTGTTTCAAGGTGCACAAAGGTGAATTAGAAGGTGTGGAACACTCGGATCTTGAAAGACCTCTCTAGTGTGCTTTTATTCATCACATTTTCATCTTGTTTCTTCCCTAGCCTTTGTACTAGTTGTAAGTTCTTGTTTAACTCTTGTCCATCTTCTTGTTATGATTAAAAGTTGTAGTATGATGAATATCACAAGAACACTAAAAGGTTAAACAAGAAACATGAACATAAAGATTTATATAAAGATGAAACATGATGTAATAATGTTAGTATGAAGTTGTTTTGATTATGCTGTTGATTACTTGATGATTTACTTGTTAATATTGATGTTAAATGTCGTTGCTGATCACTAGACATGTTAACGGAATAAATACAACTTCTGTCCAAACATTACAGCCAACTTCAGTTGGCTGTAAACTGGTCAATATTTATCGAAAAACTGATTTTCTTGAGTCTATAACTTGTTATTTCGAAATACGGTTTGAATGGCACTGGAATCATAATTTTTGGACTTCGTTTGCTATTTTTAAAGTGTCATTTTTTCACAGCAGCAAAAGCTGCATTTTTACTGCAGAAAATGTTTGTTATGATTTTCGTCATAACCTGAAATCTGTGTAGAATTAGCTCATGAAATTTGTACTGTAGATGGCCACTGATGTCGTTGTAATGTTCCAACTGGAATCTCATTAATCGGACATACGATGAATTTTAAATAAATTATCCCGTGGACTGCAGTCAGAAAGTGACAAATCTGATTGCAGTCCGGTAAATGATTTTTTATAAAATATTGGTAATGAATTGGACCCCGATATTTTTACACAGTAATATTTGGATTGTTTAAACATTCTGTAAAAGTTTGGTAATTTTTGGAGTAAGTTAACTATTATATTAAAATACCCAAAAACTGTCCAGTTTTGGATGTTCAAGCTGAAACAATATAACTAGTGATTTGCATGTCTAAATGTCGGTTATGTTATCCGATAATGATCTAACGTGTTATATGTCAATGAAAGTGTTATATTCAATATCGTATGTTTGCTTTTGAATGAGTATATATGGGATGTTTATATGGGCATGAAATGTTAACTTGAGTGCGTGCTATGTGATAGAAGTAATGAGTAGATAAACCGTACGTAGGATATGTATTGTGCATGCACGAGAAATTGATTGCTATCTGTACCTTATTAGGACGTGCTTGATTCCTGATTATTAGAGTAACTAATCTAACCGAGCAAACCAAAGTGAGTTCACACACTTTCTAAGGCATGGGATTTCCGGTGGCTGGGAATGGGATTAAAGAATTAAAACGGAACATACATATCCTCCTTGGGTAGGATATGTACCGCCATCCTCCATGGGTAGGATACCAATATTAATCCTGCGTATTCTCCTTGGGTAGAATACGTACGTTTGTCCTCCTTGGGTAGGGCAACAACCTTAAAAACTTACTAGACAAAAACTCTATCACTAAGTCCCTCATTTTATATCAACTTAATCGCCAAGGCCAATGGCGAGCGGATCATTAGTTAATAGCGCTATTAGGTTTAACAAACCTCACACCGTGCCAGTCGGACGGGCGTGTACTAATGGACTATGGCAAACTGTCAATGATGATAGACATTGACGTAGGGCACAACTATTGTTCGTCAGTTGTCGATATGGTAACGGTCTAGTGGTTCACATGGGGAAACCCCCACTGATTATGGATATGGTTTGGGTAATAAAGAAGGAACTGGTTAATCATACTTTCAACTATGGGGTAACCCCCCCCCCCATGGCAAGTAAGCCAGCGAAAGACAAACTATGTTTTTGGAAACAACTTAAAACTAAACAACCAACTGTGAACTTACTCAACTTTGTTGTTGACTCCTTGTTACATGCCTTGCAGGTCGTTAGGTATCTATGGAGCTTGCACAGGGAGGCGTGGTCGTTGTGGGACATGGACTGTAGAGTCCTATGTTAAACATTTAAACTTATGAACTTATTACTTATGTTTTGGGTTTTACCTTTAATGCTTCCGCTGTTTAAGTTGAACTTGGTTAAACTAGCTTTTGATCACCAATTATATTGTGTGGTTGGATTTTATCTATCTTAAATACGTTGTTCAATATGATTGGTGACTTGATCCTGGTCATGTCACGCCTTCAAGCGTGATACTCCACATGGTGGATTTTGGGGGTGTGACATGGGAACTCTTGGGGTGAGTGTCCACTTATAGGCGAGCATGTCTTCGGCGATACATTATTATGACCTATTTACTTTGATTTGTCACTGTGCGTCATTTGTTTGGTTTGAGGTAACGAACAAATGACCACCATCCTTATATTTTGTCGATTTTTATTGGCATCTCATTTCTTTCATCACATCATCTCACTCGTTTTCTCTCATTTTCCTCTTTTAGAATGCCTCCTCGACGTAACGTTTAGCAGCCTAATGCCGAACTGGCAGCTATTATAGCACCGCAGATGGCTGCTATGCTACCTAATCTCATCACTCAAATAAGCCAATCCAACAATAACAATAATGCACCTACTCCGTGCAACTTCAAAAGTTTTAACTCGGCTAAACCGCTCAAGTTTAGTGGTTCTGAGGGAGCAACTGGGCTCCTACAGTGGTTTGAGAGTCTTGAGAGCACCTTTTGCCATGTTCAGTGTCCTAACAACTGTAAGGTCGAGTTTGCTTAGAGTGTATTCCAAAAGAGGGCTCTCACCTGGTGGAATGGGGTAATGAGAGATAGAGGTGCTGATGTTGCTTTAGGTCAAACATGGGAGGAACTTTGAGCTCTTATGATGAGAGCGTTCTGCCCTCGTCACGAGCAGAGGGCACTTGAAAATGAGTTCCATGACCTGAAGGAGGACAATGGTGAACACCGGGCTTACACGGATAGATACGAGGAGTTAAGCTTGCTCTGTCCTACAATGGTCACGCCTTTGGATAAGGCTATTGAGAAGTACATAGACGGTTTACCAGATCTTGTTCAGGATATTGTCACTGGCAACAACCCTACTACCGTCCGACAGGCCATTGAGCTAGCTGCAACCCTAACCGACTCTCAAGTCAAGAAGGGTAAACTCCACAGAAAGGGGGATAAGAAGCAGAAACAATCTGATAGCACCAAGGAGCAGAAGGGTAAGAAGGCTGCTGAGTCTTCTAATAAATCAAGGAAGCGTAAAGCTTCCAAGAATTTCGCTGTCACTGCTCAGACTAACCAGGCTGCTCCTAATCAGGCTGCACAACCTGCCGCCAAGAGGCCATATGCTGGTAATGCACCTCTGTGCAACAAGTGTAATAGCCATCACCAACCACAAGTGTAATGTCGCATCTACACAAACTATGGTAAACCTGGTCATCTTGCGAACACTTGCCACTTTCCTCCTAACCAAAATCAGGCAACTCAAAACCAAGCAGCACAAAACCCTGCCCAGAATCCTGCACGACCTCACTTTAATTACCATGGTTGTTGAAACAATAATTATGTCGCTCCACTCCCCGACGTTTCCGCCGCGGTTTTGTTTTACACGGTCGGGGTGTGAAAATGCATGCATCCATAATTACGTAATTCCTTGCATAGTCCGCACAGTGCATTTTATAATGTGTAGAGGAAAATTAAATGAACAAACCGGTGATGAGTGTGACTAGACCACCATAGGATCCTTTTAATTAAATTAATAAATGATCTCTTTAAATAGACCACCAAGGAGTCCTTTCAGCTATATCATCACATGTCATTCCTAACCAGATTTTTGAATCAATCTTTTTAACTAGACCACTCAAGGGGTCTTTTTTGAATTATGGAATGTGTTAGTGCATTATGTCTATCGCCTCCGTCATCTCAAGACCGTAGCAGAAATAGATTAAGTTTAGTGCTTTATGATGTAATATCTAGTCAAATAACAAGGTGGCATTTTGGTAATTAATGAGAAGTCTCATTAATTCCAAGGGCTATAAATAGAAGGCTTATGCCTTATGTTAGGAACTTTTGTAACTTTTGCCACATTTGAGACTTGGAGCTTTGGAGAGCTAGGTTTTAGAGAGAGAAAGCTTAGAGAGAGAAAGTTCCTTGTGTGTGATTCACGGTTCCTGTACGTTATCATATTCATCAATAGAATCACAGTTAGATTTACTGTTCGTGTGTTCGATCAAGATCGTTGAAGGATTCCGCACTTCAAACGGTCGATTCGCAATCGAAACGGAGACGATTCCGGACCTAACAAGTGGTATCAGAGCAGGTTAACGATTGCTCAGATCATTCACATGATTTCGCACAGGATTTCATCAGTTTCAGATCTCAATTTGCATCAGATTTGTTCTAGTTCTTCATTCTTCATCTCTTTCACGTTTTCGTCTAAAAATCACCAAATTAATCGAGTTTTAACGGTTCAAAATTAATGATTTTTGGATATAATATGCGATATCAGTTGATCTAATAGCCTTTAAAATTTCAGAACTTAATTCAAAGTATTTTGAGAGAAAATTAGATTTTTGTGGTTCGAAAAAGTTGAAACTGTTGCTGTTGTTCTTGATGTTCATACGCACGCATGACCTATACGTGCGGGTAAGTCATACGCACGGATAGTCCACCCGTGCGTACAACATTTCAAAGCTATACGTGTCATCCGGGTTGACCATTGTTTGACTATCATAAGCTGCAATAGTAAGTCACGTGTATCAAAGTAAGTGATTAATTCAAGTGGTGAACATGTGAAGTTTTGGTAAATCACGTGGATTGTTCTTGTGATCACGTCAGCTACTAACTTCATTTAAACAGTTGACTTTATTGACCAATCGTCATCCGCACGTATAACTTTTGTCACCCGCACGGATAACATATCCGTGTTGACCTTAGTTGACCTATCCGCGCGTATCACCTACCCGCGCGGATAGCAATCCGCGTTGACTTGTTGACTTGCCGTACGCACGCACAGCTCGTACGCGCGCACAGCTCGTACGCGCGCACAGCTCATACGCACGGACAACTTGTCCGCACGGGTAACATCTCCCGGATTCCCACCCGTGCGTATAACAATCCGAGCGTATCACCATCCGTGCGGATAGCATCATTCTCTCTACGCGCGGATAACAATACGTGTCATAACAATCCGTGTTTGTCTTTTAAGTCAACATATTTCAGGTTTGATTGTCTTCATATTCGGTGAGCATGTGACTAGGTACAGGTGTCATCTAGTGTTAATTCGTTTAATAATCAAACCACGTGATTCACTAATTGCATTCGGTGATTTAGTTGACAAACTTTTATTGAAATACAGTTGTCACGAGATTCATATCCGGGTTTGTCAGCACCGTTTATAGATGATGACATAGTGCACGTGATTGTTTGAGAGATTTGATAAAGCTGTTGTTTGCATGAAAATTAATAGTGCATATGGCATATCAACTTTGCACGTGATTTGTTCAAATTTGTCGAGTTTGTGTATATCATTACAGGTGTCAATTTGTATTGTCTGCCACTAAATCAGATTTGCACGTGAAAAGGTATTGTCTTGTTGCACGTGAGATTGTTGTTCTTTCATTGAGGTCAAAGAAGTCAACTCCACCCGCACGGATCCCCACCTGTGCGTATAACATTTCCGGATCTCCACCCGCGCGTATCACCACCCGCGCGGATACCCACCCGTACGCATCACTTTAGTCATACGGATCCTCACCCGTACGTATCTCCGTCCGCACGGATCCTCACCCGTACGGATCTCCATCCGGATAGCAATCTCATCCGAACGGACAACGTTATCACGCAATTATTTTCACTATTGACTTGTGTCGACTCACTCGTTCGAGTACCCATCCGATTCATTTGTTTGATATTGTTTAAACTCACTGTGTTTGTTTGATCGTGATACAGGTGATTGAAGATATATAAAGTGCAAATTCAAGACAAATTTTGAAGATGTCGAGCAGCGGTGAAGAATTTTACAACATGTTCTACAATGCCTTTACTTCAGAATCATCCGAAAGAAGATCTGAAATAAGAGAGTATTCGAGAGAGATTTCAGAGAATTTGAAATATGATAATATGTATGGAAGCCAACATAAACCACCGAAACTAATGAGGATTGAAGATTATAACTGGTGGAAAAATCGGTTTGAGGGTTGGGTAAAAGCTTTCGCTCCTGAAAGCTGGTTAAAATTGAAAAATGGATATACTGAACCAGTTAAAGAAGGAGGAGGGGTTGTAGAGGAAAAAGAGTTCTCAGACATAGATATAAAAAATGTTATGGCTGAATATAAGATGATCACATTAATCAAACAGTCAGTGAGAGAGGATATTATCTCATTACTTGAACAAGAGAAAACATCGAAGAGTTTGTGGGAAGCGTTAGATAAAAAGTGTATAGGTACATCTGAGATTGTGAAAAACAAAAAGAAACTGTTACGTAAAGAGTTTGATTTATTCAGTTGTATGAACAATGAATCTGTCTGTAAAATGATCGAGAGATTTGGGCATCTGAAGATGGAGTTGGCCAGACATGAAATCACATATTCTGAAGAGGAGCTGGTGGATAAATTGTTTGATTCATTGCCAAATGATCAAGAATGGCAATACTTCGCTCTAATGTTGAAAAATACAATCAAGCCTGAAGATTTAAAAGTGGATTTGCTGATTGAAAGGCTTGAAAGCCATGAGTTGGAGATAAAGAGATCTAAAGTCAACAATCCGGCTTATCAGCAAAATGTAGAGCTTTACTATCGAGGAAATCTACCACAGGCTGGATCTCCAAAAACAGCATTTTCCGCAGAAAGCTCAAGATCAGTAAACAATGAAAGTCTTCACAGTGGTTTTCACAGTGGATCTTCTTCAACAACTTCTGATCAATCTGCTTCAAAGAATTTATTCCAGTGTAATATCGCAGTGGATCTGAAGAATAGGCAGAATTTTAGTGAAGAGTCAGCAAAACAACAGATGGTTTTCTTGGCATCTGTACTTGAATCGTATGAAAGCCTCGTTGCAGGGAAGATTGGCAACACCAACTTGACGAAAGAAGATTATGACCAATTAGACCCCGAGGAGATGGAACTAATGGATATAAGATGGTGCATGGCCAGTGCGGTTCGTCGGGCACAGCGGTTCATGGAGATCACGGGGAGAAAGTCAATTGGTGGACCATCTACCAAACTGGGATTTGATAAATCTAAGGTGACATGTTTCAAATGCAAACAAAGAGGTCATTTTAAGCGCGAGTGCAGAAATGCGTATGCTAATGATGATTCAGCAAACCCGTTCAATGAAGATTATTACAAGAAAGCGATTTACCATCAGAACAAGACTGAGCCACCAAGATTGAAACAACCTGAAGAAAAATCAAGGGCTCTTGCAGTTATACATGATGATGAAGGTTATGACTGGAGTCAAGTTTGCCCTGAAGAAGATGCAGTTGGACATGCATTTGTGGCTGATGCTGATCCTGATAGATGGTGGAAAGCAGATTATGCAAGATGGGAAATTGGAAAACTAAACGAACCATTCAAAGAAGCCCAGAGAGCAAAAAGATGGAATGATGAGTTGGAATGTTACATGGATCCACGGGGTAATCCAGTTGTTGACCCATCAAAAGTGGATTTCAAAGCTGTAACAAATTTGGTTCCAAGGAAGGCTACTTTCAACACACGAAGGTTATCTGATAAAACATATTTGCCTGATTTGGAGAAGAAGATAAGAGAGGTTTGTGAAGCAAGTCTACCGAAGGTGGTAGAGATGAAAAAGAGAAAAGAAGAAGAATTGAAGAAGATGATTGAGGAAGTAAAAACTGTCGCGAAGCTTGCTGGTGAAGAAGAACAGAAGAAAGAAGATGAACAGAAAGAAGAAAAAGAGGAGAACAAAGATGAAGATCAGAAAGCTGAAACAGAAGAATCGGTGCTGAAAGAAAATGAGGTAAATGAATCTTCTGACTTATCAAATGTTGAATTGGTTGATGAAAAAGAAAACAAGTGCAGGAATTGCATAGAAATGTGCAAAGCCTGTACTGAAAAAGATGACATCATAAAAACAAAAGATAATGATATGGTTAAACTAGAAAATGTTTTCACAACAAAATATAAAGAAATGATTGAAAAAGAAGAAATTTTGAAATTAAAAGTCGAAAAGCTAACACAGAAATGTCATGGTCTTGAAGAAGAAAATAAGATTTTGAAAGAAAAGTGTACTGCTAAATGTGTTGATTGTATTGAAAAAGAATCAAAATTTCAAGATTTACAAAAACAGTATGATTCTTTAAAATGGTCGAGTCAGAGAGTACAAGAAGCTTATGATACTTTGAAGAGCCAAGTCAAAAGTTTTGATCAAAGATTGTCAGAAACTTTAGTCACTAAAGAAATGTATGAAAGAAAGTTTAAAGAAAAGCAAATTGAATTAAACAAATGTTTTGATGAAATTGCTAATCTTAAACAAGTCTTGGCTGAAAAAGAAAAGGTTGTTACAAAACTTCAAAGTTATCATAACTCTTCGTACATTCTTGAACGCATTTTCAACATCACACCAGATAACAAAGATACTGAAAATTGCAAAAAGGGTATTGGTTCAGAATTTCATCAGGTACCACCACCATTGAGAAACAATTATACTTTTTATGATGAGGAAAAGGTGGCAAAGGGTTTGAACATAGCTGACCAGTTACCTGAAAGTATCGATGTGTCTTACTCCAAATCTGATGATGTTAATGATTCAGAGGTGGTAAGTAAAGTTGTTGAAAGCGTTTTGAAAGATGAGTCTGCAAAAGGTAAGTCTGAATCACAGGAGGAAGATGAAGGAAATTTTCATGATGGTTATCTGAAAAACACAAAATCCGAGAAAAATTTGAATGATGATTCAAAAGGATTGGTTTATACCATGATTGGATCGGACAAATTATTCTTGGATATTGTATTCCCGATTCAGAATGTGATTTCAGAAAAGGTTGATAAAGTTTTCAAAATGGTTGAGATTGAGAAGTCGGAAATTTCAAAGTTTGTTGGTAAAAGTCACAAAACTTTTTATAATAAACCTAGTTTCAAGAAGAAAAACATGAAGGCTGGGTTGGGTTATAAAAAGAAACAAAATTGGAAGAAAAATGAAGTGCCAAATTCTCAGGCAAAAATGAGTTTTGTTCAAGGGAAAAGTTTGAAAGAAGAGGAAAAACTCAAATTTGGACAACAGTCTAATGAGGAGTTTGATGCTATGAAAAAGAAACAACAACAGGCCAAGGATGTTTCAAAGAAAGTGTGTTTTAAATGTGATCAAATTGGACATGTTGCTCGAAAGTGTCCAAATCCAAAGCCTGTTGATGTTGAAAAACAGAAATCTGAGAATGTGAAACCAAGGTCAACCAGATTTGATTCAAAACAAACTTGGAGGTACAACACAAACAAGTTTGTTTCGAATCAAACTTGGAAACCAAAACAGACTAGGTCTGATTCAAAACAAACACAGATTTCTCACACACCCAGATTCAGAACAACACAAAGTTGGCAAACATCAGTTGATATGACAAAGCCAAATCAATTTTGGAAACCAAAAGTTGTTGTTCAAAGTCAAAATAATCAAAACGAATCACGATTTTACAAGAGAAGTGCTTCAAAAGGACAAAACTGGGTGGTTAAGAAACAAGTGACTTCTGTAAATGTTGAAAAAGTCGAAGACAAAAATGAAAAAGTTTTTGTGAAAAATGACAAAGATTTTCCATCATTAAATGAAACTTATTGTATTGAAATGCCTAAGGTCCAACAGACCTGGGCTAAATTGTTCAAGTAATCAAGTAGTCTGAATGTGCAGGTGCTCAACAAAATCGAAGATTGTGAGAATGGAAGTTGGAGCAGCCTGGCACAGGAGGAGAAGGCTGCTGAACCCTGGTTTGGTTAAACAGGGAGTTTGTTTGTTCTGTAAATAAATAAACAATATTTCAAAAAACCTAAAAATTTAAAAATTTTGAAAAATCAAAAATATGTTTTTGTTTTGTCAAAAATTTGAAAAATTCAAAAATGTTGATTGAATACGCCGAAACCCTCACGGCTGAACAAACATGATTACTTTCATCAGATTGAAAAACGGTTTTCAAACTGTCGAAAATCAATGGGTTGTAAATCATGGGGGTACTTTATATTAGTTTTTCTGCAAAAACAGGGCATAGTTAGCAGAAAATGGATGGCGAGACAAAGCTATCAGTGTTGGTTGTCAAATTTTTCTTTAAATGATTTTGCATTTTAGGGGGAGTAAGAAATTGTCAGAAAATCCAAAAACATTTGAAAATTTTGAAAAAGCCAAAAACATGATAAAATTCAAAATTGAGTTTTTGTGTAAAAAGAGGAAATGATAGTACATCAGTAGACAGTTACAGTATGCTAAAAAATTGAAAAGTTTAAAAGTGTTAAACGATCTCACCGTGGATGTGTCGGTAGATTTTTATACATTTAGTAAACTTTTTCAGGATATAAACCTAAATTTCAAACTTGCTTATTTCGTGGGGAACACTACTTGGATATATAGGTAACCCCTGAAATCTCGTTTGAAAGGTTTCGTATTCTGATATACAGGTTTTTATACTCAATGATGTCTGGGGTATTATTACAGGACTTCTGCTGAACGGTAGTTCTGACCTAGTCCTCGAATAATACTTTCCGCAAATGCTTGAAACACAGCACCACCCTCAGCATCAATGATAAGACAATAAAATTGCTTAACAATGCTGTTGTAAAAAAAGATCCTCTAAAGGGGACACACCCACAAGTTGAGTCATGATCTCTCTGCTGAACGGTAGTTCTGACCTGAGCTCTCATGATTCTTCATAATTTATTAACCCCTTACAGATATCATTTGTGTTATAATTGCCTGTAAGACTGAATATTGGGATCTGGATACGGGAGTATATTCAAGCGGTGGGACACATGAATGAGTTTAAGTCTTAAAACATTTAATTCATATCCTGAATCAGTTGAACTTTGTGTGAAAATTTAAGTGGATCAGTATATCGACAATCTAAGTGAATTGTTTAATACTTAAAGTGTTATTAAGCTCAACGGTACTTGTGACTTGTCAGAAACTGATATGATCCTCTAACGCATACTCAAACAAAAATATTGTCTGTAAATATGTTTGTACATATCTCTTTACTGCTTTATATTTTCAGAAAAATACAAAAAGATTTTGATTCTGCTTTATTTTCGACAACCGATGTCTGGGAAGCTGAGTTTCAAAATCTGAGTATGCTGATTGTGTTTCTGAAAATAAAACAAGTTCATTAACTTGAAACTTGAAATTTAAAAAAAAAATAAAAAATCAAAAACAGTTTGTGATATCTCCAAGGTCATTAAGTTGGACTTGGATGATTAACTGTGAGGGATTTGGATGCTTATATTGTTAAAATCTGTAATAGAGCTAGTTTCCAATCCGGTTCGTTGAAACTGCCAAATCTTTGAAGATTGTTGATAGGGGGAGAAAATCATGTTTTCCTGGATATATTTCATATTATTATATCTTAGTCCCAGGATCTTGATTTAGAAAGTTTAATAGAGCCAGGTTACGATACTTGGACAACTGAAAATGCTTTCATTGTAAAATATTTTAGCAAAAGTTGAGAGAGCCAGGTTTTCAATCCTGGAAATTCAAAACATTGTTACTTATAAATGTTTGAGTAATTGCAGATACCAGACTACGATCCCGATAGCCGAGTCTAAGGGGGAGTCTGAAGACGAGCTCAACGCAAGGGGAAGCGTGCATAGGCGCCAGGATACTTTTCCCGGAAGAGCTTGTAACCGAAAAGCCAGGTGTCGATCCCAAAAGCACGGAAGCTTGACGAAAGGGGGAGCCTGAAGAATTTACCGAAAGGGGGAGCTGAAGCTGAAGACAGATCCACGGGGATTCTGTTCGAGCTAAAGAGAGAGAAAGAAAAGAAGCTACGAGTCTGAATGTTTGAGATTGACTGCGGCAATATCCAAGGGGGAGTCTGTTAGTGCATTATGTCTATCACCTCCGTCATCTCAAGACCGTAGCAGAAATAGATTAAGTTTAGTGCTTTATGATGTAATATCTAGTCAAATAACAAGGTGGCATTTTGGTAATTAATGAGAAGTCTCATTAATTCCAAGGGCTATAAATAGAAGGCTTATGCCTTATGTTAGGAACTTTTGTAACTTTTGCCACATTTGAGACTTGGAGCTTTGGAGAGCTAGGTTTTAGAGAGAGAAAGTTCCTTGTGTGTGATTCACGGTTCCTGTACGTTATCATATTCATCAATAGAATCACAGTTAGATTTACTGTTCGTGTGTTCGATCAAGATCGTTGAAGGATTCCGCACTTCAAACGGTCGATTCGCAATCGAAACGGAGACGATTCCGGACCTAACAGAATGGTACTATATAATCCAAGGGTCTTAACTGTTACGTAGAAGCCCAATAAGGATTTAAGGTAGTACCTTTGGATATCCTACTATGAATCCCTCATATGAAGATATGGAAGATTCTACGAGGATTTGGATAACGAATATTCAGATTACACAAAAACACAAAAGAAAACACATAACACATAATCACATAATCACAAAATTGTTTAACTTTTTGTTAATTTGTTTGCTAATTTGTGCACATGTATTTAAAGCACACCAGGAATCCAATTCGTAGATTTCATTTGGCACTTTAAACATCTCCAAGAATCTAACTATGAAGATAGGACGATCTTAATAGGAATTCGGCTTTGTCCTTATTGAATCATAATGTACGTATTAAGGCATACAAAGAATTTAATTAAGAGCTCCGATTTGAGCGATAAACATCCACAAGGATCTAATTGTGAAGATAAGAAGATCCTATATGGATTTTGGAATTTGAATAGCGGGAGACGTTTCGAAATCTTGCACTAGACGTGCTTAAGTCGATACACGAGGTAGAATGTTCATGAGGTTGAGGCGCTAGATATGCCAAGGCGACATATGAAGCAGAATTTGGGGGTTGGGTACAACGCATGTTAAGTCAATCATACGAGCATAATGTTTTTCGACAACTATACATGGGGTTCTTTTAGAAATGTGTATAATGTTTTTGAAACCTTACGTAATACTTTTGAAATCATATGGTAGATGTATTAGGTAAATATGTTTATAAAATGTTTTAAAATCATGCGAGATAAATTTTGAAATTATGTGTAAGGTTTTTGAAAACATGGATAATGCTTTTGAAATCATGCATTTGATATATTAAGTAAATATACTGTGTTAACATTGTTTTCAAACTATATGAAATATTTTGAAATCACGAAGGTTGTTTTGAAAACCTATATTATGTATGTTGTTATGAAAATAAGAATGTAATGATATGGGTATGAGATCGAAAAATACCCTTAGTTATCTAACCAAGGATTTAAAGTGACATTTTGAGTAATCGTCTAAAATTGTCACTTAAATTCTGTACTTTGTTTCTTAGAATGAAACGAGTACTTAGGAATTTTTCGAGGAAATCATGAGCGATCACATGAATGGGAGAACTACAAGAGTAGTTTGTAAAGAACATAGTTCTTTGGTGTAGGTATCGTAGGGGTATGCCATACACACATGTAACTATACTTGTACATCTGAATTGTGAACAACGATTTATTTATAAACCAACCAAATTGTTCCGGAGTTCAAGGAAAACAAAAGAAACAAAAACATAAGACTTAAATTATTTCAAGGCATCATCATCTCTTGGTCAGTCAAATGCTCATTCACGGGTTTGATTTGCATTGACAAGCTTTGGGCATTTGTTCCTGAAATGGCTCGTCTCGCCATAGTTATAGCACAATCCAGGTGGAAAGCGAGCTTGGGCAGGGTTGGCTTGTGGTTGATTTGGACCACCTTGGTTCGGGTTAATTCGACAAGCACTTGCCAGGTGACCAACTCGCCTACATGATACACACTGACGACACTGTAGGTGAGCTTGGTGATGCCCATTACATATGTTGCATAACGGTGCAGTTCCCTTGTATTGCTTCTTAGCAGGTGGTGTTGCCACCTGGCTAGGTCCTGCTTTATTTGGTGCAACTGCTGGAAGATTCTTTGAAGCTTTACGCTTTCTTGATCTTCATGGAGGCTTGGCTTCTATTTCGTTTGGTGTCTCTTGGGTGTCTTCATCCTTGAGACGAGATAAAGCAAAACCTAATTCAGCAGTCTTCTGGAATACCAAGCCTATTCGTTGGGCAATTTTGGTAGCATGTTCGGACATCTGAGCGTCGCTGCGATGAAGAGACATTCTAGAGGAAATGGAAGACATGGGAGGAAACAAGTGAGATGTTATCGGATAATCAAAACATAATGACAACGCATAAAAATTGTGATCATTTATTTGTTACCTAAGGCAAACAAATGAGACGGTGACTAATCAAAGTAAGCGGGTCATATTAATGTATCGTGAAGACATGCTTTAGCCTATAAGTGGACACTCACCCCAAGAGTTCCCAGGTAAGAGTTACTGGTCCGATTATGTGGATTTGTACGAACACTCTAGACTTAGATAGAAAACTCAGAGTACATGCATCCACCCTTCCAGATTGCACGGGTTCACATTATAAGACCCAACTTTGACGAGATTTTGAAAACTTTGAAGGTTAAAAACCTTATAATAAATCATCATAGAACAGATGATTGGTTTTCAAAGCAGATTTGAAATTTGTGTTCTTGTTGTGGTTGTCACCTAAGGATAAGTGACAGTATTGTTTTAAGATCTAAAAACAAGAATCTTGTGTTAGGGTCCTAGGAAGGTTATAGACTAGGTCAAAGCATTACTAATAACCCAATTCCCTATAACCATGAGCTCTGATACCAACTCTTCTGTCACACCCCGACCGCGTAAAATAATAAATCGCGGCGGAATCGTCGGGGAGTGTTGTAACAGAATCATTGTTTCATAACACATGGAAATTGAAGTTTTGTTTTATTGAATTAAAAGAGGTTACAATGTCATGAAAACAAAGAGACATAACATAATTAACTAGTCTTGCATCTTTTATTGTCACTAAGGCCCAAGTCCGCCTAAGTGTATCTTGATCAATCCTACGCATCAGCTCCTGAAAACACATGTGAAATTAGGTACGTCAGCATAAAAATGCCTGTGAGATACATAGGTTTTGTTAAAATAGGATTCATGACTTGTAAGTTTAAAGAAAATGTTTAACAAAAGTTAGTCATGAACCTTGTAAAATGTTTTCTTTTATAAATCATACAAAAAGTGATAAGAAATCAGATGATATAAAAGAAAGATGCATAGATAAATAAATAACCAAGTAAAAATGAGTTTGTATAAAATATGTTGTTTGTAAAACAATGTTTATGTGAAAATATGTTATCTGTGTAAAATGTAATATGTCTAAATTGAAATGGTTTAAATAACGCTATGATATGTAATATCATAAAAGCACTTATATATAGGAAGTGCCAGCGGCATATCCACCATGCTTTTCTCATGTTACACATGCCTCGTTATTTAAATCACTTAAACAAACCACCAAAATGTATTGTTTAAACCAATGTAAAAATGTTCATGTATAATCCAATGTTATCTATGGCAAAGTGAATAAAAATATTTACTCTAACCATATGTAAAATGTACAAAACAATGTATTTGAATAGATCAAAGTTTAAATCAAAAGTTATGTTTTGTAAAATAAATGCATGGTTTACTGATACAAACACTTATGTGGAAATGTTAAACGTCTACATTCAAGCCTTGCTACTGTGGCGACAAACCCTTAAATAAATTAAAGGTTTATCTAAATTCTGTATATCGAATTCGGTCATTCCTTCCACCCAAACAAACCTAGGATTTCAGGAACGGGAGTTGTCAATTCCTATGGAATAACTACCTACTAACGAACGGCATGATCAGTGTTAATGAATGTATTTATGACCTGTTAAACAAACCAAATTTCATACCAAATGTAAGCATGTTATATGAAAATAATGTAGTTAAATATGCTAAATGAACATATAAAGTAGGAATGTAAAACAATGTGTCCATATGCTGGATGAACATATGCAACAAAAGTGTAATATATGAAATCAATGTGCTAGCATGTTAATAAAACATACATAGCAAAAACATGGAAGAAATCATGTACTATGTGTGTACTAATGAACATAGCAAGTATATGATATAAAAGCATGAAAAGCACGAAAGTAACAAGTAGGCACATGTGTATCACCCCAAAACATTTGAAAACATAAAAGAGGGGACTATGTACTCACTTGAGGATGCTTAGAAGTCTTGAATAACAACCAAGCAAAGCTAGAGGGATCACGAAATCAAACGGCACCTAATATAGGTAACTATGTTAATAAACCAGACCTAAATCGGAAGATCGAATAGAATGAGGTTTCGTAAACCAAATGAGTATAGGAACTCATGTAATATGGTTTAACAAAGCATACATTCCAAATAGAAACCTATCCTAAGTGCTTACGACCCATTACGACCCGTTTAGGTAGCTTACGCTACTTTAACGTGTCGTTCGCGTAAAACGCGTTCGGACAGCCTAACTAGTCTTATGACAAGTATTATATGCCTTAATATGTCTAATAATGTTACCTAATCAGTTTATATGTAAAAATTTAGGTTACATACGCCTAAAATGAAATTATGCGTAAAAAGGGCATTTTGGTCATTTCCCTAAGGCATATAAATTACCTATCATACAACTAACTAAACGAAGTGACCACAAGGTATAACCTCGGAAGGTTATTCCCTATATAACTATGGTCACAAAATATGTTTGGTCAGATCCTAATGATCGATCAAACGGGTCGGGTTCGAAAGTCTAAGCAGTTGTTTAGACCGCTTATCTTACGACCCTATATAAGCACTAAACTAAAAGTGACGAGTTAAACATGTTAAAACATGTTTAACAAAGTTAGAAAACAAGTTTGATATCAAAACAAAGGGTTTTAATACCCAAGAATATTTTGGTTGCAAAATACGCATGAATACGCATTTTGACCGAAACTATGACTCGTCACTATACCTAATCAACGTGGTAATTAGTAGGTATAGTCACAAGGGACTATGACCATCGTGATTACGCTCACGTTGCGAAGTTCAAACGAACTTCGTGTTGACCATTGACCGGTCAAAGCAGAAAATCAAACAGTGTTTGACTTTTACGCTTAAAAACGCATAAAAGCATGAAAGAAACTTACAAAAGGTCCAAGCAATGGAGATTTGATTCAAGTTACTCAGGTATGGAGTGTGGAAACCCCAACTTAGAGCAGAAATGAATCGAGTGTGAAGATTGAAATGAAACAAGGTGGGTATTTATAGGAATTCAAGAGCCGTTAAGATCGTTTCTTGAACTACGAGCATTGATCTTGACGTTACAAGTGTTGCCTATGGTTTTATATACCATGGGTGCTTGAAAACCAGTCCATAGAGTGTGAATACCATGCCTAAAAACCCAGAAACCAGCTGCTGTTTGAGAAAACTGAGTTTTGCAGAACTAGGGGTCTCTCGCGGGCCGCGTAGACTTTCACAAAGTCTTACGCGCCCCTCCTAGAGACAACTTTGACAGATTGTCAATTTTAGTCCCTAAAGGTGCAAAACTTGGTTTTTGATGCATTTTTGACATGTTTAAGCCCCGTTTGTGACAATCCGAGATTTCAAGGTCTTTTCCGTATACGTCACTGATTTCATAATCCTGTTTTACAATTTGATTCATGTTTTACAATTTGATTCATGTGGTGTTGAGTGTTGTTATGTGAATTGTCACACCCCGAAATATCAGAGCATTGGCGTGACTGGACTGGTATCTTCATTGCACAGTGGAAGCAAATAAGCTAAGTCTTTTAGAAAATGAACGCCACTAAGTACTCGTATCTTCAATGGTCCTCCAATTCCAACCGTGCCATAACTTTGAAAAGTAACCTGAGAAAGAAACATGCGAAAAAGTCAACATAAAGTTGAGCGAGTTCATAGTTTGTGTTGGTGCAGTTGTCTGTCGACTTCATCTTCGTTCGAGTCTCAGATTGTGAAAGAGCCCGAAGCCCGGTAAAGATAGAAGAATGAGAAGATTTGATACTTCAGACTCGTCAACATCCGAGGGGGAGTCTGTTAGTGCATCCGTCTGTCGACTTCGTCTTGTATCGAGTCTTACATTAGAAGTGTTAGATCAGGGCGCGTTATACGAGAAATAGGGTAGGTTTTATGAGTGTTTGATGTAATTTCGTTTGAACATGACATGTGACACCTTCAAATGAAATTAACTTGTGTAATTTCGTTTGAAGTGACACATGCCACTTTCAAACGAAATCACTTGCCCTATAAATACCTCTCATGTCTAGTTCATTTGTAACCTTCTTGATTCCGACGCCGAGGTGCTGTCGAAGTGTCTAAGTGCTGTAAATCATTTCAAGATCAATAAACGAGACAGTTAATAGTGAATACAAGCTAAACAAAGACAGAATCAATGAATTCCGCCTCTGATTCTGTCTGAGCACTCTTCTGATCGACTCGTTAGGTCGTTTCTCGATCCTACATGTGGTATCAGAGCTGTTATTCGCTTTGACAGTGTCGGTTTAGTGCTGCATGTGAGATGTATTAAATGAGATGTCGGCTTAGTGGATATAAAGGTCCAATAAAATCGAATATATGAGTTCATCACGTGATTAACATTGAACGGCACATTAACATTGATTGTTGTTTGTCGATTTAGTGGATTTATTGGCTCAATCAGATTTCATGCAAACTTGAAATTGTCGGCCCATGTGACTTTGATTTTATCGGCCCAATGATAATTTACAAGTTAAAAAAATTGTCGGCCTAAAATTGCATGTGGTGAATTAATGTTGACTGTTTGAATCTGACATATTCTGTTTGAAGGTTGTGATCTAGTTTGAAAGGTTTTTGTTTGAAGTATAATATCGTTTGAACAGGCTGTTTTTGTAGTGTGGTTAAAATGTTTAATGAAACAGAAAATTATTATTTTGAAAGATTTAACGATTGGCATCGAGGGTTTTTAGATGATAGTTATGGAAATGTGAAGAAGGTTGGTTGGGAGAAAAGGTTTAAATACTTTCTGTGTTTGAAAAATGAAAATTTGGATGATCTAGCAAACCAATATACAGTCTTAATTGAACATTTGAAAGAACATGAGATAAGACTGTCAGATACTGAAAAAGTATCAAAGTTTGCTGATGCATTACCTATCGAATGGGATGAAGTTTTGAAAAATCTAAAGAAAGATTCTAGTTTTTCAAAGTTATATCTAAAAGAGTTGATCAACAAACTTAAAAAGTATGAGGATGAAAGTAAAAATAAAAAGAAAGAATTGATGAATGAAATAGAAAAGAATTTGGTGAAAATAGATGTGGATGTAATTTTTGAAATAAAAAGAAGAGTTGATGAATGTCTTAGAGCAAAATATGTTTTCAAATACGATAACAAGAGGGGTTGTTAAATTGATGAGTATGCGAATCCTCTTGATTTCGTTAAAATATCTTGTGCAGGAACATTCAAGACGGAAACAAAGGAAATTTCAAAGAATGAAGAATCAGATAAGCTTGGATCTTCGAATTCTGAATCAGTGTGCTCTAAATGTGTTCAATTTGAAGCTGACAATATCAAACTCTTGAAGGATTTAGAGAGTTTGACATTGGAGATCAAAAACTTGAAGGATGAAAAGCAATCTGATGATAAACAGATTCTTGTTTTGCAAGAAAATTTTGAGAAGTTGAAATCTGAAAATGTCAAACTGTTGAGTGATTTGGACAGTTTGACATTAGAAAACAACAATTTGAAAGAAAATGAAAAAATTTTGAAAAGAAAATATTTTTTTTTAAAATGAAAAAGTAAAAACTGAAAAAGAATTTCAAAGTCAAATAAAGATTGTTGAAGATCAGAGATCTGTGTTTAGCAAAAATAATATTGAAAAACAAAAAGTAATAAACTCTCATCTTCAGACGATTATTCGACTTGAAAAAGAAGCTGAAAATGCTCGGAATAAAATCAAAGAGCTTGAAGGAAAATTGAAAGGTTTTGTGAATACTTCTTCGATTCCTTGTCCAAAACCGATCAATTCAGTTCCAATAAGTGACAATGTCACAAACTTTGACAAAGTCAAAGTTGAAGATTGTGATGAGAAAACTGATGATGAAGTTGATAAAAGAAAAATATTTTTGAAATTAAATGAAATGTTTCAAGAAATTGTTTTACATTCTACTGAGAAAGGTGAATGCTCTACGCAAAAACCTGTAAAGAAGAATGTGGAACAAAAACAAAATGATAAAAAACCGAAAAATCTTCAAAAAGAAAATAAAAGCTCATCAGTTCAATCATCCAATCGTGATAAAAAATCACAAAAAATAGAAAATCAAAACTCAAAAACTGTTGGTAATAAGTGGTGCAGGTTTGACCACAGTGCTCAAAAGACAAATCCAGCCAACAAGAGGAGAAATGATTATCACCAATCCAAACAGTGCTATGATCTGAATGTTTGGACTGAAGATGGTGATTGGTATGATAACAGAGTGTGTTTTAGATGCGGTTATCAAGGACACATTGCTGTTAACTGCTAAAGTTGGAGTTTTGAGACGAGAAGATGCTTTGAATGCAATATCAAAGGTCACATTGCCAGAGATTGCCCAAAGAGATTAAAGGGAAGATCGAGGGCTGAATTTCAGAAAATGGCAAAGAAACCAGTCAATGTCAAAGCAAAGCCCAAAGAACAGAAAGTTCTAGAAAAGAAAGTAAAGCTTTCACAAGGGCAAAAAGACAGACTGAGGAAGAAGAGGAAGAAAGCGAGAGAGTATCTCGAAAGGATTTTGTCCTCGGATACAATTGGTAAAATAGATAAAAGTTCTGATAAATCGTCTTGCTCGCCAAAGAATGACAAATCAAGCAAAACGAATTCATCAGATACAAATCTGAGGACAGAGGAGAGAGTAAAGAAAGAGAAAGTTGGTGGTGATGAATTTGTTTCTTTGGAAACAAAGGAGCCACGTGTTGGCAATAAATCTGATTCATCAAAGTCAGACAATCCAAGTTCAGGCAATGAATCTGGTGTGGTAAAGCCAGAAGAGCTGTGTGTTGAGGTAAAAGTTGAGAATTCTAGTCTAACAATGGATGATGTAAATTTTCCACCATTGTTGAACAAGAATTCAAAATCACCCAAGGACAGTCAGGCTTGGGTGAATCTGTTTAAATGAAAAACCTGACTTGCCGGAGCTCCCAGGTTGGTAAGAGTGGAGCAGGAATCGGCATCTTTCTTGAGAAATTCACGTTTGTGATATTTCGACTTACAAGTGGTAAATCAAGGACATTAAGTTGTACTTGATTTTCTACAAATGTTTGTGGATTGATATTAAAAATGTTAGTTTTTACAAGTGGTTAAAGAAAACAAGGTGATGAATGATCCCCATGTTTGAGAAATGACTCACAAAACTTATTTTCTGGAAAAACCATTTTGATTAAAACAAACTTAAGTGTTTCGAAATCACTATGGGAAAATGTTTTGTTGTCAGGGGGAGTTCTGATTGTTTAAGCCAAGTGAATGGAGAATTGAAGTAATTTTCATCATGTTGTCAATTTATTTTGTACAGTTTGTTTCCAAATTTTCCCAGAAAATCAAAATTAAGACATATTTTGATTTTAGGGGGAGTAAAAAAAAATTTGAAAATTCCAAAAACAATGAAAATGCAAAAATGAGTTTTGTTTTGAAAAAGAGGAAATGATAGTAGACCAGTTAGACTGTCACAGCATGCTAAAGAAATGGAGAGATAAAATGTGATAAACGGTCTCACTAAAGATGTGACGGTAGGCTCAGCTAGACTAGTAGATTTGCGATAACGATACAAACCTAAATGAAAAAAGCCTAGTTCTAGTGGGAAACATGATCAAAAGCATAGTACTTAGTTTTGTCCTTCTTGATTGTGTGCCTACTCAGTAATCGCTGATTGTCGAAAGACATAAAACTGGTTAAGTTTGTGAATTTTCACAACTTTGCTGAAAAGTTGCTGTGATTGTGTGTTTCATTTTGCAAAGATTTAAACTTGTTTTATTTCTTTATTTTGTTTAAGTATTGGACATCCTCTGCGTATACGTGAGTATCGACCTGGATGTTATTGCCTAAACGTTCTGCTTTATTTTCTTTGGTGTTTCGTTTAAGCTTTGGACCTCCTCTGCGTATACGGAAGTATCGACCTGGTGGTTAAAGCCTAAACAACTTCAACTTATTTTTATTTTCTTATTTTGTTTAAACATTGGACTTTCTCTGCGTATACGGAAGTATCGACCTGATTGTTAATATTTAAACATTCTGCTTTATTTTCGCACATATCACAGTTGATAAAAGTTTAAAGGCATTACTTGGGTCAGTGTATTGCATGATGAGGGGATATGCTGAGATCGTGGGGTCCATAAGAACTTAGTGCAAAATTAATATACCTTAACGTATCGGTAAGCATTTCGAAAGTTTTTAGATTGAGTTTAAGTGGACAACAATATCGTCAATCTATGTGAATCGTTTAGAACTGAAACTGTTTAAAGCTTAACGGTGCTAGTGATTGGTCACATAATCTGATATGATCCTCTTACACAAACTCACAAAAATATTGTTTGTAAATATTTCTTTATTGCATTTCTGTTATATTAAAAAATCCAAAAAGATTTTAGTGTGTTTTAGCATAAATTTTGAAAAAGTCAAAAAGATTTTCGACAACTGATGTTGGAGAGCTGATATTCAAAAATTCAAGTGCTGAACATGATGAACAGGGTTGGGAGTGAGTGCTTAAATGAAGGAATTTATTTTGAGAAAGAAAGTTTGATTAGTTAATCGAGATCATTAATTTGAACTTGATGTAACTATTACTAGTAAGTTTTTCTTATTGATTTAAGTAAAAACTTATATTTTGTTGAGAATTATGTAGGTGATGAGCTGAACAGAACTAAAGCCAGTGGTTGATCTCAAGGTGATAGCTAATTCCAGACAGCGATCCCATCATGATGAAAGGGGGAGTCTGACGAGGTTAGAGCCAAAGAGCTTATACTGGTACATGATAAGAAAGAAAGAAGACCGATCAAGATTGAAGAGTTGTCATGTTGAAGACTCTCACTGAAGATTCCGTCAATATTCAAGGGGGAGTCTGTTGGTGCAGTTGTTTGTCGACTTCATCTTTGTTCGAGTCTCAGATTGTGAAAGAGCCCGAAGACCAGTAAAGACTGAAGAATGAGAAGATTTGATACTTCAGACTCGTCAACATCCGAGGGGGAGTCTGTTAGTGCATCCGTCTATCGACTTCGTCTTGTATCGAGTCTTACATTAGAAGTGTTAGATCAGGGCGCGTTATACGAGAAATAGGGTAGGTTTTATGAGTGTTTGATGTAATTTCGTTTGAACATGACATGTGACACCTTCAAACGAAATTAACTTGTGTAATTTCGTTTGAAATGACACATGCCACTTTCAAACGAAATCACTTGCCCTATAAATACCTCTCACGTCTAGTTCATTTGTAACCTTCTTGATTTCGACGCCGAGGTGCTGTCGAAATGTCTAAGTGTTGTAAATCATTTCAAGATCAATAAACGAGACAGTTAATAGTGAATACAAGCTAAACAAAGACAGAATCAATGAATTCCGCCTCTGATTCTGTCCGAGCACTCTTCTGATCGACTCGTTAGGTCGTTTCTCGATCCTACATGTGGTATTAGAGCTGTTATTCGCTTTGACAGTGTCGGTTTAGTGATGCATGTGAGATGTATTAAATGAGATGTCGGCTTAGTGGATATAAAGGTCCAATAAAATCGAATATATGAGTTCATCACGTGATTAACATTGAACGGCACATTAACATTGATTGTTGTTTGTTGATTTAGTGGATTTATTGGCTTAATCAGATTTCATGCAAACTTGAAATTGTCGGCCCATGTGACTTTGATTTTATCGGACCAACGATAATTTACAAGTTAAAAAAATTGCCGGCCTAAAATTGCAAGTGGTGAATTAATGTTGACTGTTTAAAGCTTATAGTCTCGTGACTGTTTGAATCTGACATATTCTGTTTGAAGGTTGTGATCTAGTTTGAAAGGTTTTTGTTTGAAGTATAATACCGTTTGAACAGGCTGTTTTTGTAGTGTGGTTAAAATGTTTGATGAAACAGAAAATTATTATTTTGAAAGATTTAACGATTGGCATCGAGGGTTTTTAGATGATAATTATATAAATGTGAAGAAGGTTGGTTGGGAGAAAAGGTTTAAATACTTTCTGTGTCTGAAAAATGAAAATTTGGATGATCTAGCAAACCGATATACAGTCTTAATTGAACATTTGAAAGAACATGAGATAAGACTGTCAGATACTGAAAGAGTATCAAAGTTTGCTGATGCATTACCTATCGAATGGGATGAAGTTTTGAAAAATCTAAAGAAAGATTCTAGTTTTTCAAAGTTATATCTAAAAGAGTTCATTAACAAACTTAAAAAGTATGAGGATGAAAGTAAAAAAAAAAGAAATAATTGATAAATGAAATAGAAAAGAATTTGGTGAAAATAGATGTGGATGTAATTTTTGAAATAAAAAGAAGAGTTGATGAATGTCTTAGAGCAAAATATGTTTTTAAATACGATAACAAGAGGGGTTGTTATATTGATGTGTATGCGAATCCTCTTGATTTCGTTAAAATATTTTATGCAGGAACATTCAAGACGGAAACAAAGGAAATTTCAAAGAATGAAGAATCAGAAAAGCTTGGATCTTCGAATTCTGAATCAGTGTGCTCTAAATGTGTTCAATTTGAAGCTGACAATATCAAACTCTTAAAGGATTTGGAGAGTTTGACATTGGAGATCAAAAACTTGAAGGATGAAAAGCAATCTGATGATAAACAGATTCTTGTTTTGCAAGAAAATTTTGAGAAGTTGAAATCTGAAAATGTCAAACTGTTGAGTGATTTGGACACTTTGACATTAGAAAACAACAATTTGAAAGAAAATGAAAAAGATTTTGAAAAGAAAATAATTTTTTTTTAAAATGAAAAAGTAAAAACTGAAAAAGAATTTTAAAGTCAAATAAAGATTCTTGAAGATCAGAGATCTGTGTTTAGCAAAAATAATATTGATAAACAAAAAGTAATAAACTCTCATCTTCAGACGATTATTGGACTTGAAAAAGAAGCTGAAAATGCTCGGAATAAAATCAAAGAGCTTGAAGAAAAATTGAAAGGTTTTGTGAATACTTCTTCGATTCCTTGTCCAAAACCGATCAATTCAGTTCCAATAAGTGACAATGTCACAAACTTTGACAAAGTCAAAATTGAAGATTGTGATGAGAAAACTGATGATGAAGTTGATAAAAGAAAAATATTTTTGAAATTAAATGAAATGTTTCAAGAAACTGTTTTACATTCTACTGAGAAAGGTGAATGCTCTACGCAAAAACCTGTAAAGAAGAATGTGGAACAAAAACAAAAGGATAAAAAACCAAAAAATATTTAAAAAGAAAATAAAAGCTCATCAGTTCAATCATCCAATCGTGATAAAAAATCACAAAAAATTAGAAAATCAAAACTCAAAAACTGTTGGTAATAAGTGGTGCAGGTTTGACCACAGTGCTCAAAAGACAAATCCAGCCAACAAGAGGAGAAATGATTATCACCAATCCAAACAGTGCTATGATCTGAATGTTTGGACTGAAGATGGTGATTGGTACGATAACAGAGTGTGTTTCAGATGCGGTTATCAAGGACACAGCGCTGTTAACTGCCAAAGTTGGAGTTTTGAGACGAGAAGATGCTTTGAAATAAATATGTAAACTATATTTATTTGTAAAACGAATACGAGTTGTTTGGCGCTTGAAATAAATATATAAAATATATTTATTTTATAAAAGAATTGTCGTCTTCGTATGTGATAAAGCGTCATCGAAAGTGATATACACATTTATATTGGTTCTCATAAAAGTCGCTTTTCAATAAAACATGTTTTGCTTTTACGGGTTTTCTCGAAAAACGGGCAGAGTTTCCTCTGTTTTTTGGACACCCCGACAACACAAGTTGTCTTTATATTTTCAAAATTCAATCAATACTCAAACAATCAATATAACACTATATGTAAAAATTTTGTCAAGGTGTCAAAGGTAACTAAATCATAACGAATCGGTTCGAGCTTGAGTTTATGAAAGTAATGAAAACTATATAGAATAACATTATTAACACGTGCCGGTATAAGTTTTTACCATTCTTCGTGTCGGACACCAAACTGAACCGTTGACCGCGTTTGACCAAATTGACCCGTTGACCCGGACTGTTGACCAGCGTTGACCGAGTTGACTCGGTCCGACCGAGTCGACCCGAACCGCTTCATATTCTGACCTGAACCAAGCTGACTCGTTGGCTGACTTTGACTGTTGACCCGAGCCGAGACGTCACCCAAACCCAAAAACTGAACCGTGACTCGAACTTTCAGAACCGCGGCTGACACGAACACCGGAACCAAGATCTGAGATGAGCCAAAATACCCGAAGCTGAAAATCTGAGTTGAAATAATAGAAAAATCCGAAATAAACCCAAACCTGTTGAACCTCATACGCGACTGAACCGAGCCACCACTGAGTTGACCGAACTGACGTCTTGAACCGAGATCGAGCTTTGAACCGGAGCCGAGTCGTCACAACCGACGGACCAAAAGCACCATACGCGACTGAGTTGACCGAACTGACGTCTTGAACCGAGCCACCACTGAGTTGACCGAACTGACGTCTTGAACCGAGATCGAGCTTTGAACCGGAGCCGAGCCGTCACAACCGACGAACCTCATACGCGACTGAACCGAGCCACCACTGAGCTTTGGGTAAGATTTTATATGGATTTTATAGAGATTTCCTAGATTTAGTGAGATCTTGTATAGATCTCCAAGGAATAGATCTAGTATAATATGCGCAGGTTTAGGCTTGTGGGTTTTGGGCTTGGGCCCCGGGCCCACAAGCCCATCTCGTGTGTAAGTGGCCCGTAATTCCTACGAGACCTGTTGTCAAATCCTTAACTCCGTTTAACGTCAAAAATTAAAATACACAAAAATACGGTCGGTAGTCGTTGTTTGCACGCCCGTTCGTAGATTACGGTAATAATCGCGAAAAATTGTATCGTTGCCGTCTTTAATCCGTTTTTCGATCCGGTTTCGACTGAAGTCAATTAAAATTTAATTACGAAGCTAAAATATATCGTAAAAATTTAATATTTGTCGGCGTTGTCAATATTCTGTTCGGTTTCAATCCTTTGCCGTTTAGCGTTTCGCATGTTTCTCTGTAAACCACCGCTCGTGCACTGTAAAGTCGGATAGGCGTTCCTAGGCATTCTAAAGACCTATTTAAGTTAATTTGCGTCTTAAACACTATTTATTTCCGCGTTATTCATCTGTTAATCACGTAATTAGGAGCCGTAAATCGCCGGTTGTCACATTCTCACCCTGTTAATGAAATTTCGTCCTCGAAATTTAGACTACGTCAACTCCTTAGAGTTACGTTATGCGTAAGTAAATACGAATAATGTCAAAGGAAACGAGACATACTGATGCAGTCACCAATGTGACCAAGTTAACAGGGGTCCAATAAAAGAGGAATTTTAACCAATAGAATTCCAAGTGGACGTTTACAATATGCAAATGAATGTTAGAAACAATAACATTCACTAGGAGAAGCTTAGAATCAACAAGGCCAAACGAAATAGTTTTGCATGAAACGCTCGATCATGATCAGCCCAACCTGCAAGTCTTACCGACGCCACAAGGTGTCGTAGTGAATGAAACAATTCAATAATAGCGGTGATTGAACAAGTATCACCTGTGTTTTACATCAAATGCTCAATCATAATTAGCCCAAGCTACAAGTTCATACTGACACCACAAGGTGTCGAAATCAACAAACGACTTAATGGAGTCGTAGACCAACAAATCTACTACGACTCAGAACAATGAAACGCTTGTTAAAACGAATTCGAATATGTGTAATGAACAAGTTCAAACAATTGAATTTTGTTTCGGTGCAAGCCGACAATAAATGCATGTATCGACAAGAAAACTTTCGGCATGGTCCCAACGAAAAACCATGTACGTAACTTGAAAAGGAAAGAAATTTCAAGAAAACGTGTTGACTTGATAACAAAGAAGCCAACAATTACAGTAATGCGGGTCATTCAAATCACAAATCAGTAATTAGATTTAGCGAAATAATATTTGAACTTTAATGAAACGCTTTATTCGAAACGAAACCACATGTGTAACAAACGATGCATGTGCAACATATGAATTTTCAAGAAATGAAGCAATGAGTATTCGCTGTAATGAAAGAAATGATTGTGATACAATGACCATTAAGAGGAGTAGAGATACGAAAATCTACTCAGTAAATGTGAAAGTCGAAATTTCAATAAAAGAAATTTAAGGACTTTACCTGGGGTTGCATGTGACGTCCGGTTGTTAAGTGACATTACCGTGAAATGTCAAACATAGCGTATTCACCGTTAATGCGACAGGGGGAATGCGGAGACATGCGTCTCCTTCTTAGCATGACTCGTGTCGTTTGCAGGACCGCGTGCCAACTGCCGCCTCCTCAAAAGTCGTATGTGACGTACTTCAACTTCTGTCGTCATGTAGATTGAGTTTCGTGAAATCTTGCACGCCTGTGCTTTGTTTTGCGTAGGTTACCTGCTCGGTTAAAAATAGCATAGACGGCATAATAATGGCGTTTTCCCGAGTTAATAAACGTGGTTCCTACGTGATGACCTTTAATGAACTTCAACATGAGTTTCCGAAGGTCTTAAATGCATGTTTCCTAAACTCTCAGAGTTTTATGTACTGTATGTAATTGTTTTTGTGTACCATGTGTAAAACACCACAATAGCGTATGTTTGAAAATGAAATTTTGACTGTTTGTTCTTCGGCAACGGTTGGAGACCATATTCGAGTACTATGCGTTCTGTATGTATTCAGGTTTTAATATTCTAAGTTCCCAGAGGAAATGCGAAGTTAGAGCCTAGGTATCTCTACAGAAACCTAATTCGCTGTAACCTATAGCTCTGATACCAATCTGTCACACCCCGAAATATCAGAGCATTGGCGTGACTGGACTGGTATCTTCATTGCACAGCGGAAGCAAATAAGTTAAGTCTTTTAGAAAATGAACGCCACTAAGTACTCGTATCTTCAATGGTCCTCCAATTCCAACCGTGCCATAACTTTAAAAAGTAACTTGAGAAAGAAACATGTGAAAAAGTCAACATAAAGTTGAGCGAGTTCATAGTCTGTTTGTAAAAGATTTGAAATAAATCTTTTTGAATAACCGGTTTTTGAAGTATTGTTGAGAAAACGAATTTAAATTCATTTTCTTGTCAAGTTATATGGAAAACTATGAATGTTTGAATGTAACTTGTAAAACGTATATGTAACTGAGTACTATGAATGTTTGAATGTAACTTGTAAAACGTATATGTAACTGAGTACTATGAATGTTTGAATGTGTCATGTAGAATGTTCTGTAACTGGGTACTATGAATGTTTGAATGTGTCATGTAGAATGTATCTGTAACTGGGTACTATGAATGTTTGAGATCGCTAGTGATTTGCAAGGCCACTAACATGTGTCACGACATAGGAAGCCACCAAACCTAGGCATTTTTGTCGACTTTGACTGAGACACAGAAGCACTCATTGGTAGAAGTAGGCCAAGAGTGGGGTTGCCTGAAACCCATTAGATCTAACCTTTTGTTCCGCGGTCTGAATGTATACGTTGATTAATGGTGCTTATGGTACACTATTCGAGACATGATCTAGAATGTTTCACTTGAATGTTTTTGTACTCCATCATACCATTTGTAAACATTGTAACATTTGTATCTTGTAAACTCTTGTATTCGTATTTTCCCGTAGTTTAGAAAACTAGAATTCGTATGTATGCACATTTCGAAAAATACGCTTATCTGAAAAACCGGTGTAAAACATAAGCTTTTCGTAAACCATTTGTGTCAGTTAAAACTTGCTTGTAAAATGGTTTAGAAATATGTAATTCTTGTATGCTCTGCAAAAAGTGCATGTCTTTCCACCCCGAAAACATTTAGAAAAATGTAAAACTGTAAAACTGTAAAAAGGTGGGGTTATGAACTCACCTGAATATTCCTGTGCAAAGCTTGCTAAATACGACTTCGTGATGTCGTTTCCAAGACTTGACTTGCTAGCGTGCATTCTACAATATTCCTAACATGGAATATCTTATAAGTTTCTAATAAACGCAGTAACTAACTACGTGTCATCGAGCTTTACCGAATCGCTAACTGAATGATTCGATTGTGAGTTATGACGGTAACTAAACTATGTGTCGTTTAGGCGTTTTGAAATAAATATAACAACTTATATTTATTTAATAGCGTTTTCGTATTGATGTCGTTTGAAATAAATACGATAGTTTTATTTATTTCATAAAAGAATACGAGTTGTTTGGCGCTTGAAATAAATATATAAAATATATTTATTTTATAAAAGAATTCGCGTTGTATGGTATTTGAAATAAATATGTAAACTATATTTATTTGTAAAACGAATACGAGTTGTTTGGCGCTTGAAATAAATATATAAAATATATTTATTTTATAAAAGAATTGCAGTCTTCGTATGTGATAAAGCGTCGTCGAAAGTGATATACACATTTATATTGGTTCTCATAAAAGTCGCTTTTCAATAAAACATGCTTTGCTTTTACGGGTTTTCTCGAAAAACGAGTAGAGTTTCCTCTGATTTTTGGACGCCCCGACAACACAAGTTGTCTTTATATTTTCAAAATTCAATCAATACTCACACAATCAATATAACACTATGTGTAAAAATTTTGTCAAGGTGTCAAAGGTAACTAAATCATAACAAATCGGTTCGAGCTCGAGTTTATGAAAGTAAAGAAAACTATGTAGAATAACATTATTAACGCGTGCTGATATAAGTTTTTGCCATTCTTCGTGTCGGACACCGAACCGAACCGTTGAGCCCGTTTGACCAGATTGACCCGTTGACCCGGACTGTTGACCAGCGTTGACCGAGTCGACCCGAACCGCTTCATATTCTGACCTAAACCAAACTGACCCGTTGGCTGACTTTAACTGTTGACCCGAGCCGAGACGTCACCCAAACCCAAAAACTGAACCGTGACTCGAACTTTCAGAACCGCGGCTGACACGAACACCGGAACCAAGATCTGAGATGAGCCAAAATACCCGAAGCTGAAAATCTGAGTTGAAATAATAGAAAAATCCGAAATAAACCCAAACCTGTTGAACCTCATACGCGACTGAACCGAGCCACCACTGAGTTGACCGAACTGACGTCTTGAACCGAGATCGAGCTTTGAACCGGAGCCGAGCCGTCACAACCGACGGACCAAAAGCACCATTACCGCCACCGCACTCCACTGCCACCGCCGCTCACGGCGGTGCTGCTCCATCTCCGGCGCTCTCTCTCTCTCCGTCTTGTTTCTCTCTCTCTCCTGTTTGTCTCCACCGTCGCACCACCACCGGACTGTGGTGGTGGTTGGTCCTGTTGCTCGGAAGGGGGGGTATAGAGATGTGGGGTGTCTCGCCTGAAGAAGTTAACCACCGGCAGCCGGCCGGTTCTCTGTAGTTGTCGCCGGATACATAACCGAGAGAGAGGAGGGAAAGATTTAATGTGTGTGTGGATAAGGTGTCACCTTTGTTTTGTGGGTTTGCAGAAGAACCGAGAGGGAGAGAGGAGTTGAAGGCCTCATCTTTTGTTTGTGTGTATTTGAGAAGATGAAGTTTTATAGAATGTGGGTTTGATTTTCTAAGTGGGTGTTTGTAAATGATCTGCAATAAAATGTGAGAAGACATGGATCTTATATAGAGATGTTGATATCTCAAGAGGTCTTGTAAGGATTTTGACAAGATTCGGGTAACATTTTATATGGATTTTATAGAGATTTCCTAGATTTAGTGAGATCTTGTATAGATCTCCAAGGAATAGATCTACTATAATATGCGCAGGTTTAGGCTTGTGGGTTTTGGGCTTGGGCCCAGGGCCCACAAGCCCATCTCGTGTGTAAGTGGCCCGTAATTCCTACGAGACCTATTGTCAAATCCTGAACTCCGTTTAACGTCAAAAATTAAAATACACAAAAATACGGTCGGTAGTCGTTGTTTGCACGCCCGTTCGTAGATTACGGTAATAATCGCGAAAAATTGTATCGTTGCCGTCTTCAATCCGTTTTTCGATCCGGTTTCGACTGAAGTCAATTAAAATTTAATTACGAAGCTAAAATATATCGTAAAAATTTAATATTTGTCGGCGTTGTCAATATTCTGTTCGGTTTCAATCCTTTGCCGTTTAACGTTTCGCAGGTTTCTCTGTAAACCACCGCTTGTGCACTGTAAAGTCGGATAGGCGTTCCTAGGCATTCCAAAGACCTATTTAAGTTAATTTGCGTCTTAAACACTATTTATTTCCGCGTTATTCATCTGTTAATCACGTAATTAGGAGCCGTAAATCACCGGTTGTCACATGAATGATCAATGTTTATGTGTAATGTTTGGTTGCTTATTATGTTTGAGTCTATTTGGTTGTTTAAAAGTGTTGTGTAAACTAAAACCCGTCACAAGTCCATCCTGACGAAAATCAGGACTTTCACCACATGTAATCTCGACGAAAGATGAATTTTCGTCGAGATTGGTTTTTCGCCGTAGCGTGCTTCAGCCCAATGTTTTTCGCGGTCCAAACTGTTGTGTGTTATAACCCCTCATGATCATTAGACGTAAACTAAAAACCCTAGAGTCTCCCATTCCTTCTTGGTTGACGGCAACTTGATTCCCTGTCAAGCTCTCAAGCATTCGAGCATCTCTTTCCGATCCTCAAGACCCCTTGTACTATCTTGTTTATCGGTTAGTGTCTTGATCTTGTAGGTGAATTAATCCTGATACGTGATATTGTGTTGCAATGTTTTCGTAACTAGGGTTTCGTTCATAGAATTGTATGTTTGGATTATGCGATTGATCATGACGTGAAACTATGGTTGAATTGTTAATGTTGTTGATGACCTGGGGTTAGCAGTGGAAACCTGTAATTATGAATCAGTAATATATCTTGATCGATGCCTGTTATCATGTTTGAGTCCCTGTTTGTGTGTAACAATGTTAATGTTGAGGTTTGTTAGTTGTGAGGATAAACAGTGATTAAAGATTTGCTATGAACACTATAATGTAACCATCCCTGATCCATTGTTTTGAAGATGTGTAACAGATGCTATGAAATCAAGGATCTGTTAACTGACCTCGACGAAACAGTGATGGTGTTTCGTCATAGTTGATGTCGACGAAAGATGGTTGTTTCGTCATAGTTGATGTCGATGAAAGATGGCTGTTTCCTCATAGTTGATGTCGACGAAAGATGGGTGTTTCGCCATCTATGATGACGACGAAAGAGAGGTATTTCGTCGCAAGGGTTATTCGTCGGGTGGTCCTTTACCGAAGGGTAACCTGTTGGGCTTGGGCTTTGGTAGATAGCCCAGTTAACTGCTGTATATCGGATTCTGTCATTCCCAACTTCCAAACAAACCTAGGAAGTTGGAAACGGGATTTGTCAAGTCCTATGGTACCATTACATACTACCGAGCGGCGTGATCAATGTTAATGAATGTATTATTGTCCCGATTAAACATACCAAATGTCATAACCAATGTAGCATGTGAAAACCATGTACTAAGTATGCTAAGTAAACATACATAGTAGAAATGTTCATGAAATCAATGTACTAGCATGCTAAGTAAACATACATAGCAAAAATGTTTGTGAAATCAATGTGCTAGCATGCTAAGTAAACATACATAGCAAAAATGTTTGTGAAATCAATGTGCTAGCATGCTAAGTAAACATACATAGCAAAACATAATGGAAATCATGTACTATATGTGTACTAGGTGAAACTAGCATGTTTATGTCATAAAAGCAATGAAAAACATGAAAGTATCAAGTATGCACATGTGTATCACCCCAAAGTACTTGAAAGCGGTAAAAGAGGGGAACTATGTAATCACTTGGGATTGCTTATTAGTCTTGAGAATAAGACCAATTTCAGCTCCATGTATCACGGAATCAACAAGGCACCTAGTATAGGTAACTATGTTAATAATCGGATCCTAAACCAGGAGATAGGATAGAATGATGTTCTATAAATCAAATGAGTAATTGAACTCATATGGTATGATTTAATAGAGCTAACATTCTGATTTGGAAGTCTACCTAAGTGCTTTTGACCCGTTTCTACCCGTTATGGTAGTTTAAGCTACTATAACGCGTCGGTTGCGTAAAACTATGGTCGGATGGTTATCTAAATGCTATGTCAAGTCTTACATGCCCAATTACACTTAAATATGTTACTAAATCAGATTAGATGTCAAAAATATGTTCACATATGCACAATATGAATTTATGTTTCAAAAGGGCATTTTGGTCATTTCCTATGAGCATATAAGCTAACTAACAAATAACTAACCAATCCTAAGTGATCATAAGGTATAACCTCAGAGGTTATTCCCTATGAAACGATGATCACTTAGCATGCTTGGTCGGATCCTAAAGATCGACCAAACGGGCCAGGTTCGAAAGTCTAAGCGGTTGTCTAGACCGCTTAACTTACCACCCTAAACAAGCACTAAACTAATAGTGACGAGTTAAACATGTCAAAACATGTTTAACTAACTTATAAAACTGATTTGGTATCAAAACAAAGTGTTTTAATACCTTAAAGTAGTTCCGTTGCAAAATGCGTGCTAAAACGCATTTTGACCAAAACTTTGACTCGTCACTACACCTAGTTAACGTGGTAATCAGTAGGTATAATCACTAAGGATTATAATCATCGTGATTACAATCTCGTTACAAAGTTCAAACTAACTTTGTGTTGACCATTGGCTGGTCAAAGCTGAAAGTCAAACACTGTTTGACTTTCTCGCTAGGAAAGTGATAAGAGAAAGAAGGAAGCTTACAAAGGGTCCTTGCTAGGGAGAACTTGATCTAAATATCTCAGGTATGAAGTTTAACAACTTCAACTTAGAGAAATCAGATCAAGGGTGAGTTGAAACAATGAAATGGCCATGCTATTTATAGTTGTTGTGAACTCACAAGATCATTCCACTTGTTTACGTGGCCAACAAGCAAAAGATCTCAACCATACAAGTGTTATGAGCAGAATAAAAGCGTTGGAGAGGTGTTAACTTAGTTAACACACCAAGAATATGGCAAGAACAGTCCCTAATCTTTCAACAGATTGCAAAAATTGATTTTCTGGAACTGGGCACTTTTATGCGCCCCGCGTAAGCTGAGGGACAGGCTTACGCGGCCCGCCTAGTCCCTGCAGATCAGCATAAGTTTCAGCATATTACAGTTCAGGTCCCTGCACTTGTATAAGCCGATTTCTAGCACTTTTAACACCCGTTAAGCCATTTTCAAGGCTCTACAAGGTGGTCAAAGTATAGAGGACTCAAAATGTGCTCGGAAAACTCTCGGATGTTGGCTAGTTTGGTCGTACGGTCGCGTTACTCGTCTAATTACGACGAAACTCGAACGGACGCGAAAACGATCCAAATTAAGCGACGAATGGTATTTTTGCATGCCGATCACTAAAATAAAAAATATTTTAGTGTATAAAAATTTTGGATGCCCAGATGTGGTCAGAACGTAAGATATGCGTGAAAATGTAAACTTACGTCGTTTTTGACACTTTTAGTCCCTATAAGTAGGGGTGTTCAAGATTGGATAATCCGGTTTTCGGATATCCGAAAATCGGATATTCGAAATTTCGGATAGAGAAATATTGACATCCGAACCCGAATCTGAAATTTCGGATATCCGATTTTCAGATATCCGAAATTTCGGATTCGGGTTCGGATATCTGATCGGATATCAGAATATCCAACTTTTTATTTAATTTTTATTTTTTTATTATTTTTTAATATTTGAAACCAGATTTTTCGTATAGTTTCGGATATCCGAATATAAATTTCGGATATTTTTTCGGATATTTCGGATATTTTTCGGATACTTCGTATATTTTTCGGATGTTTTGGATATTTTTTCGGATACTTCGGATATTTTTCGGATACTTCGGATATTTTCGGATATTCGGATATCCAAAAAAATCAAAAATTAAATTTTCGGATATTTTCGGATAATCCGATTATCCGAAAATTCTCAAAATCACTATCCGAATCCAGTTTCCGAAAATTCTCAAAATTCGGATATCCGAAAATTCGGATATTTCGGATACGGGTTTTCGGATATTTCGGATTCGGTTTCGGATTCGGATTTTTTTTAACACCCCTACCTGTAAGATTAAATAAGCATATTTTCGCACACCAAACCACTCAAAGCTTATTTCTAAGCTATGTTTAGGTTATTTATGGTATGTTTAGCTTATGATCAAGTTCCGGACTATACATTTCCTTACGAAACGGCAGACTTTTGCAGTTTGACACAAATAGTCCTTGCGAGCAAATAAACTTGTTTTTGCCATACCAAAGCCTTTAAAACTTATTTCTAAGTTATGTAAAGGTTATTTAAGGTACGTTAAGCTTATGTCACTCTCCCGGAGTGTTTTGTCGTGTTAAACTGATTATGTTTACGCATCAGTTTGCGTATAACTTCCCAGAAAGCGATATAAAGTTTAAAATCGATCAAAAATCAAAATGTGCAAAATGTCAAACACAACTAAACAAATATTGGGATCAAAACACATTGTTTTATTAATATTGAACTGTTCAGAGTTTGTACAATGATTACACAAGCACATATGTCACATAACTTTCTAGTAAGCGATTAAAAGCTTGAAATCGAAATACAATCAAATAGTGAAATTGTCAAACACAAATAAACAAATATTGAGACCAAAACACATGGTTTCATTGATAATTGATATTATTCCATATCGTACAGTGTTTACAGAGCACAAATGTCACAGTCTCCCCTACTTTAGGAAATTTCGTCCCGAAATTTTAACTAGAGGAAACTTGTGAAAGCAAATGTGGAAATTTCGCCTTCATTTGGTCCTCACTGTTAGGCCCTTTAAGGTTTATGGATAAGATAATAGGTGGATTAGTAGGTGTCATGGGTTAATTATGGGTTTTGGGCCTATTTGGGAAGTTATGGGCCAAGGGTTTAGGGAGCACACTCCCTAATCTCCTTCTATAAATAGTAAATGATGTAATAGGTGCATGGTTGGTGATTTTGGGTAATCTTGTATTAGACAAACACTTGTATGCAAGATTTGTGAATCATTTGAATATCAATCATCCTTCTTCTTCATCTCTTATTTCTATTACAACTTGTTCGTGTGATTCCGCCACCTTACGAGTTGTGCGATATCATTGTGATCTCGGTTTCGGGACTTACAATTGGTATCAGAGCCTGTTAAACCTGATTTCCAGGCTCAGATTTGATATCACGTTGCTGTTACTGTTCTGGTTTTGTTGCTGTTTCATTTTTTGGTGTTTCTGCTACATTTCGGACTGTTTCTGCTGCATTTCGGACTGTCTTCAGGAGATTTCGGACCATTTCGGACTGTCATTGACCATCACGGACTTGAAATTTGCTTGATTTCGGATCGTCATCATCAGATTTCGGATCGTCATCATCAGATTTCGGATCGTCATCATCAGATTACGGATCGTCTTCATCAGAATACGGATCACATCATCAGATTTTGGATTGCAATTATCAGATTGCGGACCACATTCATCAGATTTCGGATAAGATCATCAGACTACGGACAAACATCATCAGATTTCGGATTAAAGTTAGCCATTTCGGACAAAATTTAGTGATTACGGACCTCACTATTTGAAGACTGCTTGATTCATTTTGGACTCTTTATCACGGATTAGAACTCATTTCGGATTAAGATCATTTCGGACCTCAGATTTCATTTCGGACTCAATTTCATTTAGGACTCAGATTTCATTTCGGACCTCAGATTCCATTTCGGACCACATTTCGAACCACGTTTCAATCATGTTGAATCAATCCGGTGTTATGAACGGTGTTGTAAATGCAGCCGATCACGCTAATGCCACACTTGCTGCAATCCAGACTCAATCTTTGGCATTTCATCAAGAACTTGACCAAGTTATCGGCACGTCCACAAAAGTTCCAAGGTTCTTGTACAGTGATGATTACTACGAGTGGAAATTTCGTTTTTAACAATACTGCAAAGCAAAAGAGCCTCATGTTTGGATAAGCATCAAAAACGGGCCACGTACTATCATGTACGCAACTGAGGATGATCCTCAAACTCAAGTTCCGAAGCCCGAAAACATTTTCACTGATGAAGACAGAAAGGTTGTTGCAGATGATGAAGCTGCATATGGTACTCTGTCAATGGCACTAGGACCAGACATTTCGATTGGAGTCGGAAACTGCAAAAGCGCTAAAGAAATCTGGGACACACTAACACATCTGTTTGAAGGAAATGCTGATATGAAAGCCAGTCGTGTTAACATGATGAATCAGCAATTCAGCTCCTTCAATCATATCTATGGAGAAACGGTTGAAAATCAAGTTAGAAGGTTCGTTAAACTTGTATCTCAAATGGTAAGTGCTGGAATCGACGTCTCAAACAGTGCAATGAATCGTGAGTTGCTTAACTCTCTACCTAAAGGATGGGATTCTGAGGTTTCTATGATCAAGCGTACCAAAGATCTGAATAAAATGACACTAACTTAGTTGATTGCCACTATTAAGTCTTGCGAGATTGATAATCAGCAAAGAGAAATCAATCACAAGAACTCTCTTATGGCTGCTGGAGTAACTGGTCCAAACAATGCTGCACTGATGACTCAAGCTCATCCAAATCTGGTTTTCAGTCCTATTCATGGAGTGGTGAATCACAACCCAAACATTGTTTTCAGTCCCATTGCTGCTCCAAAGCCAAATTATGTGTATGGGATGGCTGCTCCTACCTCTTAAGCACCTGCTGTCAATACCACAAACACTCAGCCACAATCTCAATCTCAGCCTCGGCCACAACATGCAAATGCTGCTTTCAGTTCAAACACTCAGTCTGCTCCTCAGAACACCCCATCAGTGGATCACAAGGCTTTCTAAACCAAACAAAATGAAGAAAAACTTGCTCTTGCTGCCTCTTTGATCAACAGTTTCAATGCCTTCTTGGCAGGAGAACTCATACCTTCAACAGAAATGACGCCAGAAGTGAATCAATTCATGGAAGAGGATTTAGATGAGCTGGATGTGGCTTGGAACATGGTTATGTCTGCCTTCAAAGCTGATAAGTTTGCAAAAAGATATGGACGTCGTCCTATGTCTGCTAGTCTAGGATTTCTGAAAAACAGGCTGAGGTGCTACAGGTGTTATGAGCCAGGGCATTTCGCTAGGGATTGCAAGAACGCTCTCACAGGGTATGAAGCTAATCAGGCAGCTGCAGCAAGGAACAAGGAAAGGTCTATGGTTCCCGTCACGCCTGCTGAAACTGCTGCCTCAAGTGGACAAGGAAATTATGGGGCTGGAAGAGCTTTGATTGCTCAAGAGCAAAATGTTTTTAACTGGGTTGATGATGTTGCTCAAGTGGAATCTATGAAGCTGTCTGAATCTGCTGCTGTGGACAAAGTTCATCAGTGTTTGATGGCCATGATCGAGGAACCAAAGTCACTCGCTGAGACGGTAAACTCTCTTTTATGTACTGAACATTGTAGGAAGAAAGTTGCTTTGCTGAGATCTCAAAATTCAGCATTAATTACCGATTATAATACTGTGATGGGAAAGTACATCAGTCTTCGAGAGAATAACAAAATTCTCTATGAAAAGATTGAAGCACTTAAGAAGGACATAGCTCAACTTCACAGAGACGTGAATCAGCAGCAATGTTGGGTTCATGACTATAAACATAGACTCACAGTCAAAACTCTTGAATGTGACTCTGTGAAGGGTGAGCTAGAGCTCCTCACTGGAAAGTACAAACAGAACGAGTTAAACATCAAGAAGTTTGATACTTCCAGTGCCACAGTTCAGAATCTGTGTAATGTACAACTTGCTTATGAAGAAAACAAGGGAAAGGGTTTGGGGTATAAAAAGGTCTCGCCACCATATAATCATAATTATTCCAGATTGCCTGTCACTGAGCAAGAAATAGAAAATTATGACACTATGATGTATGGCAAACCTAGTGATTATGTTGAAAATGATCCATCTATATGGAAAATTATGACACTATGATGTATGGCAAACCTAGTGATTATGTTGAAAATGATCCATCTAAGTCTAAAAGGAATCCACATGCTGATTTCAAGAAACCAATGAATTTTGTTAAAGATAAAAATGTTCAAAATGAATCAGCAGATAATAAGTCCGATCAGATAAATGAAACCGTGATAAATGCTGAATCCGAAACTGAAACAAAAACGGAACCAGTCAACAAACCCGCAGAGGAGATGAAGGAAAATTCATCAAATTTTGATTCTGTTGAAAATACTAATTGTTCTAGTTTGTGTGTAGAGTCAGTAAGAAGCAAAGAGAAATCTAAGGAAGATGATGAACCACTTCGAAGTGCTACTAATAATGTTGTTTCTGATAAAAATGGCATTTATGCTTGGAACTCTGTTTTTTCTTGGTTTGCTGAGACTTGGGGTGTTCCCACTAAGACTGATGAATTTGGTGCTATTATTTTAGATTATGCTTGTGATAAGAATGAATGTGTTGAAAATGCTGAAAATGTTATAAATTTTGAGAATGATGTAGCAGGAGAGCCTGATGTGTCGTCTGAGGAATTTGAGACATCTGTTTCAAATAACTCAGAAAACAATTCTGATAATTCGGAATACTACACCTGTATGTCTGAAACATTGAATGACGCATCAGATGCTCCCTGCAGCAATGATGATTTTGACGTGACTAATAGTGATAATGAAGAATTTACTATTGAGCAGGGATCATCTGACGATCTTGGCAATCAAATAGAGGATTCAGGGATCCCAGATAATGAGCTCAAATCTTCTAGTGTTACCGATTGTGATGATCAATCCAATTCTAGCAACATTACGAAAGAAGATAGTTAATTTGACTTAGACACGGACTGCTCATCATCTGAGTTACCAGAGTCATCAGATGCCGAGAACTCAGAGACTGATCTGGCTGAAGAGGAGACATCCATAGAGTCCAATTATGTGGAAACCCATGGAAACATGAAAGCTTTAGAGAAGGAATCCATGGAAATCAATTCCACAGTCGAATCAGATGACGAAACTGTAGAAGAAATTATTGTGGAAACCTTCTCTGCAGAATTTCCTGAAAACATGGTCTCTAAAGAAAAGGAATCTGTGAAAGTCACCTCCACAGACAGTTCATCTATTGATCCCAAAAGTGACCTTAACAGAACAGAGTCAACTGAATCTGTTCCCCTTAAAAGAAAGCGATCATGTAGAAACAGAAGGCCAAAAAGGAAGAATGCGAAAAGGGAAACCTCAAATCTCAAGCAAACTGAACCCAAGCTCAAGGGTAAAGTTGAGGATACTAACTCTTGTGTTGAGAGCTGTAAAGCGGGTTCCTCCAAGAACAAGCACACTCCAAGGCACTCAGTGTCAAATAAACTGAAAAGACGTGATCAGTTCTCGAGAATAACGCAAGCCGAACTAGATGTCTTTTTCTCAAAAAGGCAGACATGTTTTAACTGTGGAATTCCGGGACACATCGCCAGAAATTGTGTTCATCGTCCCTACTACTCTAGGAACATGTACCATCAGAAGGCCATGCATTCAAGTTTTATAAAAAATCGACATTCCAAAGCAAGGCCTTCTGACAAAGACTGGAATCTTGCTAAACAGGAAAGGCAAAAGTTTTTTTTAAAACAAATAGGTTTCAAGAAAAGACAAAATTCTTCTCATCAAATAGAAGTGTCTCGGACACCAAAGATTGGAGACCAAAAAATCCTGTTAGATCCCAGTCTCCATGTTGGCAACCATCAACTTCTACCGCACCACCCAATGTCACAAACAATAATAAAAACTATATGATCTTTCGCAAAGTTACCTACACGGATAGCGATGGTAAACTCAGGTCCTCTATGGCCTGGGTTCCAGTCTCTAACTGATTCCGCTTCATTTGCAGGAACGACTATGGAGGGCTATCTTTAGACTCTAGTTTATCGATAGTGGTTGTTCTAGGCACATGACAGGAGACATATCCCAGTTGAATGATATCAAGATATTCGACGATGGATGTGTCAACTTCACAGGAGGAGAATCAGGAACAATAACCATGAAAGGCACTGTCAAGAATGGTGTCCTTAACTTTTCAGATGTTAACTATGTCCCTGAGCTTAAGCATAGTCTGCTGAGTGTATCGCAGATGTGTGACAAAGGAATAGAAGTTCTCTTCACTAAAAATGGATGTGTTATCTTGAAACCAGGAATCCTGATTCCTGAAGACTGGTTTCTGATAGAGGCTAAACGAAGAGGAAATGCTTATGTTATTGATATGAATAAAGCTCCTATTGATCAGGTTACTTGTTTGTTTTTAGAAATTGCTGAACATGATGCTATGTTGTGGCACCGTCGGTTGGGTCACCTGAACACGAAAAATTTGAATCGATTAGCAAAAGGAGGTCTCGTCAGGAACTTGCCAATCAAGGATTTCATGCAGATAGAGAAATCTGAAGCATGTGCTCGAGGAAAGCAGCATCGTACGCCTCATAAGTCCATATCTGTCCACACCACTTCAAAGTTTTTGGAACTGTTTCATATGGATTTATTTGGTCCGGTCAATGTGCTCAGCACTAGGGGAAAGGCTTACTGCTTGGTCATCACAGATGATATTTCACGTTTCACTTGGGTATTCTTCTTGGAACAGAAAAGAGAGACAACCAATTTAATTAAGAAATTTGTAATACTCATGGAGAATTAGTCAAATGAACGTGTGAAGATTATTCGCTGTGACAATGGAACAGAATTCAAGAATGCTGAGCTGAACGAATTTTGTGCCCTAAAAGGAATCGACCGTCAATACAGCACAGCAAGATCCCCTCAACAAAATGGGGTTGCTGAAAGACGCAATCGTACTCTCATTGAAGCTGCTCGCACAATGCTGATAGATTCGGGGCTTCCACTTATATTCTGGGCTGAAGTAGTAAATACGGCTTGCTACGTTCAGCATCAAACCTTGATTAACAAGCGTCACATGAAAACTCCATATGAAATAGTTGAAGGTAAAAAACCCTCGGTTCAACACTTTCGCACTTTCGACTGCCCGTGTGTCCTTCTTCTCATGGACTCCAAGGGAAAGTTTGAAGCTCGAGGAGATCCATGCTACTTCATTGGTTATGCTAAGAATACCTCCTATCGTGTGTACAACAAGGTCAAGAAGCAAGTTGTGGAATCGTATCATGTAGACTGGCTTGAAGAAAATCCAAAAGTCACTCGCATTGGCCCTGACTGGCTATATGATTATTCCTCCTTGTTTAAATCGTTTCTTATTTTGTCTAACGAAGTTTTTGTTGCAGAGAATCTAGCTGAAGAAATGCCTATTCCTGTTGAAGATGAAGATGAGAATGCGCCATTGCAAAATCTAATCAGAAAGCTCACTGTGAATCCATCGGGATTTGACAAAGAAAATACAAGTCATTCCTCATCCGCTCAGGCATCGCATAGTGAAATCAACAACACTGAAGGCTTTGCCGGTCCGTCAAATGTTCAGGGAGCCTCTTTATTTCAAGATTCAATTCCGTCTGACTGCACTGCAGATACACATGTGATCAACCCCACAGCACCAAGTGAGGGGGAGCCATCTGGAATAGCTTCCAGAAGTTCTTCAAATTTTCAATCTAATCTGCAAGCTCCTGAAACAGCAATTCCACATCGTATTCAGAAAAGTCACCCAATCACGAATTTCATCGGCCCAGTATCAGCTGGCGTTTAAACCCGCAGCAAATCTGGAGATATCAACACGTGCTTGTATTCTTGCTTCATATCACAAATTGAGCCTAAAAATATTAATGTTGCCTTGCAGGAACCTGGATGGGTCGATGCAATGCATGAAGAGCTCAATCAGTTCGAATGGCTCGGAGTATGGAAACTTGAGAAGCTGCCCCAAGGAAAAAGAGCCCTTGGCACACGATGGGTATTTCATAACAAACAAGATGATTCTGGTGTAATTGTGAGAAATAAGGCCAGATTAGTAGTCCAAGGCTTCAGTCAAGTTGAAGGCCTAGATTATGATGAAGTGTATGCCCCAGTCGCTCGTCTAGAAACCATCCGTATCTTCTTGGCATACGCATCTTTTATGGAATTTACTGTCTATCAAATGGATGTTAAGACGGCTTTTCTTTATGGGAAGGTCAAGGAAGAAATTTATGTTGCTCAACGGTGGCTTCATTGACCAAGAAAATGAAGGATATGCTTACAAGCTGGATAAGGCTCTGTATGGATTGCATCAAGCACCGCCTGGTATGCGACTCTAACAGAACATTTGCTCGCTCATGGCTACACCCGAGGAATGATCGATCAGACATTATTCATCAAACGACATCATCTTTGGATCGACTAATGATGCTCTTTGCAAGGAGATTGAAGAAGTCATGAAGAAAAAGTTTGAGATAAGTTCTTTAGGAGAAATGACGATGTTTTTGGGTCTGCAAGTCCGTCAGAACAATCAAGGAATACTAATTCACCAAAGTAAATATGTAACTGACGTCCTTGCAAAGTTTAGCATGACAGACTCAAAGCCAAGTGACTCCCCAATTGCAGAACGACCATTGTTAACTGAGGATCCAGAAGGAAGTCCTATCAACCAAACACTGTATCGCTCGATGATCGGGTCACTAATGTATCTGACTGCCAGTCGGCCAGACATTCTGTACGCTGTGTGTCAGTGTGCTCATTATCAGGCTAACCCTAAACACACTCATTTAACTGCTGTTAAAAGAATTTTTATATATTTGAAGTGAGCTCCTAAACTCGGACTCTGGTATCCCAAAGATTCGAACTTTGATCTGTTTGCCTTTTCAGATAGCAATTTTGGAGGAACTGACAGGGATAGGAAGTCCACATCAGCTGGATGCCAGTTCTTGGGAGACAGACTCATTTCTTGGCAATGCAAGAAGCAGCAGACAATATCTCTTTCCACAGTGGAAGCATAATACGTTGCAGCATCTGCATGCTGCTCCCATGTTCTTTGGATGCAGCATCAATTGGAAGATTACGATTTGACTTATCTTGATACAACTATTTATTGTGATAACGATGCTGCCATCCAGATCACTAAAAACCCTGTTTTTCACTCCAAAGCCAAGCACATTGACATTAAAATTCATTTCATAAGAGATTGTTTTGACAGAGGTCTTATTAAACTTGAACAGATCCATACTGATGCTAACACAACAGATCTCTTTACCAAACCTGCCAGCATCTCTAGGTTCAATGTGCTTGTAGACCTTTTGAAAATGATTCGCTTCACCGACTGAGCATTAAAAAAAACTCTCTTGTAAATAATAGTAAGGGGTTTTTATGTGTTTCCATCTGGTAAATTTGGGCATAAAGTACTCTACTTTTGCACAAATTTAAGGGGAGAAAAGTTGCTGGGAAATGAAATGAGCTTTCATGTTAAAGAACTTGATTAACACACGTAAGGTTTCAATGTTAAACAGGTTAGGCTCCACTGCGATGTGTTGATAGGTCTACCGCTCGAAAAGCAAAAGAAGCAAAAGTGATACAAACATAATGGACTAGACATCTCGTGGGTAACAGACCAACGGTGTATGATTTCATGGTCTTAAATCCTGCGTTGATAGATAGCCAACATCTGAGGTTTTGGGTCTTTATATTGATAAATCATCCGGGATATCAGGGTTGTCCCTCTGTTGCATCCAGACTATATGCAGACCTTGACACAGTCAGGATATCTTACTAAAAGAGCCACAAAAAGGGCCAAAACCTGAAAACGGAAGAAATCTCACAAAATAAGAGAATTTCGTGAGCTATCATAGCCAAATTCGTACCGTTTAAGGTATCTGTCTCGCCCTCGTTAGAACTTCCTTGGTCTCTCTGTTGTACGAAAGTACTGACCTGTTCACCAGGAAGTCTGGTGTTGAAAAATAAAAAATATAATAAAAGGATGATCTCAGCATACTCACCTGCTACGATGAACCATTGTGCTTACCTTGATCGCGGGGGTATGCCTTGGAATGGGACACACAGATGTCACAGTATAAATCTACCTAAAAGCGTATCCAAAGCAAAAAAGTTAAAGTTTGAGTGGTGGATTTAAGAGGACAAACCTATCAACAATTGCGTGGACCAGCCTAAGTAAACGAAGAGCTGAAAAGTGTCCCTTAATCAGTTCAAGAACGATTTGATCCCGTGACAGTCTTCCCAAAATCACCCCTATGTTGGTATCTTGTGCATATTATTCTCATTAATTATTTTTATTATTTTAATTCCTCAGTGGGGTGTTTTGTTGATTTTGAAAGGGGGTATTTTGCTGTCTTTGAAAAGGCTGAATAAAATAATGTTAAAATGATTTGAGTCTGGATGGCCCACTGATCGAAAGGAGGCCCATCAGGATTTGACTTGGTCAAATTCTGAACAGGCCTATCATTCCGGATCATCCGAAATGGGCCTGGCCCAAAACCATTTCGGATTATTTAATGCATAGAATGACAAGAATCCGTATTACAATTACGGACCATCACAGACTCATTTGAAGATTCTATCTCAATTTACTTCATTACGAACTGATTTCGGATTGATCACGGATCATAGGTACTTCATTCCGGATCATCAATGAGCATTACGGATGATTCTGGATCATTACGGACAAGAAGTTCATCATCACGGATGATTCCGAATGATTCCGGACTGATGAGGCTCATTACGGATGACTTCGGACGGAATTCCATTCCGAATGAAGAAGTTCATTCGAAATGAACCCTATTTTTGTAACCTTTGACTGTTTGACCTGATCATCTGAACCCTTTCTAATGAACCTTTGGACTGTTTTGGATTGCTTACTTGAAAAGTGTTGCTTATGTTTAAGTTTTCGACGAATTGACTTTGTCGACTCGTCGTTAACTCAAAATATAAGTAAAACCTTCAATATCATCTAACGACAATTTGTAAAGTGCAGAAAATGGCAGGCGCAATGTTGCGAGAAGGAAATCAACGGCAATTGGAGGTGAATGAATTCCATAATCAAGCAGGCTTTTTGTCGAATCCTCCAGCAGATCAAGCTGAGTTGTTTGGATCGCTAATCAGGGGTCTGAATAACTGTCCTCTCACACATGACTTAAGAACAAATCCTGTGATCTGCAGCAACTGCATCAACGCTTTTTGGAATACTGCAAAGATTGACAGGCAAGGTGCAGGATCCATTGAAGCTACTGTACAAAAAAGGAAGATTATCGTATCTGAAGCAGTGATTCGAGAAGTGTTGAGACTGTGAGATCAGCCACATCATCCAACAGTATACGATCAAGCCAGAGTTCATGCTGCCTTAAGGAGAATGAGCTATGAAGGAGGATATCCTACTGTGCTGAAGAAGCTTTTTCCACCATATTGGAGGCTGTTAGTTCACTTTTTCCTCCAATGTGTTGCTGAAAACAAGGGTGGATGGGATCAATTGAACAAGACGAAAACTTCAACAGTTGTAACACTTGTGAATGAATGGGATTACAACTTCTCAGCTTTCATCTTTGATAACATGAAGAAGATGTTGGAGGATCCAAAGAAGAAGATATTTATGTTGTATCCAAGGTTTTTACAGATGATTTTTGACGAGAGATATCCAGAGTTGGTCAAGGGGCCAAACTACATCAATTTGAAACCAATGGGGCCAGGATGTTTTGAGAATGCGTGCAGAAACAAAAGAGCCATACTTCATAACTTTGAAGGAATATATGCTCTTGAGAAGCATGAGAGGTTTGCTAACATTGTACAAGGAACTCCTGTTGCACCAGCTCCTCCAGTTATCCCTGTTGCTCCAGTTCCGCCTCCAATTAATGCACAAATAGCGGAAGAGCATGACGCAGGCAAGTGATGATGAAGAAGAAGTTCTTATGGTTGATACTGAATCTGAAACAGACTCCAGTGAAGAAACAGATTCCGAAAGCGAAATAGGGATAGTGACATCTGATAAAGAAGAGGATGCTGTTCGTGAGCCAGTGCCAATGACTTCTGATAATCTTGCTGCTTTGATTCGAAGTTTATAGGGTGGTGATGGAGACTCTCCATCCATTCCCACTACTGATATTCAAGAAACAACTGATGTGACTAAAGAATCAGCTCCAAAGAAACAAAAAACCGACAATGCACCTGACAACACTCTTTCTAGGCCCTCGACTACCTCTGAGCCCACTCCTGCAATTGACCCTCAACCTGATCCACAAACAACTGATGCATCAAAGAAAACCGACCTGGAAGACACAGACTTGTATGATTTCAACTTCGACTTTGAACCCACCCCCTCACAACCAGGCAGTTCAAGTGGTGGTGTTCAGTTTGAAGCAGGAAGCTCAAGTGGAGCTCATACAACAGATCATGATGAAGCTGCATTTCGATTTGCAAGCGAGAAGAGACAAGTGTATGAAAGTGATAGTGATGAAGAAGAGTATGTTAAAAGTTTGAAAAGGCGTGTATTGATATTGGAACAAGATGGAGAACTGAAAAGTGCTCAGATTGTTTCTCTACAACAGGATGCCGCATTAAAAGAAGCCCAGATCTCCTCTCTACAATCTCAGCTCACAAACAGAGATCTTACTATAGATCAACTGTAAGGGGATGTACGGATGTTGATGTCAATTGTCTATGATCTGAAGGCGAAGCTTGAAAAGAAGTTTGGAAATGAATTTGTTGATAAAGAGGATGAGCAGTTCTATGTTGGAAGATCTGAGCAGACATAAGAGCAAAGAGCAGCAGCTCACGCAGCAGCTGAAGCTGAACGAGCAACAGCTTTAGAAGCTTATCTGGCTGCAAAACCCAAAAAAACTGAGTAGCAAGTCCAAGAAGAGACGCGAGCAGAGAAAGTTAGAGAAAGAACAAGAGAAGTAAAGAAAGAAACAGCTGCTGGTAATGAAGAATCAAGACATGAATCCTCTAGATGAAAACTTTCAGCTAAAGGATCCCATAACAAGGCCCGACAGACTTATGATGGAGCTAGGATCTACCTATTATGATGAAGTGGGAAAAAAATCAGAAGTGGCATGTTGGAGGTATGAGCCAGACAAAAAGATGTGGTTGATTACTGGAAAGAGTGGGCACAGGGAATATTATGCCAAGGAAAGCCAATTCGAATCCTGGACTCCGATTGATCTGAAGTCCCTGTTACAAGCTCCTTATTATGATCCAGATCTGAGCAAGAGAGGCCGAGGTTGGGTATTCCACTCACGTCTTGAAAAGGAGGTGGGAACAAACTTTGCGACCATGAAGACTGCTGAACAGATAGTGAGGCGAAATCCTGGTGTTCGTGACTCCTTTACCAGGAGGACTGTAAAATCAATCATCTGGCCTCCCACTGATAAAGAGAAGATCATTCCACTCACAAGAAAGGCATACTGAGGAAGTTCAAGTTCTGGGATTATGATCCTGTTCTGGCAGAGGCTGTTATTGTTACTGAAGAACAGTCGATCAGGAATCCAAACTCTTACGGCCTGATGAGCTTTCATGAAGAAGACATCATGGTTCTCACGCGCCATCAAATCAGAACCAATGAAAAATATGAAGAATATGCAAAATCGTGGACAAGTGCTGCTGCCAACATTTTGAAGAACTATCTCTTTGCTGATCCTCCACCAGGTCCTCTCGATCCAAGAGTCTGATGCGTCTGCTTATCCAATAAACCTAGGGGGAGATTGTTAGGCCCTCTAAGGTTTATGGATAAGATAATAGGTGGATTAGTAGGTGTCATGGGTTAAATATGGGTTTTGGGCCTATTTGGGTAGTTATGGGCCTAGGGTTTAGGGAGCACACTCCCTAATCTCCTTCTATAAATAGTAAATGATGTAATAGTTGCATGGTTGGTGATTTTGGGTAATCTTGTATTAGACAAACACTTGTATGCAAGATTTGTGAATCATTTGAATATCAATCATCCTTCTTCTTCATCTCTTATTTCTTTTACAACTTGTTCGTGTGATTCCGCCACCTTACGAGTTGTGCGATATCATTGTGATCTCGGTTTTGGAACTTACACTCACATTCCCAAGTAAACTCTGGGCCACGTTTGGACTCCCAGTGAACTTTGACTATTGGTATTCGTTTATTCTTCAGTCTTTTGAATTCACGGTCCATTATCTCCACATGTTTCTCGACAAAGTGCATTGTGTCATCAACTTGTATTTCGTCGAGTGGGATGTGAAGAACAATATCAGCTACACACTTTCGTAAATTGGACATGTGGAATGTTGGGTGAATATTGCCAAGTTCAGGAGGTAGCTCAAGTCGATAGGCAACCTTTCCGATTCTTTCAACAATCTTAAATGGTCCAACGTATCATGGTGCAAGTTTTCCTTTCTTTCCAAATCTCACTACTCCCTTCCAAGGGGATACCTTGAGTAGGACATGGTCTCCGACTTGAAATTCCAAGGGCTTGCGTCGCATATCCGCATAACTCTTTTGACGGCTTCTAGCTATCAAAAGATTATCACAAATTTTCGTGACTTTGTCTGTTGTTTCCGGAATGAGTTCAGGTCCAGTAAGATGAGCTTTACCGACCTCATTCCAACAGACAGGTGAACGACATTTTCGACCGTAAAAAGCTTCGAACGGTGCCAATGTTAATACTGGTGTGATAACTATTGTTGTAAGAGAACTCGATCAACGGTAGATGCGAATCCCAATTACCACCAAAGTCTATCACACATGCTCTAAGCATATCCTCCAATGTTTGTATCGTCCTCTCGGATTGTCCATCCGTTTGGGGATGATAAGCAGTGCTCAGATTTAGTTGGGTTCCCATAGCAGATTGCATGGTCTTCCAAAAGTGAGATGAGAATCGAGCATCACGGTCAGATATGATGTTCAAAGGAACACCATGTCGAGATACAATCTCATCAACATAGATCTTGGCGAGTTTATCAGCAGATAGATCCTCACGAATCGGTAAAAAGTGTGCTAATTTTGTAAGACGATCAATGATTACCCAAATGGCATCATGACCTCTAGATGTGCGCGGTAACTTAGTGATGAGATCCATTGCTATGTTCTCCCACTTCCATACCGGTATTTCTGGTTGTACAAGCAAACCAGATGGACGTTGATGTTCAGCCTTGACTTTGAGACAAGTTAGGCATTTAGACACATACAAGGCAACATCCATCTTCATACCAGGGCACCAATACTGAGTACGAAGATCCTTGTACATTTTGTCAGCACCAGGATGGATTGAATAACGAGACTTATGAGATTCGTTCTTCACTAAAGTACGAAGATTGTCTTGTTTCGGAATCTACAAACGATCCTTGAAATAAAGTAACTTATTGTCTTTCGTTTCGAGTTAAAGCTCAAGATTTAATGGCAGCTCATTTTTCAACAAGCCTTGGGTTACACATGTTCGTTGTGCTTGAAGGACACGTGTTTGGATATCGGATAGAACTCAAACACAGTGTAGCATCGGCTATGACATTCGCCTTACCAGGATGGTAGCGAATCTTACAGTCGTAATCATTTAAGAGTTCAACCCAGCGTCGTTGTCTCATGTTTAGCTCCTTTTGATTGAAAATGTGTTGGAGACTTTTGTGGTATGTGAAAACCACGCATTTCGTGCCATAAAGATAGTGTCTCCAGATTTTGAGAGAAAAAACCACAGCGCCTAACTCAAGATCATGAGTTCTATAGTTTTTCTCGTGTATTTTCAATTGTCTTGACGCATAAGCTATGACTTTACCTCGTTGCATGAGAACACAACCAAGGCCTAAATTCGATGCATCACAATAGACAACGAAATCATCGTTTCCATCGGGTAAAGATAAGACAGGAGCATGTTTCAGTGTTTGGAAAGGCTCCTCTTGTTTGGGTCCCCACTCAAAAGGCTTATTCTTCTGAGTCAAAGTAGTGAGAGGAACTTCGATCTTTGAGAAATTCGCAATGAACTGACGATAGTATCCAGCAAGACCAAGAAAAGAGCGAACTTCCGTAGGAGTCATAGGTGTGTTCCAATCCTTAATAGCATTGATTTTGGAAGGGTCCACATGAATACCTTGCTCGTTGACAACATGGCCCAAAAACTAAACTTCCTTAAGCCAAAATTCACACTTGGAGAAATTGGCAAAGACTTGTTCCTTCTTTAGGAGTTCCATTGTCAAACGAAGGTGTTGTTTGTGATCGGCTCGAGACTTCGAATAAATAAGAATATCGTCAATGAACACAATGATGAACTTGTCTAAATAAGGTTTACAAACCCTATTCATTAAGTCCATGAAAACAGCTGGAGCATTCGTCAAACCAAAAGGCATGACAGTGAACTCGTAGTGACCATATCTCATGCGGAAAGCAGTTTTGGAAATATCTTCTTCGAGTACACGAAGTTGATGATACCCAGAAAGCAAATCGATCTTGGAAAAACATTTAGCACCTTGCAGATGATCAAAGAGATCATCTATTCGTGGTAGGGGATATCGATTCTTGATGGTGAGCTTATTGAGATCACGGTAATCGATACACATACAGAAAGATCCATCTTTCTTTTTCACAAAAAAGGACTGGAGCGCCCCAAGGTGAATAACTCGGAAGGATGAATCCTTTGTCAGATAACTCTTCAAGCTGTTTCGATAACTCTTGCATCTCAGACGGTGCAAGACGATAAGGTGCTTTAGTAATCGGGTTGGCATAGGTACAAGGTCAATATGAAATTCGATTTGACGAACTGGAGGCAAACCAGGCAGTTCATCAGGAAACACCTCTGGATAATCGCAAACAATCGGAATATCTTGAATATTTTTTCTCTTGCCTTTCTCCTCTACGACATGTGCCAAGAAGGCCACATAACCTTTTCGTAGGTATCTTTGGGCTTTAGTACAGGACATGAGTTTCAAACCATTCGAAGGTTTCTTGCCACTAACTTCTAAGATTTCACCAGTCTAAAGAGGAATACGAACGATCTTGTCGAAACAAACCACCTCAGCATGATACTTGGTTAACCAATCCATCCCTATGATAATATCGAAGCTTCCAAGTTGCATTGGCGTGAAGTCAATAGAAAAAGATGGTTATCAAGGTTCAATTGACAATCGCGAATAACAGAATCAAGTACAAGAGGTTCACCAGTAGCAACTTCGACAGATAAAGGCTTCCTTAGTTTAGTTATAGGCATTGCAAGTAAAGGCTCAAAGGCTAACGATACAAAACTTTTATCGGCACTAGAATCGAAAAGAACATATGCAGGTTGATGGTTAACAAGGAACGTACCTTTAACGACTTCGTTATCAGCATGAGCCTCGTTAGCGTTTATGTTGTATGCTCGTCCACGAGCGGGATTAGCATTTGTATTGGCATTTGCAAGCTTTTGACAGTTGTTCCTAAAGTGACCCATCTCTCCGCAGGTATAACATGAACCAGGTTGGAATGGAGGTCTAGCAGTGTTTCCCTGAGCTTGTGTTGGGTTCCGTGCAGCTTGGTTAGGAACAGCTCGACAAATATTGTGTTGGTGCACTGAATGTCTGCTGACTATGTCTTAGTTAAGTCTTAGGTCTAGATAGGTTAGATTGGAGCTTGGGAATGAAAAAGTGTTCTTAGGATGTAATTCCGCTCCAAATGACATTTATGTCATTAGGAACGAAATCAGGAAATCTTGTAATTTTTAATTCCGCTCCTAGATGTTATTAGTTGATTCCGCTCCAACATAATCTGATGATTCCGCTCCTAAGTGATGTCGGTGATTCCGCTCGTATTGAACATGTTATTTGGAGCGGAATCAGGGCATCTATAAATAGGGGTTAGCTGTTGTTCATTTGTAACGTTGGAGCGAAATCAGGTCATTGCTTGTGAGACGAGGTTCTGCCAAAATCTTGTTAGAAACACTTGTAAAATCTCGGAAATTGTTAATATAGAAGAGATTAAAAGGATACAAGTTGTTGTGACTCCGTTTACTTTGATTTTCCTCTGTAAACGAAGATGAACTACTTTTACTGATGATTTAGGGTCTCAACACGGTCCAACAAGTGGTATCAGAGCGAAGAAACTTAAAAGCACGAATAAGATAATGATGATAGAAACGGTAAAACTTACAAAGAAAATTGCCAATTGCAATGTGTTTTGAGAATCAAAGAAGAATTAATAAACAAACAATTGGATGAGATTGCTAAATTGAAACTTCAGTTTGAAGAAGCCAAGATTGAGAATGAGTGTATCAATTTGAAATTGAACAGTTACAGCTCTGCAAGTTTTGTTTTGCAACACATTATTCCCAAACCCATTGGGAAAGACAAAGCAGGCGAAGATGTATACTGTGATGGAACTGGGGTTGGATTTCATCAAGTTCCACCACCAGTTCTAGACAATTATTCGAAAAAGCAATCTGGGTTGGTTAATCTTGAGGAAGAAAATGAAGTGAAACTTCCTGATTCAATTGATGTGACATTTTCTTCATCATCATCTGATGATAATGTTCAAACTGAGATTGTTAAAGGCATGGTTGAAAGTGTTTTGGATAGTGATTCAGCTGAGGATGAAAAATGTTTTCTGGACAAGTACATTCAGAAACCAAAATCCAAAAACAACTTAGGTGATGAACCGAGTCTTGTGATGTACAAGATGGCTGGATCTGATAAGTTGTATTCGAATTCTGAGTTTCCTCTGGAGAATGTAAATGTTTCAAGATTGACAAATGTGTTCAAAATGGTTGAAATCGATTTGTCTGAAGTAAAAAGTTTAAAACAAACAAAAAGGCAAATGAAGTTTGAGAAAGATAAAGCTTACTACAAAAAGCCTGTAGTTCCACCACGTTTTTATAACAACAATCGAAACAATTGGTCGGGTGGATATCAGGGTGGTAGGAGTTATCAAAAAAGGAGTTTTCAAAACAAAAGGTTTGCTGAAAAGAAAGTGTTTATGAATGGTTCGAGTTCACTTTCTGATGAGGAAAATGAAATCTTTTCAAAATCAAATGAAGAGTTCTTTGAGAAGAGGGCCTCACAACCTCAGTCTGAAGGCAAAAGTCGGGTAGTTGATACTCGTACATGTTTTAGATGCAACAAAGTTGGTCACATTGCAAGAAATTGCACCAACTCCAAGCCTAAGACTGAAGTTGTTGAGAATCGACAGAAGAAGGGTGATGCAAAAGGCAAAGCTCCAATGGTTGTTCAGAAAGTTTTGAATAATGAGAAAACAAAAGTAAAAATTGAACCTGTTAAGAATGTGGTAACTAAAAATGACAAATTTTACAAACGGGTTGCATCATCTCAACAAACATGGAAGCCAAAAGTTGTTGATAAACCAAAGGTTTCAGTGTTGGAAAAACAATCATCTTCTACCACACCGGTAAAGATAGATGTTCCTTTGGATTATTATGAAAAGCTGGAGAAACAATCTTCTACTCCACCTGATAAGAAGAATGTTCAAAAGAAAAATCATTCAACCGGTCAACTTAAAATAGATGAGTTTTTCTTATACAAAAAGGTTGAGGTTGGATCAGATGAAAGTTTGAAAATGAATGATAAAAATTTTCCGCCACTTTACACTGCTAAAACTCACATTAAAGTTAAATTACCCGAGTCAAAAGAGGCTTGGGTGGCATCAAAATCTCACTAAAGATTTTGGAATTGCCGGGGCTTCCTAGTTGGTAATCGTGAAGCATGAATCAGCATCTTTATTGAATTGTTTGTGATATGTGCAGGAAGTTCCGAGAGCTATTTCAAGATGGATTATGGATAGCGGAGCGTCTCGACATATGACAGGGAAGACTGCATTGTTGTATGATGTTAGAAGTTTCAATGGAGGTTACGTGGGATTTGCAGGAAACCAAGGTGGTAGAATTATTGGTGAAGGAACGTTATCCAATGGGATTGTTACGTTTGAAAGAGTTAACTACATTGCTGAGCTGGAGAATAATCTGCTGAGTATCTCGCAGATTTGTGACAGGATGTATACCACTCACTTCACAGACAAAGAATGTTTGATCTTGAAACCAGGATTTGTTATCCCTGAAGAATGGATTATTATGAGGGCACCAAGAGTTAATGATCTGTACGTGTTGTACATGAGCGTAGCTACTACAACCATGGGTCAGGCTCATTGTTTTGTGTCTAGAGCAACAGAGAAAGAATCAAAGTTGTGGCACCGGAAGATGGGGCATATTCATCTTAGAAAAATGAATCACTTGGTGCATAATGATTTGGTTCTTGGAGTTAATATCAAAGGTTTTCATCTGGAAGGGGAGTGCATTAGTTGCATTAAAGGCAAGCAGAAGAAAAAGTCACACCCTAAAAAGCAAGTCAATTCAGTTTCCAGACCGTTAGAGAGACTACATATGGATTTGTTTGGTCCAGTGAACGTCAAAAGTATTACAGGGGATCTCTACTGTCTTGTGGTTACTGATGATTATTCCAGATTTTTGTGGGTATCATTCTTGAAGTCGAAAGATGAAACGTTTGATAGTTTGATGGCGTTGTTCAGAAAGATTGAAAATCTGTACCAAAGGCGTGTCAGAAGAATTAGAAGTGATAATGGTACTGAATTCAAGAACAACAAGATGGAAGAATATTGTAATGAAAGAGGTATATTGCATGAGTTTAGTGCTCCGTACACTCCGCAGCAGAATGGAGTCGCAAAACGCAAAAACAGGACGCTAATCGAAATGGCTAGAACAATGCTTGCTGATTCAAAGCTACTGATAAATTTTTGGGCAGAAGCAGTTTCCGCCGCATGCTATACACTCAACCGGGTTCTCACTGTAAAGAAATTCAACAAAACATGCTTTGAGTTGATTAATAACCGTAAACCGAACCTGAAGTTTTTAGAACCGTTTGGGTCTCCTTGTACAGTTCTAGAGCCTTTTGGTAAGTTTGGTCCAAAGAGTATCGAAGGAATATTTGTGGGTTACTCAAGTCCACAAAGACGAGTCTTTGTTCCAAGTATGAAGCAGATCATCGAAGCACAACATGTTGAGTGTCAGGGGTATACTATGTCGCCTCAAAATCCCGGTGACTCATGGCGTTTTAATTACGATAAATTGTGGGATTCGTTTGACATGGAAGAAGAAAAGGAAGAAGAAGAAGAAGATTTCTTTGACGAGTTGGATATTCTATGAGAGTATGAAGAATCGCAGGAAAGGTTCCCAGCTGAGTATTCAAGAAGACCTCGACAAACTTCAAATGGTGATGAAGCAGGTCCAAGCAATGCTGGTGAACATGATGATGTCCAACAAAATGAAGTTGCTCAAGATAATCAGTCGGCATAGAATGATAATCAAGAATCTGAGAACATGCCAGTATTTGATCGTGGTGATTCAGATTCTGAGGGGGAGCAAATTCAGATCTCAAGTCAAACAAACCTAGTCAGTGAACAAGATGCAAATCAGAATGTTACTAATCTGGAAGGCGATGTAGATGTTTCAGGCGAAGTAATGCCACGAACTCTTTCATATCATCCAGAGGAGTTGATCATTGGAGAATTGCAGACAGGCGTCCGCACTCGAAGACAGATTGATAAAAGGGCTTACATGTTTTTATACAAAAGTTGCTCCTTTGCAAACTGAATTCTCATTGAGTTGTTTTATCTCGTAGGTTGAACCAAGGACTTACAAAGAGGCGCTTACTGAAGATTCTTGGGTCAATGCAATGTAGGAGGAACTGAGCCAATTCGAAAAGTTGGTGTTCAAGTGTAAGAGAGACGATAGAGGTCAAAGGAAGATAAACACCAAGTGGGTGTTCAAGTGTAAGAGAGATGATAGAGGAGTTGTGGTTCGCAACAAAGCTCGACTCGTAGTCCAGGGTTTCAGTCAGCAGGAGGGGATAGATTTTACTGAAGTATATGCTCCTGTAGCTAGACTAGAAGCTATCAGAATCTTTCTAGCATTTGCATCATGGAAAAACTTTAAAGTATATCAGTTAGATGTAAAATCGGCTTTTCTCTACGGTAAGGTAAAAGAGGAGGTTTATGTCGGTCAGCCACCGGGCTTCACCGATCCACTTCACAAAGACAAGGTCTACTTGCTAGACAAAGCGCTGTATGGTTTACACCAGGCCCCGAGAGCTTGGTACGAGACATTATATCAACACCTACTAGCCAACAATTTTATTCGTGGAAAAGTGGATGCCACTCTCTTCACCAAAGAGGTCGACGGACATCTTCTAATTGTTCAGATATATGTGGACGACATCATATTTGGGTCAACAAATGAGGATCTATGCAAAGATTTTGAACGTGTTATGAAGTAGAAATTTGAAATGTCATCGATGGGTGAGATGAAATTCTTTTTGGGACTGTAGGTTGATCAACTACCCAAAGGAATTTTCATACATCAAACGAAGTACGTTCATGATATCTTGGAGAAATTCAGGATGTCAGGTTCTACTCCAGCTTCCACCCCATTAGCAACGAATCATGGGATAAACCCTAATCTCATCGGAGAGAAGGTAGATGAAACGATGTATCATTCCATGATCGGATCGCTGATGTATTTGACAACTTAAACACCTGATATCATGTACCCAACCTGCCTCGCAGCAAGATTTCAATCTAACCCGAGAGCATCGCATATGGTAATTGTGAAAAGGATATTACGCTACCTGAAAGGAACTCCATCATTTGGGGTTGTGGTATCCAAGCGAAGGTGATTTCACGCTCGAAGGGTATTTCGATTCCGATTTCGGATGCTGCAAAGTTAATGCTAAATCAACAACAGCAGGGTGCCAGTTTTTCGGATCACGATTGGTTACTTGGCAATGCAAAAAAGCAAACCTCTATGGCTTTATCCACATGTGAAGCGGAGTATGTATCTGCTAGCAGTTGCTGCTCATAGATCTTGTGGATCTAGCAACAGATGCGCGACTACGGTTTGCAATTTCTAAACACCCCTATCTTTGTTGATAATGAGGCAGCAATTAACATTACTAAAAATCCAGTTCATCACGCTAAAACGAAACACATAGAGATTCGTCATCACTTCATTCGAGATTGTTTTGAGAAGAAGTTGATACGAATTGAGAAAATCCACACTGATGAGCAAAAAGCTGATTTACATACCAAAGCTTTTGATAAAGCACATTTTCAATATTTGCTAAAACTGAACGGTATGAAGCTTTTATCGGTGTTGGAGGAGATCATTGGCGTTGATGAAGGAGACATTGTAGATGATGTTGAGAAGCAATCTGCAATGGTTTGTTGATTTTTTACTTGTTTTGGTATTTAGGGGGAGTATAGGGTATTTTTTTCAGAAAATACAAAAACAATAAAAAATGACAAAAATTAAAAAACATGAGATATTTTCAAAATCCAAAAACAATAGAAAACCAGAAAAAGAGCTTGTGTAAAAAGGGAAAATGATAGTACATCGGTTTGACAGTCACGGTATGCTAAAGAATTGGAATGTTTAAATGCGTTAAACAGTCTCGCTGATGATATGCCGATAGGTTTTTACACATTTAGTAGGTTTGTTCGGGATATAAACCTAAATCTTACTTGCTTATTTCGTGGGGAACACTACTTGGATATATAGGTAACCCCTGAAATCTCGTTTGAAAGATTCCTTTTTCTGATATACTAGGTTTTTATACTCAGTGATGTATGGGGTATTATTCCGGGACTTCTGCTGAATGGAAGTTCTGACCTAGTCCTCGAATAATACTTTCCACAATGCTTGAAACATAGCATCACCCTCAGCATATATGATAAGACAATAAAATTGCTTAGCAATGCTGTTGTAAAAAAGATCCTCTAAAGGGAACACACCCAAAAGTTGAGTCATGATCTCTCTGCTGAACGGTAGTTCTGACCTGAGCTCTCATGATTCTTCATAAATTATTAAACCCTTACAGATATCATTTGTGTTATAATTGCCTGTAAGACTGAATATTGGGATCTGGATACGGGAGTATATTCAAGAGGTGGGACACACGTATAAGTTTAAGTCTTTAAAACACTAATTCCGTATCCTGAACAGATTGAAAATTGTGTGAGAATTTAAGTGGATCAGTATATTGACAATCTAAGCGAATTGTTTAATTCTGAATATGTAATCACAGCTTAACGGTACTTGTGATTTGTCGAATAGCTGATATGATTCCCTAACACGCTCATAAAAAATATGTTTGTAAATAGTTTATCTTCATTGCATTTTAGTTCTGTATTTCATTCCTAGTTTAGAAGTTTTATTAAAAATCCAAAAAGATTTTTCATTTCTGCTTTATTTTTGACAAACCAAAGTGGAGAGTTGATCTTCGGATTCGAAAGATTGAAAGCAGATGCAGGAGATTTCTGGACTGGAGGATGAGTCGTGAGCTAAATCTTGATAAGTTTGAGAAGTTGATCAGTTAAAGCAAGTTCATTAACTTGAAACTTGTAATTTTCAAAAAATTGTTTGAAAATTGAACCAAATGTTAGTGTGATTTGTCTCAAATCAACCAAGGTCATTAAATTGGACTTGGTAGATAAATTGAGTAATCAGGGTCATTAATTTGGACCTAAATACTTAAGTGGATTTCTAATACTGAAGATTAAAAGGTAAGTTTTGATTTGAAACTGTTATCATAATATATCTTATTTTTGGGTAGAGATTTTACAGGAATCCCCATGGCAATGAAAATGACAAAAGTTTGAACCAGAATTCAAGTCCTAGCATTCCTAGAGGGGGAGTCTGTGAAAGGGGGAGTCTAGAGTTCTGGATCAACAATCAAAGGGGAGTTTAAAGATGGAGCCAGATTGAGTTTCTGAACTTGTATGAAGAAAGAGTGTATGCAATGAGAAGACAGAGTTGGAAAGAGATCAAGACTGAAGACTCAATGCCGAAGACTTCGTCAACATCCAAGGGGGAGTCTGTTGGTGCACTGAATGTCTGCTGACTATGTCTTAGTTGAGTCTTAGGTCTAGATAGGTTAGATTGGAGCTTAGAAATGAAAAAGTGGTCTTAGGATGTAATTCCGCTCCAAATGACATTTATGTCATTAGGACCGAAATCAGGAAATCTTGTAATTTGTAATTCCGCTCCTAGATGTTATTAGTTGATTCCACTCCAACATAATCTGATGATTCCGCTCCTAAGTGATTTCGGTGATTCCGCTCGTATTGAACATGTTATTTGGAGCGGAATCAGGGCATCTATAAATAGGGGTAGCTGTTGTTCATTTGTAACGTTGGAGCGAAATCAGGTCAATGCTTGTGAGACGAGGTTCTGCCAAAATCTTGTTAGAAACACTTGTAAAGTCTCGGAAATTGTTAATAGAGAAGAGATTAAAAGGATACAAGTTGTTGTGACTCCGTTTACTTTGATTCCGCCTCTGTAAACGAAGATGAACTACTTTTACTGACTGTTTAGGGTCTCAACACGGTCCAACATATTGGCTGTGTGGCCAAGTCTCCCACATGATGTACATTTTTTACATACTTGCTGAGCCACATGATGACCATTGCACCGATTACAATAAGATGCAGTACCAGTATAAGGCTTCCTTACACAAGGTTCTACTGGTTGGTTTTGTGGGTTCTGGTTAGGTTGTGCGCTGTCAGCAAAGTTTTGGGAAGCCTTCGCTTCCTTGACCTCCTCGATGACTCACTTTTCTTCTTGCCATTTCCCATGTCTTGAGTGGTGTTGGCTGACTATTTCTTGTCACTCTTGCGGGTTAGTTTACCCTTTCTGACCTGAGACTCAGTCAGGGTTGCAGCCAACTCGATGGCCTGACGTACAGTGGTAGGGTTGCTACCAGTAACTATATCTTGCACAAAGTCAGACAAACCATCAATATACCTCTCAATCGCTTTTTCCAATGGGGTAACCATAGTAGGATACAGTAAACTCAGCACCTCATAACGATCCATATACGCACGGTGTTCTCCCCCATCCTATTTAAGGTCATCAAACTCCCGTTCCAATGCCCATATTTCGTGTCGGGGGCAGAACTCCCTCATCATGAGAGCCCAAAGCTCTTCCCAAGTCTGTGCCATAGCCACATCAGCACCCCTATCTCTCATCACCCTGTTCTACCATGTTAAAGCATGTTTCTTGAAAACACTAGATGCGAACTCGACCTTTCACTCATTCGGACATTGAACATGTCAAAATGTGCTTTCCAGACTCTCGAACCATTGTAGGAGCGCAGTTGCTCCTTGAGACCCAAAAAATTTCAGTGGTTTAGCCGAATTAAACGTCTTAAAACTGCACTGAGCATTGTTATTGTTGTTATTGTTATTCGGAATCACAGCAGCAATATGCTGAGTGACTAGGGCTGCGATTGCAGCATCCTGTGTTTGATCGCGTTTAGGAGGCATATTCTAAAAAGAATCAAGGAAACATGAGAAACGAGTGAGATTGACATTTGGATAAACAAAAGAGGTATTGAAAATATCGACGTAACATAGGGAAGGCGATTATTTGTTCGTTATTTCAAACAAACAAACGACACACAATGACTTATCAAAGTAAATGGGTCAATATAATGTATCACGAAGACATGCTTTAGCCTATAAGTGGACACTCACCCCAAGAGTTCCCAGGTAAGAGTGACTGGTCCGATACTACGGATTTATAAGAACACTCTAGCCTTAGACAGAAAACTCAGGATATGGGCACCCACCCTTCCAGATTGCACGTGTTCACATTATAAGACCCAATCTTTGATGAAATTTTGAAAACTTTGAAGGCAAAGCCTTAAAATAAATCATCTAAGAATAGATGATTGATTTTCAAAACGGATTTGTATTTCGTGTTCTTGTTGTGGTTGTCACCTAAAGATAGGTGACGGTATTGTTTTAGAATCTAAACGAAGGTAAACTCGCGTTAGGGTCCTAGGAAGGTTATAGTCTAGGTCAAAGCATTACTAATAACCTAATTCCCTATAACCATGAGCTCTGATACCAACTCTTCTGTCACACCCCGACCGTGTTAAAACAACAAAACCGAGGCGGAAACGTCGGGAAGTGTCGTAACAGAATCATTGTTTCACAACACATGGATTAAAGTTTCGTTTTATTGAATTATTAAGTGTTTAACATTGTCTTAAAAGTAAAACAAAAAAGTTCCACATATTTTCTTTCTTGTTATTAAGTCACTAAGGCCTCGTCCATTCCTATGTGAGTACGCATCATAATCATCAACAACATCATCAAACAACGGCACCTGAAACATATGTGAAAATAAAGTCAGCATAAAAATGTTGGCGAGCACATAGGTTTTGTGAGTGTGTCAAATTCATGGCTGGTACAAGTATTGCAACACCCCGTACGACTACTAGAGTCGATAATTGAGAACTTTGTTTTGAAAAGTGTTTTGTATTGCAATATGATTAACCAACTTAAAACAAGTTGATTATAGTTTATAAAACCTTGTTGCCATGAATCTTGACCCAAAACATTTGTTTTTGTAAACCAAGTTGTAAATCGTTCTTGTAATGAAACTCGTATGGTTTATATCATTTAGTAAACATCGTTGCGTATCATCATTTGAAATCAATCGTTCAAGTGAACTAAATAACGCCATGAAATGTAATTTGATAAAAGCACTTATATATATAAGAAGTACCAGCGGCATATCTACTAAGCTTTTATCACATTACACCCGTCCCGTTATCTATTCACATACCAAAAACCAATCGTTCAATTGTACTCGTTCTCAATCATTTGTGTTATCAAAACCAATTGTTCAATTTGTTTAACTCGTTCAAATCATTCAATCGTTCAAATCGTTCGTGTTTTAATTGTGAAAACTAACTTTTGGTCGTCTCGTTGAACACATTCAAACCTGTGTGACTCGTCCATCATCCAACTCATATTAACAAACCACCAAAGGGTCAGTTAACATTCATCTGGTTCTGTCGTTACCCACATTACCCCATAACCATGGAATAGTCCGATAACGGGATTTGTCAGATCCTATGGTACCATAACATACTACTGGTCGGCTTGATCACAGTTAATGAATGTCATTCAATTCTCTTTCGACCAACGCCCCAACAAGTTCGTTCACATTATTGAAATCGTTGTTTTTAATATAAACCATAGTATTTGTTTTGAAAACTCGAAATCATTTAGCACATATGAATCACCCCAAAACAATTGAAAGCAATAAAATAGGGGAACTGTGTACTCACTTGAGATTGCAAAGCATCCTCGATTAAGTGAACTAACAAGCTCGGGTAAATCAAGGAATTCAAGTGGCACCTAATAATCGGATCACTATGTTAATAAATCGGCACCTAAATCGGGAGATCAGGTAGAATGAGGTCTCGTAAACCAAATGAGTATTGGAGATCATGTGATATGGTTTAACAAAGCCTACATTCTGATTTGGAACCTACCCTAAGTGCTTATGACCCGTTAAGGTAGTCTATGCTACTTTAACGCGTCATTTGCGCAAATGCGCATTCGAATAGCCTAACTAGTCCTATGACAAGTATTATATACCCTAACATGTTTAATATTGTTGCATAATCAGTATAAGAGTCAAAATTTAAGTTACTTAGGCTTAAATTCAAATTATGCTTGAAAAGGGTATTTTGCTCATTTTCCTAAGGCATATAAACTACCTATCATACAACTAATCAAACTAAGTGACCATAAGGTATAACCTCGGAAGGTTATTCCCTATGCAACTATGGTCACAAAATATGTTTAGTCAGATCCTAATGATCGACCCAACGGGTCGGGTTCGAAAATCTAAGCGGTTGTCGAGACCGCTTGACTTACGACCCTAAATAAGCACTATACTAAAAGTGACGAGTTAAACATGTCAAAACATGTTTAACTAAGTTAGAAACCTGATTTGATATCAAAATCAAAACAAAGTGTTTTGATACCTGAAAATAGTTTCGTCGCAGAATGCTCATAATCGTGCATTTTGACCGAAACTTTGACTCGTCACTTCGACTAGTCAACTTCGTAATCAGTAGGTATAATCGCGAGGGTAACCATCGTGATTACGCTCACGTTGCAAAGTTCAATTGAACTTTGAATTGACCATTTCATGGTCAAAACCGAAAGTCAAACGGTAGTCAAACTGTTTGACTTTCAGCTTGTAATTGCTGAAAATAAAGAACCAGCCATGAAAGAACACTTACAATGCTCTAATGGCTGAAAAATCAACTAGAAAACTCAGTTGGGAGGCCTCCTAAGAAGGTAGCAACTCCACCTTGAGTGTTAGAGAAAGAATGTGAGGAATGAGCAAAGAGTTGAGCAGAATTGTTGCCTATTTATAGTTGTTATGAAGCTCCAAGATGATGCCAAGTGGCTTATGTATTGCCCAAGGCATTATCTCAACCAAACAAGTGTTTGGACATGGTTTGAAGCCTTGATCACTACTCAAAAGCCCACAATTTCACAAAACTAACTTAGAAAAACATGACCTGCAGCTAAATGGAAGTTTCTGTCAAAATGGACTGCTCGCGTCGCGCCACAGCAAAGGGGCTGGGTTGTTGCACCCCGTGAGCCCTCACCAGACTTTCAAAAATGGTAGTTTTGGTTCCTACACCCTCTTTAAGCCATTTTCGATGCGTTTAACCCCCGTTGACCCATTTTCAAGGCTCCACAAGGATGTTAAAGCATAGGGGACTTGAAATATGCTTGAAAATATCTCAGATGTCAGTTCGTTTGGTCGTACGGTCGCGTTTTTTGGTTAATTACGACGAAACTCGAACGGACGCGAAAATGATCCAAATTAAGCGACGAATGGTATTTTTGCATTCCTATCACTAAAATATAATATTTTAGTGATTACAAAAATTTTGGGATGTTCGGATATGGTCAGATCGTAAGATATGCGAGTATATGCAAACTTACGCAGTTTTTTACGCTTTTAGTCCCTGTGATCAAATAAGCGCATTTTCGCATACCGAACCCCTCAAAACTTATTTCTAAGCTATGTTAAGGGTATTTAGGGTATGTTTATCTTATGATCATGTTCCGGAGTGTACGTTGCTATACGAATTGGCAGACTTTTGAAGTTTGTCGCAAATAGTCCCTGTGATCGAATAAACTTGTTTTTGACACACCAAACCATTCAAAACTTATTTCTAAGTTATGTAAAGGTTATTTAAGGTATGTTAAGCTTATGTCACTATTCCAGAGAGTTTATCGCGTTAAATTGATTACGTTTATGTAATAGTTTGCGTATAACTTTCCAGTAAGCGATTAAAAGCTTGAAATCGATATAGAATCAAATCGTGAAATTGTCAAACACAAATAAACAAATATTGAGACCAAAACACATTGTTTCATTAATAATTGATATTGTTCCATATCGTACAGTGTTTACAGAGCACAAATGTCACAAAAAGAACTTTGATGGTTAACATGCAATTTTTTTCCACCATGGTAATTTGTGAATAACTTGTACTTTACTAGAAAATATATTATATGTAATCAATTAATTTTGAAGTAGTCTCGTCCTATTTGCAGGCACATTAAACCGGGTAATTCTTGGTTCGATAACATAACGTTTGTGTTTCGATTACTTGTGTATACCACTCATAACACAATCTCGAGAAAAAGTTACATCGAGACGTAGATAAATATAAATGTTTTGTTTACTTATACATACTACTCATAAAACGATCTCAAGAAAAAAAATTACATCAAGACGTAGCTGAAAGTACACTATTCAAAGGAAATAATAATTTATTAAGTTTAGAATTTGTGGAGTAACTTTATTAAAGTTCAAAGACAGTGCACTGTAAACTTGTAAACTGATAAAAGAAAAACATAAGAAAAAAGTTGGGTAAAGATGTTAAATGTAATCTCAACAAATGAGAAAAAACATTGCAATGGGTTGGTCCATTCAAACCCAGGTCCTTATACTACCCTTGGTGAAAACATCCAACAACTAAACCATTCCATCACATGGAGAGCTGAGATTCACTATAAAGTGTATATATAATAACCTTAAAATCAGGAAATAAAAAAAACAATAAACAAACCTAGTGGATGCCACACGACCTCCATTGGTTTGGTCGCCAGCATTGTCCACCAATGGGGAAAACAACTATATTCGCCCATGGTAATTAATAATATAGATAATAATGTACTAGATATCTATTTTGCATTAAACATAAAACCTCTTCATATTAAGAAATATTTACAAGTCATGCATAAAAGAAAACTTAATAATATATGGTTAATTCGCATTTATGTCAAAAGTTAATCATATAATATGAGATTTCTTTTAGAACAGCAACTTACAAACTCTTTCATTTTACTAATAAACTATACCTTTCTGGTTTACATAAGGATAAGGATGAAATCTTCACCACATATGAAAAAAAAAAAAAAAAAAAAAACGCTTATTTAACAGACTAACACCTTGAACTGCTAGATCAAAGGTGCCCTTTTCGTTAAAATGATATTTATTGGTTGTCATATTAAAGCATTCATCTATAATAAACTTTATTCACTAATCAAATAAAACTGAAATCTTTTTAACAATAATAGATGTTTCAGTTTGCTATTAGTATTACATCTATATATCATACACTTATCTATCTATACATATTAACTCATTTAAGAACTCCTGACCCATTTAAGAACTTTAAGTATTAAGAGTACTTATTTTTTGTATTTAATTTAGGCCATTCCTTTTCCTTTTATTTGTATAAACATACTCTCTCTCCCCTTTAGTTTACAATTTGAACCTACTTATTTTTTGTCACTTTGTTTATCTTTAATTATTATTAGTTTTAAAAGACATGTTTTTACCAACCATCATATTGGTATTTTTATTCTTTTTTCGTAAATTGTATTTTTATATAGTTTTTAAAGAAAATAGTTTAACCTTTTTATAAACCATTTGTCACAATGTTTGTTAATATACATACATACATACATACATACATACATACATACATACAGGGATAGAACAAAAAAAAAACCCATCTAGTTGAAAAAACCAAGAAAATCTCGTCTCTACCATCCGTCCAATCTAATTTATGATTGAGATTGAATCACTTTTACTTTTTGGAGTAAGCTACCATTTTCTTCCCTAATATTTGGCTACTTTGCGACTTTCATCCAAATGTTTGTTTTTCCGCATCTAGAGCCAAAATGTTTGAAATCTTGTCACTTTCATCTAGGTCGTTAATTTCATCCATTTTTCTTTGTTAAGTTAGGGGCATTTTTTGTCTTTTTTATTTAGTAACGTATATTATGAATACTTGTACATTATGCTAAATGCCTTTACATAAAGTGATAAAGACCGAATTGCCCTTTAAGTTAACAAAAAAAAAATGAAAAGACCCCTGACTTAACAGAGAAAAACGGATGGAGTTAACGAGCGGATGAAAATGACAAGATTTCAAACCTTTTAGTTCTATATACGGAAAAACAAACCATTGAATGAAAATCGAAAAACTGGCCAAACCTTAAAGAGGAAAATGGCATTTTACTCTACTTTTTAAAAAATATATTGTTAATAAGTATAAAAACTTTATTTTCAGAAATTGTAACACATTCTCCCTCTGCTTACTGCTGACACAAAAGTTTAACATGTTCTCTCTCATGTGACTTAAAGTGTAGCAAGTTCATCCATTATTAGTCCACCCGTACTCGGGCGTTGTTTGTAAAAAAAATTCAAAAAAAACGCCTGGAAACGCCCCGAGCCCCACTACGGCCGGCGTTTTCCGGCGTTATTTTTGAAAAAAAATGCCCCCGGCGTGTTTATTAAAACGCCAAAATGGGATTGTGATGGCTTGACTTTGGTTTGACTGGCCAATGAGAGAATAGATTGGTTTTTTTTTTTTTTTTTTAATGAAGAAGAGATTGCATGGGCGTTATTGGAATAATGCCCCACTACACCACTTTATGCTATAATGCCCCATGCTGACTGGGATGACACGTGTCGCAAAACGCCCCATGGTATGGCATTATATTGATTTACCTCTACACATGGTCTTACAAAAATCGTTTTTCTACTAAAAAACTGTAACATGTCTTTTACGTACACTACAATTAAACACTTTGTACATTTTAAATTCTAAAATCTTAACACTACATAAATTAAAAAAATCTAAAATCAAAACCCACAAAAAAGTGTAATCGGGTAAAGTTTAAAAAATGTAACAGGTGAAATTGTAACACGTTCTCTCTCACCTCTACTCAGACACCAAGTGTATCAACTTTTCTCATTGTTACAAAAGTCATATTCCTACTAAAAATGTAACATATTTTTTACGTGCACTGCAAATTAAACACTTCGTAAATTCTAAAATCTAGTCACTTTATAAATTCTAAAATAAAAACTCGACAACAACGTTTAACAGATGAAGTTAAAAAAATGTAACATGTAAAATTGAAACACGTTCTCTCTGATCTGACACAAATGTGTAACAAATTCTGGTAAAATGGATTTCAATAGTTTTTTTGAAGTAGATTAAGTTTTTGTGTATAATTCCCCCATATATATATATATATATATATATGTATATGAGTGTTTAAAATTGAAAATATGTATTGTATGTATATGTATAATAATGTACACATATATATACACACATAAACAAAAATGTGTAAATACGTATTTAAAGTTAAAAGAAAAGTATCATAAATATATGTTTGATAATGTACACATAATTAAAAATTTGACAACATACAGATGTGTATAATTAAAAATTGACAATATAAGCATACAAATAAAAAAAAATAGACAATATACACAAATGTTTAATTCTAAAAAAAAACCTTAATAATGTGCTATTGAAAGTAAATGTGGGGTTCAGAATGTTTCTCTTGTTTCTCAATTATTATGTGTATAACTAAAAGTTAAAAATATACACATATGTATAATTAAAAATTGACAATATACATTATACACATACGTATAGTTAAAAAGTTGACATTATAGACACATGCATAATTCCCAAAAAAAAAAAACCCTTAAAAATGTACGATTAGCAAGTAAAGTGTGAAGTTCAAAATGTTTATCGTATTTATTAATTACCATGTGTTTCTCTTAAATCCCTTCCTTATATATACATATATAATATTGTCGGTTTAATTTTATTACAACACTGCATCCAGCTTTATAAGCTTGATTAATTATTTGAATTAGTGTTTTTAATATATATCTAAGAAATAAGTGTCAAAAACTTGATACATATTGGTGCGCCAAACCCACAGAGCAATGTATCAAATATGTTAACTAGTTTTTGCCCCGCTCGCGTTACGGGGCACCAAGCCAAATATTTCTATCTCATACATGTATGTTTGTGTTTCGGTTACTTGTACATGCTACTCATAACACGATTTCAAAAATCACTACATCGAGTCAACCAATTAAAACAAAGCACTACCGTACTTTTGCTATTAAAAAACTAAAACGATGGAAAAACTGTAATTTTAAACTGTGGCCAAAATTGTAACTGTTAAGGATAAATGAGCGTGTGCTAGGCAACCGCTTGGCACGAAAAAAATTACAGCAAGTCAACCAATTAAAACAAAACACTACCATAGGTTTGTAAAAAAAACTAAAACGATCGCATGGCTGTAATTTTACACTAGGGGCAAATCCGTAATTTGATAGGGAAAAAACAAAAACGGTGGCAAAACTGTAATTTTAAACTGAGGGCAAAATTGTAATTTGGCTGAGATAGAAAAAAACAACCAATGGCAAAACCGTAAATTTAAACGGGACAAGATCATAATTTGGTTGGACCAATAGAGAAGTATCAGGCAATTGCCTGACCCTATTCCCCTCCATGCGTTTTATATATATTGAAAATGAAAATTGAAAATTCAAATGGTAACATAACGTCAATAATCCTGATTGATGTGAAAGAATTTCTAGACAATTTTAAAGAATGATGAAATCTTTCTAAATTGTAATCAACTAGTATTAAGTCCCCTGTGTTGCGATAGGGCGTCAAACAGTGCATAGCACCGCCATTGGCCACCAACACCAAAATGTCACATCCCGATTTTCCGGTGAGCCCGGAACTTGGGGAATATGTCTAACGATCAGATAGCAGTTATCACAATGCACAGCGGAAGTATAGAGATATCTCAAAGGTATGATCCAATAAAATGGACTTGAGACTATCTTGAGTCTTTTCATGGAGTCGCAAATTCCATAGTTTAAGACAAGCACTATCCAGCCTATTTCGTTATTCGCCACCTAGTAGATTAATCTTTAAAAGTACATCAGCTTTCGCTGGTAAATACAATTAACAGACATATTTTGAAAATCTTCTCAAAAAATTTTTGAATCGCATTTGGTATATCATTTTAAAATAACTTGGGACAAAGTGATATATCTTGTTACCAGTTTTACATGCTTGTCTATACATATGGGGCCCGGAAAAAATATTCGATGCTTGATTAACCGACACACCACACTAATCCCTATACATATGGGTTAGGATTTAGAAAAAACGGTGAAAAGTTTGAGAACGGTGAGAACGCTTATGGATCATCAGATCAAAACAATCTATGGACTAGATTGACACGGTGACGTTTTCGTTAATAACATCAATTTTATTACTTGGAACGTGCTTCATTAAGAGTAAAAGGGTCTTTTTACTGCTCTAATTCAAAACGCCAAACCAACGAGTAAAACACCATTCAAAAACGACTAAAACACCAAACCTTAATGATAAAACGCGTTGCAGACTTAGTAGGTAGATGGAACAAACAGTAACTGAAAGTTAATTATTAACATTTACTAAAAAAAATGTTGGGATCGAATCCTACCAGAGGAACAGATAATTAAAGTCAAAACTGGGTCAGAGCAGTGGATCCAGAATAAGCAGATGTTACATACAAGCCTCTCCCCTTGAAAGTGTTTTCAACATCTGCTGACCTCCTATCTACTGATCGTACAAGCCACTGACTGTCAAACAGCTGCTCTAGTAAAGACCTGATGATAGAACTAAAGTCCTGCTGCTCAATCTACTGCCTTGGTTCAAGCACTGCTGATCCGGACAAGTACTGCTGGGTTCACAGCAGTGGAGGGATGCAACAGTTGTTTATTCTATCTTTATGTAATGTAATGTAATAAGCAGTAGTTAGTATAGCAGTGTTTGTATAGATCAGAGGTTAGAGTTTGTTAGGAGGTTAGATGTCATTTTCATGGTGACGCCAGCTTAGATGCTCAGTGGTTTGCTAGTGCCTATAAATAGAACAGTGCTCTGTACTGTTCTATTAGCTCTTTGCAACACCGTCTTCTTTGCACGAACAAACACTGAGCTCTGGCTGAGGGGGAGTTTGTATTCAAGCATTACTTTGTAATCGTTGTTGAAATTAAATTCAATCATTCGGTTCTCTGTTGAAAATGTCTTGATCAAAGCAATACTCTCGTTTGATTTTATGCAAAGTTTGTTTCCATATTAATTCCGTTGCACAACTCATCCATTTCCATCTTAATTCAAACAGAAAATACAATCAAAACCAAACTCAGATCCAACAATTGGTATCAGAGCGAGGACAGTCAAATTTGATTTAACAATCATTTTGACATAAATAGTTCAGCTCAAAATCATTGATATCGATAGTTTGTTCGTTTTAGTTGAAAAACAGAGCAAGGTTTAATCACCATTAAAGTTGATTAATCAGTGTCTGTAAAACAACCAAGATGACGTCACAATCACAGGATGATAAGAATAATGTTGGCTCGCTTTTTAAACCACCTATGCTTAAAAGAAATGAATACAACATCTGGGAGCGAAGGATAGGTCACATCCTTGCTCAACAGAACACTGGATGTTGGAGGTCTGTCGTTTTTGGTCCCCATGTTCCTATGGTGCCAAGTGCTGAGGATCCAAAGAAGAACGTACCAAAACCTTATGAAAACTATACTGAAACTGATTTTCAAAAGTTCGAATTGGATGCCAAAGCATTTAGCATCATAGCATCTGCATTACCAAATGAGATCTATGCTGGACTGTTACATTGTAACAGTGCCAAAGAGCTATGGGATGCATTGAAGGAACAATTTGGGGGTACTGAAGAAGTTATTGAAAACAATAGGGAAATTCTGAATCAACAGTATGAAACCTTCTGTCACATTAAGGGTGAAACATTGACCCAACAGTTTGAACGTTTTAGCTATCTCATCAGTGAGCTAAGGCTTGTTAAGGTTGAATTTCCAAAATCAACCCAAAATAGCAGGTTTCTTAGATCGCTACCTGATAAATGGGACACAATTGCATTTGTGACTAGAAACTCTGTTGAGTTCAAAGATCTGACCCTGACCCAACTTCATGGTAGACTCCTGACCTATGAAAGGGAGTTGAACCAGAAAAAGAAGCTGCAAGAGTCTGGGAAAGCTACTGATGATTACTCATTCGGTAGCACAACTCTTCTGGGTCAGGAAGAATCTGGTGGCAGTAGTAAGGAACAGGGTTATGATCATTTCATTGATATAACAGCTGGTGGTAACTTTACCAACCCTGATTCTCACTCTGCAAACTATGCTTTCACTGCAAACACTGATAACCAGATGTCAGATAATTTGTGCTTTGAACTCAATGATTTACAACATTTTGATCCCACTGACTTAGAGGAAATGGACATCCTGCACCAATTGGCTTTGCTCAGTGTTAGAACTAGCAAATTCTACAAAAAAACAGGGCGAAAATTCCCAGGTTTACATGGGAATCTGAGGATTGGGTTGGATAAATCGAAAATCAAGTGTTACAGGTGTAATAGGTTGGGACATTTCGCTAGGGAATGCAGGAGTCAAACTACTGGTCCTATAATCACTCACCCTAGCTCAAACCCTAGACCTCAAAATCAAAGCACTGTGCACTATACCCAATATACCCCTGCAGCCCATGTTAACACTGCTCATTATGTTGCTGCCCCTGTGCCTGTGCATTATGTCCAAACCACTGTTCCACAGATTCAATATGTTCAAACCCCTGTCCCCCAGGCACAAGTGCAACCTGCACCTCAAACTGCTGCTCCAGCAGTGGTACAACCAGATCAGCAAAGCTTTTTCACTCAAGGCTTTGTTGACTGGAGCAGCATGCCTGATGAGCTTAGTGATGAAAATTTTGCACTCTATGCTTCTAATGAATCTTCTAATGATGAATTTTGTTTGATGGCATTAGAGTCAATACCAGAGGGAATTGAAACTGAAGGTGAACAGCTAAGTGATGAAACAGTGGTTGAGGTGACTGAAGCAGTTGTTAATGCAGTTGCTGGTGAACTGCTGTTGGGAGAAAATTCAGAAACCCTGATTGAACCACTGACAGACCCATGGTCCAAAGAGGACAAAGAAGAAGAGGAAGAAAAGAAAATAGGTGAGAAGGAAGAAAGAGCTGATGATGAGGAAAATCATCAATGTGATTGTGCAATGATGGCTGCTGCCAAGGTATCACCTCAAGTTCTTGAAAAACTGTGTTCTGACAATTGCATTATTGCTTTTGCTAACATCAAAGAGGTAAATGAAAACCTTCGGGAAAAAATCTTAACTGATGAAGTCAAATTTGAAAGGTCTTTAAAAGAACTTAAAAACAAATTGACTGAAAAGGAAAAAGAGATCAGCAGTCTGAAAGAAGAACAAAGCATAACCAAAACTCAACTCCAAACTATGGTAGAAAAATACCAAGTTTGCAAAAAGGAGTTGGAGTCCACCTAGATCACCTGTGAAAGATGGGTGGAATCATGCAAAGGTTATGAGGTTATGCTTGAAAAACAGATAAAAAGCAATGTGAAATTTGGTGTTGGTTATAGAAAACATGATGATGAAAACACTGCTTTTGGAAAATCTGTTCAAACCACTGATGTAACCACTGGTTTCATCCCCACAAACAAGAAAGCCCAAGAAGTGAAAATCACTGACAAACTTGGTAACAAAATCACACTTGACAGACCAATGGGATCCTCTACTTTTGAGGAGCTTGAAGATTATCAGTTGAAACCAAAATGGTCTGATGAGTGTGATATTCTTGAAAATTTCAAGCCAATGGACTTTACATCAACAGATGGTGTTAAAGCTCCAAAAGCTAAAGTGATTCCTCTCAAGGACATCCCAACAGAGGTTAAAACCTCTGTTGCAAAGGAGTCTGAAAAGAGGAAGAAGAAAGAAAAAATTGATAACTTGTTTTGTGAATTCTGTGAGAAAAGGAATCATCTAACAAAAGACTATTTCCACTTAAAAGCTTATGATTTAAACAGAACAAGTGTCATCGTTTCAGCTGAAAGCTGCATTGTTTGTGGTAAAACAAACCACAAAACTCAAGCATGTGTGTATCTCAAAAACTTTGATGTGAAAAAGAATGAGTACATTGCTAAAACATCCTTGAGTCCATCATCATCATCTGTCAAATTCACCAAGAACCAACCACTGTTTGTGCCAGTTCAAACAGCTGTCACAAAACAGCTGAACCAAACATCTGTCAAAAGAGATGTTCAGGTTACTGATGCACCCCCTGCCAATCAGTTCAGAAAAGGCAAATAAAAACAGTCTTACCAAAGGATTCCACACGTTTATGAGGCCTACAAAAGGCCTTCTAAACCTAAAGTGAATAGGCATCCTTTTGGGTACCAACAGGTGATTGGTCAAGACCCCCAACAGTGGTTAGCAAGAAACAGTACTAAAACTGTCCAAACCCCTGACTTAACCACTGTCCATCAAACTGCATCCATCCCAGACACTGTTGAGACCCCATCCAAAGCCCTGTTGGCTTTGGAGACCCTAATGAACTAATCCTTTTACTTCATGTGCAGGGAGCTTCTGCATGCTTTGATAGTCTTTGGTATGTAGATAGTGGAGGCTCCAGGCACATGACAGGATGTAAAGCCCTCCTCAAAGACTTTAAAATCCATGGAGGGGGTGATATATCCTTTGGGAATAATAGTAAAAGGAAAGTTCTGGGGTCTGGTACAGTGCAGTCTGGAAATGTAAAATTTGAAAATGTCAATCTGATAGACAATCTAAAATTCAACCTTCTGAGTATATCTCAAATGAGTGACAAAGGGTTTGGGTCATTCTTCACAAAAGATTGTTGTAGGATTGTTGGACCAGAAATGGTCAAAAAGATTGAAGCAATAATCAGAACTGGTCAAACTAAACTTGTTGCTCAAAGAAGTGGCAATGTTTATGTTGTTGATATGTCTAAAGAATGTCCTAGAGCTGATGCCTGTCTGTTCTCAACTGCCTCTAACAAAGAGACAGAACTTTGGCACAGAAGGTTGGGGCACACAAATCTTAAGACAATCACTGAAATTTCAAAAAATGGTTTGGTGAGAGGCCTACCACAAAAATTGTTTTCATGTTCTGAACATTGCATTTCCTGTTTAAAAGGAAAACAGCATAAAAGTTCCTATAAGTCCATTGAAGAGTCCAAAACAACCCAGTGTTTGCAAATGCTACACATGGATTTGTTTGGCCCAGTTCAAGTCATGAGTCTCAAAAAGAAGAGATATTGTCTGGTTATTGTTGATGACTTTTCGGTTTACATGGACTTTCTTTTTGCACTCAAAAGATGAAACTGCAGGCATTTTGCAAGACTTTGTGACACAGGTTGAAAAGCAATTTGACCTTCCAGTGAAAAGCTTCAGGAGTGCCAATGGCACAGAATTTAAAAATAAGGAGTTGGATGCCTTCTGTGTGAAGAAAGGGATTGTAAGGAAGTACAACATCCCTAGAACACCAGAGCAAAATGGGGTAGTTGAAAGAAAGAACAGAACATTGATTGAGGCTGCCAGAACTATGCTTGCAGATTCAGGTTTGCCATTAACTTTCAGGGCAGAGGCAGTAAACACTGCCTGCTATGTCCAGAATAGAGTTTTAATAAACCCCAGGCACAAAAAGACTGCCTATGAAATTCTGTATAAAATCAAACCACTGATCTCATACTTCAAGGTGTTTGGCTGCCCATGCTTTATTTTGAACTTAAAAGATTCCATTTCAAAATTTGCAGCCAAAATTGATTGTGGTTATCATCTGGGATACTCAACCACTGCCAAGGCCTACAAAGTGTTTAATACACGGACCAAGGCAGTGGAGGAGACCTTGAATGAAAAGTTCAATGAACTTTCATCAATGAAAATCCCAGCAAATCCTGCAGATCTGTTTGATCTTGAAAAATTTACTTTTGAAAATACTGCTGTCAAGACTAACAGTGCAGGTCCATCAGAGGATTCAACACTAGACTATGGATATGAAATCATCATTCCTCAAAAGTCTGTCAAACTGGGAAGAGCATCAGATGTTCAAAACAGCTGTCAAAGCTCATCCACTGCTACCTCAACAGTTGTTGACCAAAGTAGCCCATCAACCACTGCTTCCACATCCTCAAATACTGCTGACAAAAGTCCCCAAATAGTGGATAAAAGTCAGCATGTGCCCACTTCATTACCTCCAATTCCACCACCTTTTGAAGCCACTGCTGGATCATCAAAGTCCCCAGCAGTGGTTAGCTCAGATGATACACATTTGCACCTTCCCCAACAAATGCCATCATACCATACCAAGGAGATTTAATCTTCTTGAGATCTCATCCACCTGATCAAATCATTGGCAAAATCAATGAAGGGGTGCTCACAAGAAGCCAAACCTAAAACATTTGTCTTTTTGCTGGTTTTCTATCACTCCATCAGCCTGTCAAGTACCAAGAGGCACTGAAAGACAACAGCTGGGTAGAAGCCATGCAAGAAGAGCTCCAACAGTTTAAAAGACAACAAGTATGGGAGCTTGTACCACTGCCAGAAGAGGTTAGTCCCATTGGCACAAAGTGGGTCTTCAAGAACAAAACAGATGAAAGGGGCATTGTTGTCAAGAATAAAGCCAGGCTTGTGGTTCAAGGTTACAGACAGAAAGAGGGGATTGATTAGGATGAAACATTCGCCCCTGTTGCAAGATTGGAAGCCATTAGACTGTTCCTGGCCTTTGCTGTCAACCACAACATGAAGGTGTTTCAAATGGATATCAAAAGTGCTTTCCTCTATGGTACAATTCAAGAAGAGGTATATGTTTGTCAACCTCCAGGCTTTGAGGATCCATTCTATCCAGATCATGTCTACAGGCTAAACAAAGCCTTGTATGGCCTGAAACAAGCACCAAGGGCCTGGTATGAAAATCTTTCCAACTTCCTACTCTCAAATGGTTTCAAAAGAGGTACCATTGATAAAACACTGTTTCTAAAATGGAGAGGGAAGGATTTAATGATTGTCCAGATTTATGTGGATGACATTATTTTTGGAAGCACATGTAACTCAATGTGTGAAGAGTTTAGGGAACTCATGACAGCTGAGTTTGAAATGAGTGCAATGGGTGAGCTGCAATGCTTTCTTGGTCTCCAAGTTCAGCAAATGCAAAATGGTACTTTCATTCATCAAAGCAAATATGCAAAAGAACTTTTAAACAAATTTGTTATGAATGATTGTAAACCAAGCAGGCAACAAATAAGCTTGTCATGTCTGATGAAAAGGATGAGCTGATTGACCAAACCTTATATAGAAGCATGATTGGGTCTTTGTTGTACCTAACTGCATCTAGGCCAGACATCATGTTTGCAACATGTGTCTGTGCAAGAAGTCAATCAGCCCCTAGAAAATCCAACCTTATTGCTGTAAAAAGGATATTCAGATACATAAAAAGTGCTCCCACACTTGCTATCTGGTATCCAGCTAATGGAAATATCAAGCTTTCAGGATTTTCAGAAAGTGATTTTGCTGGTTGTAACACCACAAGGAAGTCCACATCAGGAGGGTGCCAGTTTCTAGGTGATTGCTTAGTTTCATGGCAAAGCAAAAAGCAAGCAGTTGTTTCTACATCCACTGCTGAAGCTGAATACATTGCTGATGCAAGCTGTACAGCCCAACTCCTGTGGCTTCAAAATCAGTTGCTGGATTTTGGTATCACTGCCTTAAAAACACCACTCATGTTGGATAGCCAGACAGCAGAAAATATCATTAAAAATCCAGTTTCCCATTCAACCACCAAACACATCGACATCACTTTGTGAGGGATTGCTATGAAAAAGGTTTGATTTCTCTGCATCATGTCCCAACTAAAGACCAGCTGGCAGATGTGCTCACAAAAGCACTAGATACAGCCACTTTTGAAAGCTTGGTCTCTAGAATTGGCATGCTAAACATGGAATAACAAGCAAAATCTTGTTTTTCTATGAATAAAAGCATTAAAATGTTTTCAGAAAATCAAAAATCCATCCTTATAAATAGCTAAAAATGAAGTTTTCATTAAAATCCTTAAAAGTCTTTCATAACCACTGTTTGTTCAAAAGACTACTCTACTTCAAAGTCTGCCCACTGCTGAAAGCAATCCTCTGTTCTCTCAATTCCTTGATAAACTCTGTTGTTCAAAAGCAGTGTCTTATCCACTGATATGCTATCCACTGATAGTGAAAATCATCCACTGCTTCCATTTTACCGTTGTAACCACTGCCTTCATCAGTAACTTTCATAAAAGTACTGTCCTTCATTTCTTCAGAGTTTGGCATGAGGGCAGTACATAGTGGTCAGTACTTTTGTAACTGCTGCCACGTCAGCCTTCACTTTTCCCCTATAAAACCCCCACTTCACACCAAAAACAGGGTTCTACTGTCGAATTGAATTCTCAAAAATTCTCTTCTCAAAGCAGTTTTTCTTCTCATTTCTCCACAAATTTCTTCGATCATCATCTTCAAAATGACAAAATCGAAGCCATCCACAAAACCCACTTCAAAATCATCGTCGAAAGCGGTCTCTCAAAAGGCCACTTCCACTGAAATTCCACATAAACCATCTCACAATCTTCTGGGTCTTCTCACAAAACCCGGCACCACAGAGGCTTTCGACTCCATCATCGACACAATGGCTAAATCAAAGTAAAAAACTTTGTTAACAGCCAATGCACCAATTTATTTGGCAACCCAAAGAGAGTTTTGGAAGAATGCAACCCTTGAAACACAAGGAGAAACTGTAACTGCCATCAACTCTTCTCTAAAGGGTAAAAATGTCTAAATCACACCACAAGCAATTTCAGAGGTCTTTCAACTCAAGGATCAGGAAGGTAAAACTTCTTTCCCTAAAAATGAGTTAAAAATTGACTTCATTGAGAGAGGGTATGCAGACACAATGATGAAGAAACCTACCTTACAAAAAGGTTTATTTCCTTCTGCAACAAGGTTTTTATTCCATACCCTCCTAATGTGTGTTTCAAACAAAACCACTTCTTTTAATGAAATACCATTAAAGATTCAAAATATGGGATATGCTATTCTTCAAGAAGAAAATTTTAATTATTCCCGGGAAATCTTTAATGATTTGGTTAATAATGTTGAAACAAAATCATTCTTACTGTTTCCAAGGTTTCTAAGTTATTATTTTGAAAAGAAATTCAGTAAGGATGATGTTGCTATAATAAACCAAGGTGATTATATTCAAATAAACAGTTTAACTACTGAAACTTTTTCAAGAATGTTAACACCTTGCAAAACACAAGCAGAGGTGCCTGAGCAGATTTTAGCAGCTACCACTGCTCCTCAGGTATCTGCTGCTGAGCCCACTGCTCAAGGTGATCAAAGTGGCCGCACAACTGCTTTGAAACCCACACCTAAAATCACCAAAAAGCCACATAAAAAGAAAAATTCAAAACCCCCCAAACCAATAAAAAAGGCAACTCTGGAGGATGAGATACCAGAGCAAATGCCTGTGACAATACAAAAGTCACAAGAAACCACTGCTGCTTCTTCCTCACAGCAGTTGGTACAAATATCTCAAACCATAACCAATACTCCTCCTGCTTCTTCACAAAAAGAACAGGTTGTACACTTAGGGCCTCCACATCATGATGCTCTGGAATCACTTGGTTTCATCATCCACAGCTCAATGCCCGGAGCAAATCCTGTTTCTACACCAAACCTCACATCCACAATTCCCTCACCAACTAAACTGCTGTTGGATGCAATTGATTTGAACCAGGCACTAACCAGTCCTTCTCAATCACCTATCAATGAGAACATACCTCAACAAATGACTGGGTCTGATGTATCAATCTTTGCTAACCCACCAACACAACCTGAGGAGGTTACACCCCTTGAGTTACATGTAACTCTTGGTGGTAGTCCAAGTGAAGCAGCCACTACAACTGTTGAACCCACTGGTTTACAGTTGGACAGTGGTTACATTAATAAGACTTCCTTGGAGGCAATTCCTTACATAGCACCTCTGCCAACCACCAGTGGATTTATTTATCCTACTGGCAACATCAAAAGGTTGTCAAGTGTTTAAGGAAGAAGACCCCAGTACCAAGAAAAAGGGGCATCAGTGGTTAGTGTTTGGAGTACACTCCCTACCTCAACCACTGATAAAACCACTAATAGTGGGAAATCAGATGATCCCATTAAATTGGGCGATGATTTAAAATATCAGGATTTGACGGAACGAATTGAAAAGTTGGATACATCTGTTGCAGATCTTAAAAATATGCTACAGCAGGTGTTGAAAACACAAAAGATGCAATCCACTGTTGTTCCACCTCAAGCACCTGCTCCACCACACGCTTTTGCTACAAATGAGCTCTGGAACCTCTTCCAACCTTTTCTCCAACAACAAAAAGAAATGGCTGATCAGCAACATGAACTTCATGTCCAAAAGCTGAGAAACATTATGGAGTCTAGGTACAAGAACACTCAAGCAGATATTAAGGCAATCAAGGCCCATTTATTGGAAACCACTGGCACTGCTCCTCCAACAGTACTTTTCATTGATCAACTCCCAGAAGATAATGCCAAAAAGGGGGAGAAAATTCAGGAGTGGAAGAAGAAAGGAATAGATGATGGTCTGTACATTGAACCTGAAAAGGATGCTATGACCAGAAAAATTCCATTGCCAGATGGTAGTAAAAAGGTTGATGCTACCCAGGAAGCACTTGATGAAGGAGTAGCAAGTGTAAAAAGGGATAGAATGGCAAAGGATATTTCAAGATGGAATGAGGAGAAAAGAGCTTTCATGGAACTGTATGCGCAGGGTTGTTCTGGTTCAAAGGATACTAAAAATCCTAAGACAAAAAGGAAACCTAAGTCCATCCCATCTAGATTTCCAAAGCCTCCAAAACCACCATCCAAAAGCCATCAGCATCAAACCTCCACCCAAACAGCTGTTGTAACTCCTGTTGTATCAACTACTGCTGGTACTTCAGTTGTTTCAACATCTGTTATCACTTTAACACACACCATTTCAACACACACCACAACCACTGCCTTACCACCACTGTCATCTCCATCAAAACCAAACTCACCACCTTATCCTGCCAAAAAGCATAAGACAACAGACGTTACAACATCTGTTGTAATGACAACAGTAGTTGAGACACCAGTTGTTTCAACAGCTATTAGTCAAACACAAACCACTGCCACACAATCTACAACCACTGATCCATCCAAAACATCATATGCTTCTTCTAAAACAAAAAGGAGAAGGATTTACATACCAGATGATGATTCACCATCACCTCCACCAACATCTTCAACATCCATGTCACTTGTTACTATACCCAAACCTATTCCTCTTTCATCAGCACTAGTACAACAAGCCATCTCTGTCATTACTCCTGTAGGTGTCCAATTTCCTCTAGAACTTGAAGCAGTTAGAGAGGAAATAAAATCCTTCTACTATGAGGAAGACCCTGCAAAAAGGAAGTTGCCATCAGTTAAGGGATATTCAAGGCCAAACAACATTGAAGAATACTTAAAGGTCAAAGCTAAACAGGCAGAAGATATCTCTAAAAGAAATGCACAAGGAAAATCTGACAGAGAAATCCAGCAGAACTACCAATTCTTACTCACACAAGTCAGATCCTTGGAGCAATTTGCAAAGAATGTATATCAACAAATCTCAGAAAGAGCAGATGAAACTCTAAGAGAAGACTACATTGAAAGCATCATGGCAACAAAGAAATACAAGGGAGATAAGCAGATGTACAAGGAGTGGACCATTCCTGAGCTTGAGCAAGAAGCAGCCAGGATTCAAGAAATGACAAAGAATAAGGTCAAACACACTCCTCCAGATTGGTCAAAGTACAAAAAGAATGTGCCTGACAAGTCACTTGAGCTGAAGAGAATGAAAGAGGAGTTAGTTGCTGCTGACTATGGGTCGAAACATCAAGTGTCAAGATGGAAAGAAGATGTAGTCAGGGCCACTTATAGAAGATTGGAGGAACTGAGGAAGAAAGATCCTACAGTTCCTAAAAGGCCTGACTATTCTAAAGCAGAGGTTTCAAAAAGACGACCAAAGCTGCAAGTTAAAAGAACCACTGCTCCAGCTGGTGCTGCCATCTACAAAAGAAGGAGCCAAAACCAGTTGAGTACTGAAATAATTCAAGATCTAAAAGCTGGAGATGCTATTGTAAAAGCAGGCATGAAATTAATGATAAAAGATGATCTTGAATTGGAACAATCTGCAAGTGCTGCTCAGCCAGTCATGAATAGGCCAGCCTCACCGAATACCTCTGCAAATAAACATCTCCCAAGAAACCCACCAGACTCAAAAATACAAAAGTGGGAAACTGACAAATAGACCTACGTATTGACTCTGCTCAGGTCTGGTGGAGAAGTGAAGAAAATATCAAGGGAACAAGTTCTTGGCCTGAGTCTTGAAGATTTGCAGGATCTCCTTGATCTTCCACTTAGCAGGGATGATGATGACACAGATGCCCTAGACTTTGAACTACAATTTAAAGGTCAGATAAGGGAACTGTTGATGAGGCAATAAACTTCCACAATAATGAAGAGTTTTGGCATTATCTGTTCCAGGGGGAGATTGTTGGGATCGAACCCTACCAGAGGAACAGATAATTAAAGCCAAAACTGGGTCAGAGCAGTGGATCCAGAATAAGCAGATGTTACATACAAGCCTCTCCCCTTGAAAGTGTTTTCAACATCTGCTGACCTCCTATCTACTGATCGTACAAGCCACTGACCGTCAAACAGCTGCTCTAGTAAAGACCTGATGATAGAACTAAAGTCCTGCTGCTCAATCTACTGCCTTGGTTCAAGCACTGCTGATCCGGACAAGTACTGCTGGGTTCACAGCAGTGGAGGGATGCAACAGTTGTTTATTCTATCTTTATGTAATGTAATGTAATGTAATGTAATGTAATAAGTAGTAGTTAGTATAGCAGTGATTGTATAGATCAGAGGTTAGAGTTTGTTAGGAGGTTAGATGTCACTTTCATGGTGACGTCAGCTTAGATGCTCAGTGGTTTGCTAGTGCCTATAAATAGAACAGTGCTTCGTACTGTTCTATTAGCTCTTTGCAACACCGTCTTCTTTGCACGAACAAACACTGAGCTCTGGCTGAGGGGGAGTTTGTATTCAAGCATTACTTTGTAATCGTTGTTGAAATTAAATTCAATCATTCGGTTCTCTGTTGAAAATGTCTTGATCAAAGCAATACTCTCGTTTGATTGTATGCAAAGTTTGTTTCCATATTAATTCCGTTGCACAACTCATCCATTTCCATCTTAATTCAAACATAAAAGACAATCAAAACCAAACTCAGATCCAACAAAAAATCCCTCCTAAATTACGCGCCAAAAGCATCATTATATAAATGGTGTTACCATCGCTTCCATCATCACTTCAATTGATCATACTAAACCGCCATATTTAACTAAAACGCCAAATTAAAAAAAATCTGAAAGGAAGAAAAATGGCAACAATCATTTCATGGAGATACACCCTCAGAATCAGAAGATTCGTGATCCACTTTGACAACAGAAGAAGAGTGTTTGTTAAAACAATCAAAGCCATATTAAATATGGAGGAAAAAGTATAGAGGGGGAACCTAGCACTTGGCGTCCCTCTTGATAACCACTGTGATGAAACACATACGGTTATAAGAAGATTAACAAGAAAAATTGGACCAAACAAAGCAAATGAAAAAATAGACCCAGTCATCCGATCATGGCGTTTTCTTGAAGACATTGACATGGTCACTATTATATGTGACAACGGGCACCAGAAAGACTATATGCTTGAAAACAACATGACCAAGCAGGGTCTTGGGTTCCTAGAGGAGTTATACAACACAACATGTTTGAATAGAGACATTACAGGAAAATTGGAGTTGTTGCATAACATGTTCAAATGGAGGATTCAAAATCTTCAAGAAAAAGAAGCCAATGAAAGTGAAAGTGATAACTTGGATAAGAAACTGGAAGAAGAATCTAAAGATGAACTCATGAACAAAACTAAAAATCATCTTATCTTAGTAGATGTAACATGTGTGTAACTAAGAAAATCTAAAGATCTTACGAAACCAAGAAGATGAACTCATGAACAAAACTAAAAATCATAAGAAACCAAGTTGTTTATGTTATGTGATGAAGTTGTTTGATGATTGTTTGTGTGTATGGTGATGAACACCACATAAATACTTGTTAGATGATGATTAAACACATGATTTAACAAGTATGTTGATGGATCTTGAAAGATCTATCTTAAGCATGTAGTATGTGAAGTATGAACTTGAAATGTAAGCATGATTTAGTGTAGAATATGGTTCTTACTAAGTGTAGATCATGAAAAGTGAAAGATTTGAAATATTAAAGTTTTAAAGAAACAAAGTTTACTTCATGATGAACATGGTTTTGATTTTTAAAGATAAGTGAACTTATTACATATGTGAAAATGAAATACTTGAAGTGTTTAGAACATAAAAAGTTGTAGAAAATGAATTTTTACAATAATGGATCATAAGTTGTAAAGATGGAATTTTTCAAATTGATTCATATGAAGGAATGAACCGTGTTTTTGAAGTTTATGGAAATTTTTACATCTTCATGTAAAATGCATTCTTATGCATATGATAGGTTGTAAATTGTGGTGGATGAATTCGTGATGATTTTTGAAAAGAAAATGATATGCTTAAAAGCATAGAAACCTCCATTTTACAAAGGAAACTATGGCAATTTTTTTTGTAAAATTTAAACACTTAGAAAAATATGTTTTTAACAAGATGTTACAAGTAATCTTGATTTATGGTTTTAAATATAAAAATTTCCATAATTTTTGGTATAAAAATACAAATAATGGAGGTTAGTTTTCAAAAATAAAAATGACTAAATATATATTTAGGAAAATATATATTTAGAGACCACAGGGATTATGTGCTAGGTGTATATTATTTGTATTAGTTATACTAAAACTTAGGAACTTGAAATAATATACCACACAAAATACCAAAAATTGTAATTAAAGAATTACAAAAATTACAAGAAAACAAATATATATCTTGTACACAAATAATGGACATATGGGACAAAGTATATAAATATCCCGAAATTTAATTTGTATTATAACAAACTTGGTAAACGGTATTTCCTAAACCGGACGAACGGCAAAAGTATGTATTTTTACAAATATTACAAAAATATATTGTTGATGCATGGAATGTCTGTTGACTACGTTTAGTTAAGTCTTAGGTCAAGATAGTCAAGATAGAAGCTTAAAAGTCAAATTAGGTCTTAATGTATAGGTTTTGCTTCAATGTACATAGTTGTTAGGTGATTTCGCTTATAAGTCAAGGGTTTCGCTCATAGGGTCTTCATGTGGTTTCGCTTATAAGGTTTGTAGGGGGTTTCGCTTATGTGTCTTGTCATAAGAGCGAAACCACAGGCACTATATATAGGTATTATAAGCGAAACCTGGTCATTCATGTCTGAACATTGGAGCGAAACCTGGTCATTAGCTTTGTAACGAAACTCTGTCAAAATCATTCTAGAAAGCTTATAAAGAGAAGGAATTGAAGAGGAAAAGCTATGTAACTTCGTGTATACTGATTCCGCCTTTATATGTGAAGATGAACGTCCTTGACTGACTTTTCAGGGTCATAAAACGGTCCAACAAGTGGTATCAGAGCTCAGGACGAGGAGTTCATACTACTACAGCTTGATTCTACACGATTCTCTTACTTCTACTCACTTTCTCTCATATTTTTTTCGATTTGAACTGGTTCCTACGGTTGAAATGGTCTGATTTTTGAATATAACGTGTAAAATACAGTAATAACAAACACTAGAAAGAATCAGGTTAAAATTCGGACTAAAAATGGTAAAAATCAGTTGAAAACCAGGTTTCGCTTATCCGGACATCGTAGGTTTCGCTCGAAATACATAGGTTCCGCTCGAAATACCTAGTTTCGCTCGAAGGTTTCGCTCAAAATTACTTTCGCTTATTCGGTATTTCGCTCATTCGGACATTACCTTTTTCGCTTATTCGGACATATGGACTAGTCAGTTTCGCTTATACGGACACATCTGATTTCGCTTATTTGGACAATCAGATTTCGCTCATTTGAACCTAGCTGATTTCGCTTATAGGAACAATTCCTGATTTCGATTATTTGACATTATCTGATTTCGCTTATAAAGACACTACTGATTTCGCTTATCAGTCAAAAACTGATTTCGCTCGAGTGTACATTTTTTTTGATTTCGCTTTTGTGACATCAAAACAAGATATTTCGCTTTTGTGTCACTATTTTGTTCAAAATCTCAAAAATTTTTCTAAGTGTTTGCTGATGTTGCAGGTACATTCAAAATGGATGACATATTTTTGAACCCGTTTAGCGACATGTATGCATTTGCTGGAAACCCGGGAGACGATTCATCTACAAGCAACAACAATGAGAATCCGCCAAATACGAAGAAAAAGTTAACGAAGCTTGGGAATCTGAAAGTGCCTTTGGAACCTTCAATAAACCTCCAAAGCTAATGGCTATCGAGGAATACAGTCGGTGGTCAAGAAAGTTTGAAGATTGGTTGATGGCATTCGCATTTCCCAGCTGGAAAAGTCTGAAAAACGGTTATGTCAATGCAAACAAAAATGGTTAAACTTTAAGATCAGCTGAGGAGATTGATTCATTTGTAGCTGAACAAAAATGTGTGGCATTGTTATTTCAGTCCCTCCGAGAAGACATTATTGCCTTGAGCGATTATTCAAATGCAAAAGATCTTTGGGAAAAGTTAGAAAAGAAATGTATAGGTAGTGAAGAAATCAAGAAAAACAAAAAGAAACTACTTAGGAAAGAGTTTGATATGTTTGGGTGTTTAAAAAACGAATCAGTGTCAAAAATGATTGAGAGGTTTGGACACTTGAAGTTGGAACTAGCTAGACATGGAATTAAGTATCCTGATGATGAGCAAGTAGACAAGTTGTTCGATTCGTTGCCAGACGAGATGGATTGGAGATATTATGCTCTCATGCTAAAAAACACTATCTTGCCGAAAGATCTTACTCCAGATGTGCTGATTGAGAGACTCGAGAGTCACGAGTTGGAACTGAAAAAGACATTCAAAGTAAATCACTCATCTTACCAGCAGAATTTGGATTTGTATTATCCAAAAAGCATGATGCCGAAAGCAACTTCTCCCAAGACGGCGTTTTCTGCTGAGAAGGTGTCCACATCAAGCAAAGAAAGTCAAAGTGGTCAAAGGAGTGGAAATCACAGTGGTTATCACAGTGGATCTTCATCATCTGAAATTCATTCTGTTGCAAAGAATCGTTTTCAATGCAACATTGCAATAGACTTGAAGAATGCTCAAAATTTTGATGAGGAGTCGGCCAAACAGCAGATGATCTTCCTAGCATCGGTGTTGGAATCGTATGAAGGGTTAGTAGCTGGGAAGATAGGCAACACCAACTTAACGAAGGAAGATTATGATCAGATAGATCCTGAAGAAATGGAGCTGATCGATATTCGTTGGGCTATGGCTAGTGCTGTTCGTCGAGCACAACGTTTCATGGAAATAACCGGCAGGAAGACAATTGGTGGTCCATCTACCAAATTGGGGTTCGATAAGTCCAAGGTGACTTGCTTCAAGTGTAAGCAGAAAGGTCACTTCAAGCTAGAATGCAGAAATGCTTATGCTGATGAGTCGGAGAACCCTTTCAGAGATGATTATTACAAGAAGGCAATTTATCACCAGAATAAATCTGAGCCACCTAGATTGAAGCAGGTTGAAGACAACAAAGAGAAATCTAGAGCTCTTGCGGTCATTTATGATGATGAGGGTTACGATTGGAGTCAAGAGGTTCTACCGGAAGAAGATGCGGTTGGTTACGCATTCATGGCGAAAAACGACGAACCTATTCCTTGGAAAGATAACCGAACTGAAGACCAGAAGTATAGATACAGAAAAATGTTGGCTGAAAACAGAATCATTAGAATTTCTGGTATCTATTTGGAAGCAAGAAGATCAAATAGATGGGATCCGGACAGAGAGTGTTATCTTGATGAATATGGAAATATTGCGATCGATGACAAAACGCTTGATATCGAAGCCATAATCAAGGAGTACAAAGAAGAGGATGAGTATTGGCAGAATAAATGGTGGGGAACTGGAGACGAGAAAGAGAAAGAAGAGAAAGAGAGGAATGAGAAAGAAGAGAAAGAGAAAAAAGGAGAAAGAAGAGCAGAAAAAATCAAAGAAGATTGATACTGGAGTTATTGACACAACGCAGGAGTTGACTGCAGAGAACCTGGGAAAAATGGCTGACAAAGTGCTGGCTGCTAAGGCACTTGAGGTAGACTCTAACTCCGTGTCTGAGTCAAAAAGCCAGGTCAGTTCAAACTTGTCAACAAATGCGTCAGGTAAACAAATTGATGGAAATGCTGATTGCAAAAATTGCAACAAAGAGTGCAAATTTTGTAATACAGTCACGTATCTCAACGGTAAGAAAGTTGAAGATCTGACAGCAAAGGTCAGAAGTGTTGAGAATCAGATTCTTGATCGTGACAAAACAGTTAAAGCTTCAACTGAATGGATAAGAGAATTAACTAGCCATATTGAAAATGATAAAATAGATCATGAAAAAGTTAAAAAGGAAAATGAAAAGTTGATTCTTGAAAATCGTCAGATTTCTGAAAAGTTTGAAAAACTCAAAAGCACAATGAAAGATAATGATGATCGAAATGGTAAAACATATAAAGAAAATGTTCACCTAAAAGCAGTGCTTAGAGTAAAAGAAGAATCAATCAACCAACAACTGGATGAAATCGCTAAATTGAAACTTAAATTTCAAGAAGCTGAAATTGAAAACGAGCGAATCCAGTTGAAGCTTAACAGTTACAGCTCCGCAAGCTTTGTTTTGCAACACATTATTCCCAAACCCATCGGGAAAGATAAAGCAGGCGAAGATGTGTACTCTGATGGAACTGGGGTGGGTTTTCATCAAGTTCCACCACCTGTTCTTGATAACTACACGAAAAAGCAATCTGGGTTGGTTGAAATTGAGGAAGAAAGTGAAGTTAAACTTCCGGAGAACATTGATGTCACGTTCACATCTTCCACTGACAATAGTGTCCAAAATGATATTGTAAAAGGTGTTGTTGAAAACGTGCTAAAAACGGATAGTGACACTACTGAGGGAGATGGGTGTTTCTTGGACAACTACATTTCGAAACAAAAGTCCAAGAACAACTTAAATGAAGAATCAAATCTTGTCATGTACAAGATGTTGGGTTCAGATAAGTTGTTTTCAGATTCAGAGTTTCCGATTGAGAATGTTAACATGAACAAATTGACAAATGTTTTCAAGTTGGTCGAAGTTGAGTTGTCAGAAGTGAACAATCTGAGTCAAACAAAGAGAAAAATGAGTTTTGAGAAAGATAAATCATACTATAAGAAATCTGTTAATCCATCACGTTTTTATAATAACAATCGAAATAACTGGTCGGGTGGTTATCAGGGTAGTAGGAATTATCAGAAAAGAAATGTTCCAAACAAGAGGTTTGCTGAAAAGAAAAAGTTTGTGAGCAGTTCAAGTTCACTTGCTGATGAAGAGAAAGAGATTTTTTCAAAATCGAATGAAGAATTCTTTGAGAAAAGAGCTTCACAGTATCAGTCTGAAGGCACAAGTCGAGTTGTTGATACTCGAACATGTTTCAGATGTAATCAAGTTGGTCACATTGCACGAAAGTGTACCAATGTGAAGCCTAAGACTGAAACTGTGAAGATTCAAAAGAAGAAAGTTGACGAAAAGGGTAAAGCACCAATCGTTGTTGAGAAAAAGAATGTGAAAAATGACAACATCAAAGTGAAAAATGAACCCGTAAAGAAAGTGATAACTAAAAATGACAAATTTTACAAGCGGGTTGCATTATCTCAACAAGTTTGGAAACCAAAAACTGAGAAAAAGATTTCACCTTCTGAGGATTCAATTCAAATTGATTATGATGCAAATTTTCCACCTCTTAAGGCTGAAAACTTCAAAATTCAAATTGCGAGAGTCAAGGTTACACCTAAGGCTGATGAGGCCTGGGTGGACTCCATGTTCGACTAAACAGTTTGAATTGCCGGAGCTTCCTGGATCGCGAAGCATGAATCGGCATCTTTATTGAAGTTGGTTAAGTCAAAGTTTGTTATGTGCAGGATCTTCCAAAACTTGTATCCAGATGGATTATGGATAGTGGAGCATCTCGACATATGACAGGGAAGACTGCATTGCTGTATGATGTGAGAAATATCAATGGTGGTTACGTAGGTTTTGCGGGTAATCAAGGAGGAAGGATTATAGGTGAAGGAATGTTATCCAATGGGATTGTGACGTTTGAAAGAGTTAACTACATTGCTGAGCTGGAGAACAATCTGCTGAGTATCTCCCAGATCTGTGACAGGATGTATACTACTCACTTCACTGATAAAGAATGTTTGATCTTGAAACCAGGATTTGTTATCCCTGAAGAATGGATTATCATGCGGGCACCTAGAGTGAATGATTTATATGTTTTAGATATGAGTGTAGCAACTACAACAACAGGTCAAGCACATTGTTTTGTGTCCAGAGCAACTGAGAAAGAATCGAGATTGTGGCACCGCAAGATGGGGCATATTCACCTAAGGAAGATGAATCACTTGGTGCACAATGATTTGGTTCTTGGAGTTCATGTCAAAGGTTTTCATTTGGAAGGGGAGTGCATTAGCTGTGTTAAAGGCAAGCAGAAGAAAAAGTCACACCCTACAAAGCAAGTCAATTCAGTTTCGAGACCTCTGGAAAGACTTCATGTAACACCTGTGCCTCCACGGCCATCAAACAAATACCGAACCAATGAAATATTATATTTCATACTTGGGATTTGTAAAAATATGTGTATCATTTGCACATATCAATTTTTGTTCAATTCCAAACTCTAAATCGCTTTCTGGAAGGTTATACGCGCACCGATGCGTAAATATAACCAGTTTAATGCAACAAACACTCCGGAATAGTGACATAGGCTTAACATACCTTAAATAACCTTTACATAACTTAGAAATAAGTTTTGAAGGCTTTGGTATGGCAAAAACAAGTTAATTCGCTTACAGGGACTAAACTTGACAAACTGCGAAAGTATGCCAATTTGAACTGTAACAGACATTCCGGAACATGACCATAAGTTAAACACACCTTAAATATCCTTTATATAGCTTAGAAATAGGCTTTGAGAGGTTCGGTGTGCTAAAATAAACTTTTGGCTCATTCAGGTACTAAAAGCGTCAAAAAGTGCACAAGTTTGCATTTTCGTGCATAACTTACGTTCTGAATACATCCGGACATCCAAAAATTTATGTAAGCACTAAAATATTTTATTTTAGTGTTTGGCATAATAAAAATCCATTCGTCACGCCATTTGGATCATTTTTCGCGCTTATGCGCATTCCGTCGTAATTAACCGAACAACGCAACCGTACGGCTAAACGAACCGACACCTGTAACACCTGTGCCTCCACGGCCATCAAACAAATACCAAACCAATGAAATATTATATTTCATACTTGGGATTTGTAAAAATATGTGTATCATTTGCACATATCAATTCTTGTTCAATTTCAAACTCTAAATCGCTTTCTGGAAGGTTATACGCGCACTGATGCGTAAATATAACCAGTTTAATGCAACAAACACTCCGGAATAGTGACATAGGCTTAACATACCTTAAATAACCTTTACATAACTTAGAAATAAGTTTTGAAGGCTTTGGTATGGCAAAATCAAGTTAAATCGCTTACAGGGACTAAAGTTGACAAACTACAAAAGTATGCCAATTTGAACTGTAACAGACATTCCGGAACATGACCATAAGTTAAACACACCATAAATATCCTTTACATAGCTTAGAAATAGGCTTTAAGGGGTTCGGTGTGCTAAAATAAACTTTTGGGTCATTCAGGGACTAAAAGTGTCAAAAAGTGCACAAGTTTGCATTTTCGAGCATAACTTACGTTCTGAATACATCCGGACATCCAAAAATTTATGTAAGCACTAAAATAATTTATTTTAGTGTTCGGAATAAGAAAAATCCATTCGTCGCGTCATTTGGATCGTTTTTCGCGCTTATGCGCATTCCGTCGTAATTAACCGAACATCGCAACCGTACGGCTAAACGAACCGACATCCGAGATATTTTTGAGCACATTTTGAGTTCCCTATACTTTAACTTCATTTTAGAGCTTTGAAATGGGGTTAACGGGCCTTAAACGTGTCAGAAATGCCTTATATGCACTGCAGGGACCAAAACTGTAATTCTGCCAAACTTGTACCCTACGATGCGCAGGCACTTTTTGCCCTACGATGCGTAGGGGGTCTTCAGACCAGATGCAGTGTTTTTAACAGCAGGTTGCAGCTGTTTGATTCCCACCCACACATTCTCAATTGCCTAGTCAGCTGATAAGGATCATGTTTTAGCTACCATGAGTTTCCAACAAGTGTACGCACAAGATACGAGCACGTTTTCCATGAAACGATCTTAACGGTGGACCTTTTACTATAAATACCCCACCCCCCATGCTTCATAATCACTAGAATTTTGATCTTAGAAACTCTAAGTTGAAACCATTGTTTCATACCTGAGATTCTCGGATCGAAATTAGCATTCGGGGACCCTTCGTAAGTATTCTTTCGTTCTTTTATTGCTTTTCGAGTCTTTCGAGTCTGAAAGTCAAACTTTGTTTGACTTTCTACATTGACCAGTTATGGTCAATGCGAAGTTCGTTTGAACTTCGCAACGTGAGTGTAATCACGTTGGTTATAGTTCCTTGGGACTATGCCTACTGATTACCACGTTGTCTAGGGTCGTAGGGTAAGCGATCTAATAAATCGCTTATACCTCGAACCTGACCCATTTGGTCGATCATTAGGATCCGACCAAACACATTAGGTGACCATAGTATATAGGGAATAACCTTCCGAGGTTATACCTTATGGTCGCTTCGTTTGAATAGTTGTATGATAGGTAGTTTATATGCCTTAGGTAAATTACCAGAATACCCTTTTCATGTATAATTGGTAATTAAGCATATGTAACCTAAACTTTTGTCACATAACTGATTATGTAACATGTTTAGGCATATAACACTTGTCGTAGGACTAGTTAGGCGGTCCGAACGCGTTTCACACGAACGATGCGTTAAAGTAGCATAAGCTACCTAAACGGGTCGTAATGGGTCGTAAACAATTATGTTAGGTTTCATTTAGTATGTAGGCTTTGTTAAACCAAATGACACGAGTCTCTCCACTCGTTTGGTTTACAAACCCTAATGCTACCCGATCTTCCGATTTAGGTCCGGTTTATTAACATAGTTACATATATTAGGTGCCGTTTGATTTCCGTGATCTCTAGCGTTGCTTGGTGGTTATCTTAGGACTTCTGAGCAATCTCAAGTGAGTACATAGACCCCTCTTTTACTGTTTTCCAAACTGTTTTGGGGTGGAACACATGTGCCTACTTGTTACTTTCATGCTTTCCTGTTTTCACAACATATACTTACTATGTTCATTAGTACATTTATAGTACATGATTTCATTACATTTTATGCTATGTATGCCCATTGCGTGTGTACTTAGTACATTGTTTTACATTTACATTTTATGCTATGTATGTCCATTGCGTGCATACTTAGTACATCGTTTTCATCACATGCTTACATTTTGTTATGACATTTGGGTTGTTTACAATGGAACAATACATTCATTAACATTAGCTACGCCGTTTGTTAGTAGGAAGTGGTACCATAGGAATTGACAACTCCCGTTCCGGACATCCCAGGGAAAGGGGATGAAAGGAATGGCCGAATTCGATGTACATAATTTAGATAAACCTTTAAGTGGTTTAAGGGTTTATCGCCGCAGTCTCAAGGCTTGGATGTATGCATTTTAACAATACCGCATAGATGTTCGTATCAGTATAGCATGCATTTACACAAAACATAACGTTGATTTAAACCGAGTTTTACTTCAATACTATGTTCTTGTGCATATGGTTTAGTTGATACATTTCACTAGCCATACATATCATTTTGGTTACATATTACATGATTTACATTGATCATGCATTTACACAAAACATAGCTTTGATTTAAACCAAGTTTTACTTCAATACTATGTTCTTGTGCATATGGTTTAGTTGATACATTTCACTAGCCATACATATCATTTTGGTTACACATTACATGATTTACATTGATCATGCATTTACACAAAACATAGCTTTGATTTAAACCAAGTTTTACTTCAATACTATGTTCTTGTGCATATGGTTTAGTTGATACATTTCACTAGCCATACATATCATTTTGGTTACACATTACATGGTTTACATTTGACACATAAACACTTTTGACATTGGTTATACATTACATGATTTACATTAGACATGAACATTTTACTTTGGTAGTTTGGTTTGAGTAAGTGATTAAGTAACGATGCGTGTGTAATATGATACAAGCATGGTGGATACGCCGCTGGTACTTCCTATATATAAGTGTTTGTATGGTATTACATATCGTAGCGTTATTTGAATCATTTCAGTTTTTGACATATAACATTTCATACAAATAACATACTTTTCACAAGACATTGTTTTACAAAACAACTTATCTTTTACAAACTCATTTTACTTGGTTATTCATTTAACCATACATTATTCTCTTATTTATACATATCATCTGATCTTATCGTTTTTCAAATGATTTACAAAACAAAGCAAATTACAAGGTTCATGACTAAACATTTTCTCAAACATAAGTCATGAAACCTATTTTCACAAAACCTATGTATCTCACAGGCATTTTTATGCTGACGTACCTATTTTCACATGTGTTTTTCAGGAGCTGTTGCATAAGATGATCAAGATACACATAGGCAGACTTGGGCTTTAGTGACAATAAAAGATGCAAGACTAGTTAATTATGTTGTATTTCTTTGTTTGTTAAGACATTGTAACACTTTTAATCAATAAAACGAAACTTAAATTTCCATGGTTGTGAAACATTAATTCTATTACAACACTCCCCGATGTTTCCGCCACGTTTTGTATGTTCTACGTGGTCGGGGTGTGACAAAAAAGATGGTATCAGAGCTCATGGTTATAGGGAATTAGGTTATTAGTAATACTTTGACCTAGTCTATAACCTTCTTAGGACCCTAACGCAAGTTTACTTGTGTTTAGTCATAAAACAATACAGTCACCTATCCTTAGGCGACAACCACAACAAGAACATAAATTTCAAAACCGCTTTGAAAACTAATCATCTGTTCTAGGATGATTAATTACAAGGTTTTGAACCCCTTTGAATTTTCAAAATCTCGTCAAGGTTTTGGGTTTTAAATAATGTGAACACGTGCAAACTGGAAGGGTGAATGCCTGTATTCTGGGTTTTCTGTCTAGGCAAGCACTTCGTATACATCTCATCAGACGCAAGACCAGTTGTGCTTACCTGGGAATTCTTGGGATGAGTGTTCACTTATAGGCGAGCATGTCTTCGCGATACATTATTTTTGACCCATTTACTTTGATTAGTCACCGTCTCATTTGTTTGCCTTAGGTAACAAACAAATGATCGCAATTTCTATGCGTTGTCATTTTGTTTTATTCGTCCAATAACCTTTCACTTGCTTCTTCCTCTGTCTTTCATTTTCTTTTAGAATGTCTATTCCTCTCAGCACTGGTCAAATGCCCGAGCGAACAGCCAAATTTGTCCAGCAAATTGGCGAAGTGATTCAGAGGACTGTGGATTTAGGTATTGCCATGGCTCGTCTCAACAATGAAGCCTCTCGTCTCGACAATGAAGCCACTCAAGAGCCACTGAAGGAAGCAGAAGTCAAGACTGCACCAAAGTCAAGGAAGCGTAAGGCTTCAAGGAAACCCGCAGCGGTTACACCTAATCAAGCGGGACCTAGCCAAGTGGCAAGGCCACCAGTTAGGAAGCCGTACTTAGGAACTGCTCCTAGGTGCAAGCGATGTAACGGTCATCATTCAAACCTCATACCCTGCTCCAAATGCACCTACTGTGGACGGTTGGGACATTTGATTAACACATGCCGCTTTGCTATCCAGAACAAAGCTGTTGCAAATCTTGCTGCTACCCAACTCCAAGTCAACCCTACTCAAGCTCGTTTTCCGCCTGGTACTTGCTACAACTGTGGCGATACGAGCCATTTCAGGAACAACTGCCCAAGGCTTGCTAATGCAAATCCAACCCACGGATGAGCATTCGACTGAACAAAGGATGTTGCTGTCTTATGCCTTTGTTTCTTTTGTTTTCAAGTAATGTGAAACAATCTGTCTTGTTCAAAAATAAAAGTTGTTGTTCACAATTCTGATATACAAGTATAATTACATGTGTTTATGGCATTTCCCTATAATACCTGTATTAAGGAACTATGTTCCTTACAAACTACTCTTGTGATTCTCTTTTTCAAATGATCGCTCATGATTCCCTCGAAAATTTTAAGTACTCGTTTCATTCTAAGATACGAAGTACAGAAAATAAAGTGACATTATGAGTAATCATGCTTCAGCACATCTTTACCTTTAAATCCTTGGTTAAATAACTAAGGGTATTTCCAAATCTCATACCCATTACGTTTTGATTTTTCAACATATACAGTACAAGTATTTCAACACAATCTTCATGATCTCAAAACATTTCATATAGTTTGAAAACAATTTTTCTAAATACATTATCTATGTTATTTCAAAAACATTTGCCATGTTATCAAAACCAACCTTCCTAATTTCAAAATATTTCATATAGTCTGAAAACAATATTAACACAGTACATTTTCTCATCAAGTGCATGATTTCGAAAAGCATCATTCATGTCTTTCAAAAACCTTATACATAATTTCAAAATTCATCTCGCATGATTTTAAAACATTTTCATAAATATACTTACCTAGTACACCTACTTTATGATTTCAAAAGTATTATATATAAGGTTTCAAAAATGTTAAACACATTTTTCTTAAAAGAACCCCATGCATAGTTTTCAAAAATATTTTTCCACATACATTGACTTAACCTTCAAATTCTGCTTCATATGTCGCCTTGACATAACAAGCATCTCAACTTCATAAGTATTTTACTTCATATTTGACCTACGCACATCAAGTGCAAGGTTTCAAAACATCTCCTACTTCTAAAATCCATATGGGATCTTTTTATCTTCACATTTAGACCCTTGTGGATAATCATCATTCAAATCAGAGTCCTTAATTGGATTCCTTATGTACCTAAATTCGAACATTTCGGTTCCTTATAATCGAAATCGAATTTTTCTTTTAAAAATCTTTCTATCTTTATAGTTAGATTCTTGATAATGTTTAAAGTACCAAATGAAATCCACGAGATGGATTCCTAGTGTGCTTTAAATACATGTGCTCTGTTAGCAGAACAAATTTCTAGTTAAACAATTTTGTGGTTATGTGACTATGTGTTTATTCATCTTATGTTTTCTTTTATGCATTTTTGTGTTTTTAATATTCTGGATATTCGTTATCCAAATCCTCGCAGGATCTTTCATATCTTCATATGAGGGATTCGTAGCAGGATATTCAAAAGGTACTACCTTCAATCCTTAATGGGCTTCTATGTAATAGTTAAGACCCTTGGATTATATAGTACTACTCCATGATTCATAAGAGACCCTCTTAGTGGTCTAGTCAAAAAGATTGATTTACAATCTGGTTAAAGAATGACATCTAGTGATATAGCTGAACAGACTCCTTGATAGTCTATTTAGATCATTTAATGATTTAATTAAAAGGACTCTATGGCGGTCTAGTCACACTCATCACAGGATTGTTCATTTGGTTTTACCCTACATATTATAAAATAGACTGTGCGAACTGTGCAAGGAATTGTCTAATTATGGACGCGTACATAATTATGAGATACAGTGCACGGTAACCACAGTAAGATTTATTATGTGTAAGAACCGATAGTGACAACAATAACGAAATGAGAACGATGTAATGGAGGTATGGTGGACGCACCAATGACGCTTCATATACTTGTATATAAGTGTCCCTCTTACATTGCAAACATAATGTTATTAAGGTTACTAGAAGTTCAAGAACCCTAACCAATTTTGTTCGATCTTTTCGACTTCATGTTTTCAAACTCACACAAGTTTCCCCTAGATAAAATTTCGGGACGAAATTTCCTAAAGTAGGGGAGACTGTAACACCTGTGCCTCCACGGCCATCAAACAAATACCAAACCAATGAAATATTATATTTCATACTCTAAATCGCTTTCTAGAAGGTTATACGCGCACTGATGCGTAAATATAACCAGTTTAATGCAACAAACACTCCGGAATAGTGACATAGGCTTAACATACCTTAAATAACCTTTACATAACTTAGAAATAAGTTTTGAAGGCTTTGGTATGGCAAAATCAAGTTAAATCGCTTACAGGGACTAAAGTTGACAAACTACAAAAGTATGCCAATTTGAACTGTAACAGACATTCCGGAACATGACCATAAGTTAAACACACCATAAATATCCTTTACATAGCTTAGAAATAGGCTTTAAGGGGTTCGGTGTGCTAAAATAAACTTTTGGGTCATTCAGGGACTAAAAGTGTCAAAAAGTGCACAAGTTTGAATTTTCGCGCATAACTTACGTTCTGAATACATCCGGACATCCAAAAATTTATGTAAGCACTAAAATAATTTATTTTAGTGTTCGGCATAAGAAAAATCCATTCGTCGCGTCATTTGGATCGTTTTTCGCGCTTATGCGCATTCCGTCGTAATTAACCGAACATCGCAACCGTACGGCTAAACGAACCGACATCCGAGATATTTTTGAGCACATTTTGAGTTCCCTATACTTTAACTTCATTTTAGAGCTTTGAAATGGGGTTAACGGGCCTTAAACGTGTCAGAAATGCCTTATATGCACTGCAGGGACCAAAACTGTAATTCTGCCAAACTTGTACCCTACGATGCGCAGGCACTTTTTGCCCTACGATGCGTAGGGGGTCTTCAGACTAGATGCAGTGTTTTTAACAGCAGGTTGCAGCTGTTTGATTCCCACCCACACATTCTCAATTGCCTAGTCAGCTGATAAGGATCATGTTTTAGCTACCATGAGTTTCCAACAAGTGTACGCACAAGATACGAGCACGTTTTCCATGAAACGATCTTAACGGTGGACCTTTTACTATAAATACCCCACCCCCCATGCTTCATAATCACTAGAATTTTGATCTTAGAAACTCTAAGTTGAAACCATTGTTTCATACCTGAGATTCTCGGATCGAAATTAGCATTCGGGGACCCTTCGTAAGTATTCTTTCGTTCTTTTATTGCTTTTCGAGTCTTTCGAGTCTGAAAGTCAAACTTTGTTTGACTTTCTACATTGACCAGTTATGGTCAATGCGAAGTTCGTTTGAACTTCGCAACGTGAGTGTAATCACGTTGGTTATAGTTCCTTGGGACTATGCCTACTGATTACCACGTTGTCTAGGGTCGTAGGGTAAGCGATCTAATAAATCGCTTATACCTCGAACCCGACCCATTTGGTCGATCATTAGGATCCGACCAAACACATTAGGTGACCATAGTATATAGGGAATAACCTTCCGAGGTTATACCTTATGGTCGCTTCGTTTGAATAGTTGTATGATAGGTAGTTTATATGCCTTAGGTAAATTACCAGAATACCCTTTTCATGTATAATTGGTAATTAAGCATATGTAACCTAAACTTTTGTCACATAACTGATTATGTAACATGTTTAGGCATATAACACTTGTCGTAGGACTAGTTAGGCGGTCCGAACGCGTTTCACACGAACGATGCGTTAAAGTAGCATAAGCTACCTAAACGGGTCGTAATGGGTCGTAAACAATTATGTTAGGTTTCATTTAGTATGTAGGCTTTGTTAAACCAAATGACACGAGTCTCTACACTCGTTTGGTTTACAAACCCTAATGCTACCCGATCTTCCGATTTAGGTCCGGTTTATTAACATAGTTACATATATTAGGTGCCGTTTGATTTTCGTGATCTCTAGCGTTGCTTGGTGGTTATCTTAGGACTTCTGAGCAATCTCAAGTGAGTACATAGACCCCTCTTTTACTGTTTTCCAAACTGTTTTGGGGTGGAACACATGTGCCTACTTGTTACTTTCATGCTTTCCTGTTTTCACAACATATACTTACTATGTTCATTAGTACATTTATAGTACATGATTTCATTACATTTTATGCTATGTATGCCCATTGCGTGTGTACTTAGTACATTGTTTTACATTTACATTTTATGCTATGTATGTCCATTGCGTGCATACTTAGTACATCGTTTTCATCACATGCTTACATTTTGTTATGACATTTGGGTTGTTTACAATGGAACAATACATTCATTAACATTAGCTACGCCGTTTGTTAGTAGGAAGTGGTACCATAGGAATTGACAACTCCCGTTCCGGACATCCCAGGGAAAGGGGATGAAAGGAATGACCGAATTCGATGTACATAATTTAGATAAACCTTTAAGTGGTTTAAGGGTTTATCGCCGCAGTCTCAAGGCTTGGATGTATGCATTTTAACAATACCGCATAGATGTTCGTATCAGTATAGCATGCATTTACACAAAACATAACGTTGATTTAAACCGAGTTTTACTTCAATACTATGCTCTTGTGCATATGGTTTAGTTGATACATTTCACTAGCCATACATATCATTTTGGTTACATATTACATGATTTACATTGATCATGCATTTACACAAAACATAGCTTTGATTTAAACCAAGTTTTACTTCAATACTATGTTCTTGTGCATATGGTTTAGTTGATACATTTCACTAGCCATACATATCATTTTGGTTACACATTACATGATTTACATTGATCATGCATTTACACAAAACATAGCTTTGATTTAAACCAAGTTTTACTTCAATACTATGTTCTTGTGCATATGGTTTAGTTGATACATTTCACTAGCCATACATATCATTTTGGTTACACATTACATGGTTTACATTTGACACATAAACACTTTTGACATTGGTTATACATTACATGATTTACATTAGACATGAACATTTTACTTTGGTAGTTTGGTTTGAGTAAGTGATTAAGTAACGATGCGTGTGTAATATGATACAAGCATGGTGGATACGCCGCTGGTACTTCCTATATATAAGTGTTTGTATGGTATTACATATCGTAGCGTTATTTGAATCATTTCAGTTTTTGACATATAACATTTCATACAAATAACATACTTTTCACAAGACATTGTTTTACAAAACAACTTATCTTTTACAAACTCATTTTACTTGGTTATTCATTTAACCATACATTATTCTCTTATTTATACATATCATCTGATCTTATCGTTTTTCAAATGATTTACAAAACAAAGCAAATTACAAGGTTCATGACTAAACATTTTCTCAAACATAAGTCATGAAACCTATTTTCACAAAACCTATGTATCTCACAGGCATTTTTATGCTGACGTACCTATTTTCACATGTGTTTTTCAGGAGCTGTTGCATAAGATGATCAAGATACACATAGGCAGACTTGGGCTTTAGTGACAATAAAAGATGCAAGACTAGTTAATTATGTTGTATTTCTTTGTTTGTTAAGACATTGTAACACTTTTAATCAATAAAACGAAACTTAAATTTCCATGGTTGTGAAACATTAATTCTGTTACAACACTCCCCGATGTTTCCGCCACGTTTTGTATGTTCTACGTGGTCGGGGTGTGACAACACCCGAGATATTTTTGAACACATTTTAAGTTCCCTATACTTTAACTTCATTTTAGAGCTTTGAAATGGGGTTAACAGGGCTTAAACGTGTCAAAAAAACGCATCGAAAACCAAGTTTTGAGGTTGCAGGGACTGAAACTGTAAATCTGCCAAACTAGGTCCGTAAACAGGGGCCAGATGCAGCAAAACATTTTTTTTCATCTTTTAACAGCCCTTAACACTCTCCAAAGGTCAAGTGCCAAGTGTCAAACTCTTATGGTGAGTGGCCTTTTTGGGTACCATAAGGTTCCGACACATGTACGGATGAGATTAAGGCACGTATTTCGACAAACGATCCTAATGGTGGACCATTCACTATAAATACCCCTTGCCATCCAACCTCTAAACTCACTAGAATCTGATCTCAAATGCTCTAAGTTGAAACCTTTGTTTCATACCTGAGCTATTTTGATCTAGATTAGCATTCGGGGACCCTACGTGAGTATTCTTTCGTTCTTTTATTGCTTTTCGAGTCTGAAAGTCAAACTTTGTTTGACTTTCTGCATTGACCAGCTTATGGTCAATGCAAAGTTCGTTTGAACTTCGCAACGTGATTGTAATCACGATGGTTATAGTCCTTTGTGACTATACCTACTGATTACCACGTTATCTAGGCTCAGTGACGAGCCGTAGTTTCGGTCAGAATACGTATTCTTGCGTATTTTGTAACCAAACTACTTATGGGTATCAAAACCGTTTGTTTTGATACCAAACATGTTTTCTAAACTTAGTTAAGCATGTTTTAACATGCTTAGCTCGTCACTTTTAGTTTAGTGCTTATATAGGGTCGTAAGGTAAGCGATTTAAACAATCGCTTATACTTTCGAACCCGACCCGTTTGGTCGATCATTAGGATCCGACCAAGCACATTAGGTGACCATAGTATATAGGGAATAACCTTCCGAGGTTATACCTTACGGTCGCTTCGTTTAAGTAGTTGTATGATAGGTAGCTTATATGCCTTAGGTAAATTACCAAAATGCCCTTTTGACGCCAAAATTCATTTTAAGTATATGTAACATAACTTTTGACATCTAAACTGATTTGACAACAATATTAGACATGTTAAGGCATATGTTACTTGTCATAGGACTAGTTAGGCGGTCCGAACGCGTTTTACGCGAACGACGCGTTAAAGTAGCATAAGCTACCTAAACGGGTCGTAATGGGTCGTAAGCACTTAGGTTAGGTTTCACTTAGTATGTAGGCTTTGTTAAACCATGCTACATGAGTTCCCATACTCATTTGGTTTACGAGCCCTCATTCTATCCGATCTTCCGATTTAGGTCCGGTTTATTAATGTAGTTACCTATATTAGGTGCCGTTTGATATTCCGAGATCTCTAGCATTGCTTGGTGGTTATCTTAGGACTTCTGAGCAATCTCAAGTGAGTACATAGACCCCTCTTTTACTGTTTTCCAAACGTTTTGGGGTGAAACACATGTGCCTACCTCTTACTTTCATGCTTTTCCATGTTTTCATATCATATGCTTGCTATGTTCATTAGTACACTATTAGTACATCGTTTTACATTACATTTTATGCTATGTATGTCCATTTAGTTCATACTTAGTACATCGTTTCACATCACATCACATGCTATGTATGTTCATTTATTTGCATACTTAGTACATTTGTTTTCATCACATGCTTACATTTTGTTATGACATTTGGTTTGTTTAAATGAGACAATGTACATTCATTAACACCGATCATGCCGCTCGGTAGTAGGTAGTGGTACCACAGGACTTGACAAATCCCATTCCTGAAATCTCGGGTTTTGTTTGGACGTAAGGAATGACCGAATCCGAATACATATTCTTTTGATAACTCATTTTTACATAGTTATCCGACTGTCGCAAGGCTTGGATGTATGAATTTTTACAATACCGCATGTATGAATTTTTACAATACCGCATAAATGTTCATATTCAGTATAGCATGCATATATTTTACAAAACATAACTTTGATTTAAACCAAGTTTTACTTCAATACTTTGTTTTGTGCATTTCATCTATGGTTTAGTTGATGCATTTCACTAGCCATACATAAACATTTGTTACACATTACTTGACTACTTTTGGACTATCAACATTTGACATGGTTTATACAAGGACTTTTGACAATTGGTTTAAACATAGACATCTTATATTGGTGGTTTGGTTTGAGTAAGTGATTTAAGTAACGAGGCGTGTGTAATATGATACAAGCATGGTGGATACGCCGCTGGTACTTCCTATATATAAGTGATTGTATGGTATTACATATCGTTGCGTTATTTGAAATCATTTCAATTTAGACATATAACATTTTATACAAATAACATACTTTTCACAATACATTGTTTTACAAACAACTTAACTTATACAAACTCATTTTTACATGGTTATTCATTTAACCATGCATTATTCTCTTATTTATACGTATCATCTGAACTTATTGTTTTTCAAATGATTTACAAAGACAAAGCAAATTACAAGGTTCATGACTAAACATTTTCTTAAACAGATGTCATGAATCTTATTTTCACAAAACCTATGTACTCGCCGGCATTTTTATGCTGACGTACCTATTTTCACATGTGTTTCAGGAAATGAAGCACAGGATTGATCAAGATACACTTAGGCGGACATGGGCCTTAGTGACAATAAAAGATGCAAGACTAGTTATTTTGTTATGTTTCTTTGATTGTCAAGACATTGTAACTCTTTTAATCAATAAAACAATATTTCAAGTTCCATGTGTTATGAAACAATGATTCTGTTACAACACTCCTCGATGTTTCCGCCACGTTTTGTAGGTTCTACGTGGTCGGGGTGTGACACTTCATATGAATTTATTTGGTCCTGTGAATGTCAAAAGTATTACAGGAGATTACTACTGTTTGGTCGTTACTGATGATTATTCCAGATTTTCGTGGGTTTCTTTCTTGAAGACGAAACGTTTGACAGTTTGATGGCGTTATTCAAAAAGATTGAGAATCTGTACCAAAGGCGTATCAAAAGAATTAGAAGTGATAATGGTACTGAATTCAAGAACAGCAAGATGGAAGAATTTTGTGATGAAAGAGGTATTTTGCATGAATTTAGTGCTCCGTATACTCCGCAGCAGAATGGAGTTGCAGAACGCAAAAACCGGACACTAATCGAGATGGCTAGAACTATGCTCGCAGATTCAAAGTTACCAATAAATTTTTAGGCTGAAGCTGTTTCTGCCGCATGCTATACGCTCAACAGGGTTCTCACTGTCAAGAAGTTCAACAAAACATGCTTTGAGCTAATCAATAACCGTAAACCGAATTTGAAATATCTAGAACCATTCGGGTCACCTTGTACTGTTATAGAGCCTCATGGAAAGTTTGGTCCGAAGTGCATTGAGGGAATATTTGTTGGTTATGCAAATCCGATGCGACGTGTCTTCGTTCCAAGTGAGAAGCGGATTATTGAAGCTGGAAATGTTGAATGTCAAGGTTATACTATGCCGCCGCAGAGTCCAGGAGATTCATGGCGTTATCATTATGACAAACTGTGGGATTCGTTTGACATGAGAGAAGAATCAGAGGAAGATGAAGATTTCTTTGATGAGTTGGATATTTTGCGTGAATATGAGTCACAGCTAAGGTTCCCAGCTGAGTATTCTAGGCGACCACAGGAAACTTCAAATGATGATGAAGCAGGTCCGAGTAATGCTGGTAAACATGATGATGTCCAACAGAATGAAGTTGCTCAGGATAATCAGTCGGTTCAGAATGATAATCAAGAAACTGAAAACATGCCAGTCTTTGATCATGGTGATTCACATTCTGAGGGGGAGCAAATTCCGATTTCAAGTCAAACAAACCAAGTTGGTGAACTAGATGCAGATCAGAATGTTACTAATCTGGAGGGAAATGTAGATGTTCCAAGCGAAGTAATGCCGCGAACTTTTTCATATCATCCAGAGGAGTTGATCATAGGAGAATTGCAGACAGGCGTTCGCACTCGAAGACAGATTGATAAAGGGCTTACATGTTTTTATACAACAGTTGCTCCTTTGCAAACTGAATTCTCATTGAGTTGTTTTATCTCGCAGGTTGAGCCAAGAACTTACAAAGAGGCGCTTACTGAAGACTCTTGGGTCAATGCAATGCAGGAGGAACTGAGCCAATTCGAGAAATTAGGAGTGTGGAAGTTAGTTGATTTGCCGGATGGTCATAGAAAAATCAATACAAAATGGGTATTTAAGTGTAAGAGAGACGACAGAGGAGTTGTTGTAAGGAACAAAGCTCGACTCGTTGTTCAGGGTTTTAGTCAATAGGAGGGGATTGATTTTACAGAAGTCTATGCTCCTGTAAGACGACTAGAGGCAATCATAATTTTCCTTGCATTTGCGTCTTGGAAGAACTTCAAAGTATATCAGCTAGATGTAAAATCGGCTTTTCTTTATGGGAAGGTCAAAGAGGAGGTTTATGTCGGACAGCCGCCGGGCTTTACCGATCCAATCCAAAAAAACAAGGTCTACTTATTGGACAAAGCGCTGTATGGTTTACACCAGGCCCCGAGAGCTTGGTACGAGACTTTGTCTCAACACCTACTAGCCAACAAGTTCATTCGTGGAAAAGTGGATACCACTCTCTTCACTAAAGAGGTCGACGGTCATCTTCTGATAGTTCAGATTTATGTGGACGATATAATCTTTGGGTCGACAAATGAAAATCTATGCAAAGATTTTGAATCAGTGATGAAGCAAAAGTTCGAAATGTCATCAATGGGGGAGATGAAATTCTTTTTGGGTCTACAAGTTGAACAACTACCTGAGGGAATTTTCATTCATCAGACGAAGTACGTTCATGATATTCTAGAGAAATTTGGGATGTCAAGTTCTACTCCAGCTGCTACCCCACTTGCAACAAATCATGGGATTCACCCAGATCTCACCGGAGACAGGGCTGATGAAACATTTTACCGTTCCATGATAGGTTCTTTAATGTACCTAACTGCTTCACGTCCTGATATCATGTACCCAACGTGCCTCGCAGCAAGATTTCAATCTAACCTGAGAGCTTCGCATATGATCATTGTGAAGAGGATATTGCGCTACTTGAAAGGAACTCCTTCATTGGGGTTGTGGTATCCTAGTAAAGGCGATTTTACGCTCGCAGGGTATTCCGATTCAGATTTCGGATGCTGCAAAGTCAATTCCAAATCAACAACTGCAGGATGCCAGTTCTTTGGACCTAGATTGGTTACCTGGCAGTGTAAGAAACAAACGTTTGTGGCGCTATCTACATGTGAAGCAGAGTACGTTTCTGCTAGCAGTTGCTGCTCTCAGATCCTGTGGATACAGCAACAGATGCGCGACTATGGTTTGCAGTTTCTTAACACACCTCTTTTTGTTGATAATGAGGCCGCTATAAATATAACAAAGAATCCAGTACATCACGCTAAAACTAAACACATAGAAATTCGTCATCACTTTATTCGTGATTGCTTTGAGAAAAAGTTGATACGAATTGAGAAAATCCACACTGACGAACAGAAAGCAGATTTACATACCAAAGCTTTTGATAAAAACCGGTTTAAATATTTGTTAAAACTGAATGGTATGAAGCTTCTTTCGGTGTCGGATGGCATTATTGGCGTTGATGAGAGTACTGTTGCGGAAGAAGACGAGAAACAATCTGCAATGGTTTGTCGATTTTTTACTTGTTTTGGTATTTAGGGGGAGTAGATAGTTGTATATAGATATATTTTCAGAAAATACAAAAACAGTAAAAAATGTAAAAATACAAAAACATGATGAAATCTGAAAAAGAGATTGTGTATATAGGGAAAATGATAGTACATCGGCTAGACAATTACAGTATGCTAAAGATTTGTAAAGTTTAAATGAGTTAAACAGTATCACTAATGATGTGTCGATAGGTTTTCGCACATTTAGTAGATTATTCGGGATATAAACCTAAAATTTCAAACTTGTGAAATTCGTGGGGAACACTACTTGGATATATAGGTAACCCCTGAAATCTCGTTTGAAAGGTCTCATAATCTGATATACTAGGTTTTTATACTCAATGATGTCTGGGGTATTATTCCGGGACTTCTGCTGAACGGTAGTTCTGACCTAGTCCTTGGATAATACTTTCCGCAAATGCTTGAAACATAGCATAAACCCTCAGCATGCAGACGAAACAATAAAATTGATAGTCGCTGCTGTTGTAGTTAAAAGATCCTCTAAAGGGGACATACCGTAAAGTCGAAGCTGATATCTCTCTGCGTATACGGAAGTATCGACCTGAGATCCCTCGGCCCTCGCATTACCTAATTTATATACAGATATCATTGTAGTATACTCACCTGTAAGACTGAATATTGGGATTCTGGATACGTGAGTATATTCAAGAGGTGGGACACATGAATGAGCTAAGTTCATAAGACATCTAAATCGTATCCTGAGTAAATTGAAATTTGTGTGGGAATTTAAGATGGATCAGTATATCGACAATCGAGGTGAATTGTTTAAGTCTGAGTATGAAATGAAGCTTAACGGTACTTGTAATTTGTCTGATAGCTGATATGATTCCCTGACACGCTCGCCAAAAATATGTTTGTAAATAGTTTACTTTGTTTACTTTCTGCAATTTAAGTTTTCTGTATTTCATTTCTTAGTTTAGAACACTTTATAAAATCCAAAAAAAAAATTATTTCTGCTTTATTTTTGATAAACCAAAGTGGAGAGTTGATTGTTGGATTCTCAGATGATTGAAGCAGATGCAGTAGATTCTGGGCTGAAGAATGAGGAGAGCTTATCTTTGATAGAGTTTGAATTATTGAAAAGTCAAAAACAAGTTCATTAACTTGATACTTGTTATTTTCAGAAAATGTGTAAATATTTTCAAAATCAGTTTGATTCGTCAAAAGATCAACCTAGGTCATTAAATTGAACTTGGTAGATTAATCGAGTGATCAGGGTCATTAACTTGGACCTGAATACTTGAGTGGATTTCTAAAGCTGATTGAGTTTGTGATTTATTGTTGAAAAGATAAGGTTGTAATGATTGATGTTTGAGAAACAGGTTTTGGACTTCATCATTCCCACGGAAGCTAAATGTTAAAGCTTGAACCAGATCAAGACCTCAGATTCTAGCATATTGAGAGGGGGAGTCTGTGAAAGGGGGAGTCTGGATCAACAGTCAAAGGGAAGTTTGAAGATGGAGCTAGTACAAGATCCTAAACCTGTGAAGATAGAGTGCTTATGATGAAAAGACAGAGAGTTGAAGAAAAGACCAAGACTGAAGACTCGGAGCTGAAGACTTCGTCAACATCCAAGGGGGAGTCTGTTGATGCATGGAATGTCTGTTGACTACGTTTAGTTAAGTCTTAGGTCAAGATAGTCAAGATAGGAGCTTAAAAGTCAAATTAGGTCTTAATGTATAGGTTTCGCTTCAATGTACATAGTTATTAGGTGATTTCGCTTATAAGTCAAGGGTTTCGCTCATAGGGTCCTCATGTGGTTTCGCTTATAAGGTTTGTAGGGGGTTTCGCTTATGTGTCTTGTCATAAGAGCGAAACCACAGGCACTATATATAGGTATTATAAGCGAAACCTGGTCATTCATGTCTGAACATTGGAGCGAAACCTGGTCATTAGCTTTGTAACGAAACTCAGTCAAAATCATTCTAGAAAGCTTATAAAGAGAAGGAATTGAAGAGGAAAAGCTGTGTAGCTTCGTGTATACTGATTCCGCCTTTATATGTGAAGATGAACGTCCTTGACTGACTTTTCAGGGTCATAAAACGGTCCAACATATATCATATTTTGTCAAACTTGAAAGTATATTATTTTTGAGTGTATGAAAATATTTATTTTCATAAACAACTTAAAAATATATTATTTTGATGGAAACTAAAAATATATATTTTTCAAGTCTTGATCTTAAAAATAAATTATTTTTAAGACATATGTGAACATTTACATTTGTTAAGTCAAAAATATAGATGTTTTCTATAAACATATCTTAATATATATATATATATTAAGAATGCAAAGATTATGGTTATAATTGTACAAAAACAATATTCTGGAAAAATTAAATATATCAAGTATGAAATAATTAATAAATACAAGAAAACACGTATTCCTGTACATACAAATACATGCCAACATATACTACCAACGCTTAGTAAAATTACCCTTATACAAGTATTATACATAAATATGAGAACACAAAGAGAAATAAGCAACCTACTCATAATACAAGTATACCTATACTTGGGAATACTTAAAAATGTATAATACTCAATAAACGGTATTTGGTTATGAAAACAACAAAGACACATATATGGAAACCATATATCAAAACGAGTTAAAAATATATTATTTTTAACGAAACCCTTAAATGATATACATGCAATGCATGCAAATAATATAAGTTAAAATATAATATTTTAACTAATATACAAAACCTTGAGTTTTATATAATTATGAGAAATTATATAAAGACATCATACACTAAAAGTGCAACTCAAAACAAAAACAAATCCAAAACAAGTCTTAATAAGTGTTTAAGACTAAGCATCGTTACAAGACCGAAGTGTCTAACAAAACCTAGCACGTTTGTAGGTTGCAAAATGAACCCAGGAAACCGCATTTGAGTACGCACTTTGCATGGACGCAAGCTTGTGAGTTCATGTCCCCCTTTTCTTTTAACGTTTTTGGTTTACCACTTTCGGGGGGAAATACATGTCAAACTTGGTTATGATTAAGCTAAGGAATGAACTCTTAGATCATGTGAGCATAGACTGTAACTGAGGTGCCATTAATCCTTTTAAGGACCATAGAACAAAGGTTAGATCTAATGGGTACGGGGCGAGCCCCACTCACGGTCCATGGGTGACCACTTAGAGTGCTGTTGTGTCCTAGTCGAGAGTGAACCGGCACTAAAAATTGCCTACTCCGGTTGAGTACCTCCTATGTCGTCACATATATTAATGTCCTTGCAAAACATTAATGATCAACATGTTCATAGACGCTTTACATACCTACTTACAAAACTGAACTTTCACATGTTTTTGAGATTTATTTGATGCGCATACACATAAAACACATGAACTCGCTCAACTTTTGTTGATGTTTTCAACTTACATGTATTTCAGTAAAATAGATGGATTTTGGTGCCAGCGCTGTTTACAAGCTTTTGAGTTACAAGTCTCGATGTCTTCCACTTTTGGAGGGTTTGATTCATATATCTCATCCTTGATGAGATATAGGATGCAAAGCCCCATGAATCTAAACTTTTGTTAATCAAGTCTTTATGGAACTTTAAAACTTATGATGGTTTGTAACTTAACTATATACTTGTGATGGTTTTAAACTTGAACAACTTGTGGTTTGTAGTATTTTGGAACTTGTGAATGGATGAACATCGCTTATTTTAACCATGTAGTTGTTTATTATGATCGAATGCAATGAAAACTGGTCAAGTCACACACACACGCTTCCGCAAAAGACATGGTGTGACAATGTATGAAAAACAATATATATGTATGTAATGGTATAAACAAAGTATGTTACATTCTCGAAATGATTTCATTGATCCAATACGTACAATATTACAAGAGTTTGAAATGAAAGTACAAGTTTAAAATGCACGTGAAAAATACGGATATTACATTAGGTATGGGAGAACACCTATGGCCCCGCATTCTAAAAGAACTTATAATGGAGATGGATCAAAATAGATTGACATGGTGGCGTATATTCGAAAGATGGGCCGAAGGACATTTTTACTGGTTTCGTAGCAACCTCGTTTGGAATATAGTGAAACGTTGTCCCCCTTAGTCACTGGATGGAAATGCCTCACGAAGGGCTTCTCATTGCCCAAAGGTAGGGTGTCATCATGCACTCGTTAAGCATCGATGAGAGTTCTACTTTATTCCCGTTATTGAATCCTCCAGATGATCCACAACCTCAAGTGCTAACCCACGTTCATGTTGACGATGGCCACTTCATACATGGTAAGCTGAATAGGGACTATCCCATGCCTACAGTCGAATACCCGTTGCGGAACAATGGAAAGATATATATATATATGGTGTGTGTATAATTGTATACATCGATAATGAATCTCGAACCAGACCAAGACCCGAGTGTTAATTTTATGGATGATTAGAAAGAAAAACGTTATTATTCTTATTCTTATTATTATTATTGTTGTTGTTGTTATTATTATTATTATTATTATTATTATAGCAAAACAAAAATTTAAAAAATATTTAAAAAACAATATACGCCACGTACAGACCTGTACATGGCTTCTGTTGGTTACCAAAAAACCAATTTACCCCTTTGATGTCCCACGTACACCACCAACAGAGGAAAAAAAGGTCTTTTACTAACCAACAGACGTTACATACAGAACTATACATGGCCTCTACACTAGGCAGCAAAAATCCCCCTAAAACCTTTTAAACATATAATATATTAAACAGATAATTACCATTTTAGCGATGTCAAACCCCTCGTACAGGGGTATGACAGGACTAAAATGGTACTTAACCATTTGTGAAGAATACTGATCAAATGGTTAATTCCCATTTTAGCCCTTTCATACCCCTGTACGAGGGGTTACTGTGACAACTGCAACTTTCTGGTAATTTATGTACATTATACAAGTATGTGTTTTGAATATTCGAACTGCATGATTACATGATATACATCTTAGAACACTCAAGGAATATTCATTTATGATGCACATTATTCATTTTTATTGGATACATTTGAAATAGTGCAAACAATTCACCGAAACAACTAGAGTAGTGCCTAGTGAACTAGAGTGCTGACGAAAACTCAGGATCCGCATAAACCATCTAAATTACATCTTTAGGACTCAGGCGAAAGTCCAACATCAAATATACATTAAACCCTATACGGGAATGCAAGGGTTTGGTTTAATATACTACCAATGTTCGGTAGCACCAAAAACTGCCCGAAAACTGCCAGTCAGCAAAGCCGGTACCGGAACCGTGTCAAAAATAATAAAAGTTTTAGTTCAAAAAGTTGGATTAAATATTTGGATAATAACACAAGTACAAAAATAATTTTTGTTATGTTTTTATCTAAATAAAACACGGTGTCAGTATTTAAGCCGGTACAGGACCTGAACCGACTTTTTCACCCGAATTACACACTAAAAATTTCGGTGAACTAGTTTTACTTAGTGTCACACTACTTTAAAATATGAAGGCTTAAAACCTTGTAGATATTTTTATATAAAATGTCAAAGTTCTTAAAAGACTTAAATTTTTTTAATTCATGTGAAACCTTAAATAATTCTAACACATTTTTACCACATGAGACCCCCCCTCATTCACGGTTATAAGACCCTTTGTGGGCCCCACTTTTCTTTCAACTTGTTTAAGTGTTAATAACTAGATATTTTGATTAATTTCAAGTGGATTAGAATGGATGATTAATTTCAATACTTACCCATTAAGTTACTAGCACTTATCATCATTTTACACCATATCCTACACACACATAAGAAAAGCTCTCATCATCTTCATCATATTACCAAGAACACCATAGAAAAATCACTTCACTTCTTCATTATTTCTTATGAACAACATGGATTTCCAAGTAACATGAGGTGATCTAAGGCTCTTGGAAGTGAAAAGAAGGATTTTCATCCATAACAAAAGTGTTCTACCAACAAGATCATCATCTTCTTAGTCTTAATAATCTTCTAAGATCATCCCTAGCCTAGTGCTAGAAGTAAGCTTCTATATCTATTTTTTTTTTATACAAATATATTATGTTTATGATTGTTATTATAGCTAATAATAACTAAATATCATACATAATAAACATGAAAAAAAAAATACAAAGAAGCAAAGATAAAAATCATGATATATTTATGTTGATTATATTGTGATTTAAGACTTGTGATATGCTTATTTGATCTTGCTATGATGATTATGAGATAAATAAATGGTTAGAGTATGTTTTAAGTTATGATCTAAAAATTATACATGTTTATGTTAAAAGGTTTTTAACATAAAGGATTAAATGGATGATCATAACCTTTGATCTTGTGAAAGTATTAAGGGTTTTTATTTAAAAACAAGACTTTTACAAGATTATAAAAAGTAACATACAACTAGAGATTTTTATAAAAGTTGTTAAAACTAGAATTAAACTTGGTTTTTGAACTAGTTAGCATATGTAATGATCATGTTTAAAACCCTACATGATTTGGAAATCATCTTGATAAATTTTATGTTATAAAAATCTCAAATGTTTTAGTTAAGATGATTGGGTAAATTGGTGATGAATTTGAAAAGAAAATGATATGTTTATCTAAACATGGCAAAGTACATAAAGGTTATATGGCCAATTTTTCTTAGAAATCATATGTTAGAAAAATTATCATTTTTAACAAAGTCTTTACAAGATTAGAAAGTGGTCTTTCTAAAAACAAAAATAGATATAAATATATATTTTTGGGAAAATATATATTAGTGATCTTAACAAGTTATTTACTATGTGTTTATTATTTGTATTAGTTATGTACAAAAATTAGGTATTTGATAACAATGATACAAATAAATACATGACACATTTACAAGTAAAGACTTACAAGAATACATATATACACACTTGAATACAATTTACGGATCATTCGGACATCGGATACAACTTATGGTCAAAACGAACGACGGACGAATACATAAGTGAATCGCCAATCCGAGGAGTTACTACGATGTTTAGACGATTTTACGACACGAAATATAAATAAGCTATCGATAACAAATTTCGGATGTTTATAAACTTATAAAAACTAGTATGTTTTTATTTACCAAAAAGTATACTTAGTAAATTTTTATAAAAAGATTTTTATAAAAATGAAAGGCTTACTTTTACTAATGGGCTTATTTTACTTAGTGGGTTATTTATTTAATGGGCTATTTTTCTACAAATGGGCTTAGTTTTCTTAATGGGCTTATCTTCATCATGGGCTTAACATAAATTCATGGGCTAAGCCCAAAACACCAAACATATGGGCCAAAGCCCAACACTATTGAAGCCCAACACTATTGAGGCCCAACACTATTGAGGCCCAACACTATTGAGGCCCAACACTATTGAGGCCCAACACTATTGAGGCCCAACACTATTGAGGCCCAACACTATTTGAGGCCCAACACTATTGAGGCCCAACACTATTTGAGGCCCAACACTATTGAGGCCCAACACTATTTGAGGCCCAAACACTATTTAAGGCCCAGCACTATTTAAGCCCAATAACATGAAAACATGGGCTCGGCCCAATGATACTATTGTTGGAAACACAACTATACAAGTGATACATATAAGACACGAGGTTCAGCGGACTAGATCCGACTATACAACTCATTCATCGAATACACAGTTAACGAACATTTGAACAACTCATTCATCGATTACACAGTTAACGAACATTTGAACAACTCATTCATCGAATACACAGTTGACGAACATTTGAACAACTCATTCATCGAATACACAGTTGACGAACATTTGAACAACTCATTCATCGAATACACAGTTAACGAACATTTGAACAACTCATTCATCGAATACACAGTTGACGAACATTTGAACAACTCATACATCGAATACACAGTTAACGAACAGTAAAGACATACAAGTCTTACACATACTCAAGACAAAAGACTTGTACATGAGTCAATACAAAGACCGTAGTGTCTAACAATTCTAGGACCTTTGTAGGTCGTGATACAATTCAAGGACAATGCAAGTGAGGTTACAATTACATACAGTTTACGGATGCAATTCTGTGAGTTCATGTCCCCTATTCATTTTAAATGCTTTTCAAGTTTTACAACTATCGGGGAAAATACATGTACAATAGTATGATAAGTCAAGGAATGAAACACCTTAGATCATGTGCGAATTAGGGCCATACTATAAGCACCATTAATCCAGTTTGGACCAAGGAACAAAGGTTAGATCTAATGGGTTTTGGCGAGCCCCACTCTTGGTCATGGACCCCTACGGAAGAGTGCGTTTGTGTCCCAGTCAATTGGAATCGGCATAAAATCGTCTAGGGTTGGTTTGCTTCCTATTTCGTCACACATATTAATGTCCTTGCAAAACATTAATGATCACGATTTCATTGACGCTTTTCATACTACAATTGATACAAATACAAATACATCTCATATTTTACAGATACATCTTATATCCAGTTTGGATACAATGACAATTGATACAAATACATATTACATACTGTTTTGATACAGATACATCTTGTACAGCTAAACTGCATGAACTCGCTCAACTTTTGTTGATGTTTTCAAACTTACATGTATTTCAGGGAATTAGTGGACCAATGCAACGATTTCAGTTCAAGGAAAACAAGTATCAATACTCCATGCCAACTATTGAAGGGTTTGCCTATTATATACCGCCTCTTTGCGGTGATATAGTGGTCAAAGCCTTGACATTTTTAGACTTACATTTGATGTATGAAACGATGACAACTTATTTTCATTTGATGGTTTGTAACCAATACATTCAACTTATGTTGCATTCTTTTGAAACAATTATGACAATGGCATTGGAGCTTGTATTTATTCATATAGTTTGTTCATGTACATCGATATTTATGCAATGAAAACCATACAGATCACACCTTGCGTTTCCGCTACGAGCGGGTGTGACAGTTACACAAGGAAAATATAGTAATTAACCAATCAATATGTACGCTACGTATAGAGCTGTACGTAGCGTATAATGCTACGTATATACAGGGGTCAACGTGTGCAGGGGTTCTATCACACCCCAACCGATGGCGGAATCATCGGGGCGTGGCACTGAGCGATATAGATTGTTCACGAGAATTCATAAGAACTATTCATGTCAATATATTTAACGTTTAATGTCCTATACCATCAAACATATAAAGCAAAACAATCATTACAAATATCAGTCTCATAAACAAAACGTTGTTCCGACAACTCAAATTTATTTAGTGGAGTTTCTAGACTTCTTACTTTTTTTAGCAAGCATAGCATCCTATCAACTTGTCACATACGTTAAAATAAAGTCAATACATAAAATGTAAAGGTGAGTACACAAGTTTGCATAGCATATAGTATAGCGAAAAACGTTTACGCATAACCAACATGTATCACGTAACGGGCAAAGCAAGTAACTATCAAAACAATGTTCACACTTAACCACAAGACTGCGTTGTATAGTATGCGTGACACATGTTCAGCGAACACGTGAAGTAAGGAGATGTGATCCCTAGCAACCCCTGTCCACGATAGGTGCTGAGTCCAAACTATAGTACTATCGTTGCTAGAGGAGGTATAGTGTAATACTGTCTAAGCATAGTAACAAGCATTCATAGATTACGTATAACATGCGGGAGTGGTTAGTGTTATAAAGTGTTTGCGTTGTGTGTTGTTGTGTTTTGATAGAGAACGTATGTAACACCCAAAGTGCGTTAAAAGAAAATGGGTTCGAGTATACTCACAGCTCTTGTTTAGCTAGGAAACACAGAATTAGACTGAAGGGAGCGCGTTGGAGTTAGCTTGATCATAGAACAGTAGCGTAAGCATTGAACAACGCGTAAACAGAGTGTCGAATGGTGGGGGTGTTCAGATGGTGATCCGAATGGATGGCCATTCGAATGAGATGTGGGTGTTTGTAAATCGTTTTGAAAATTTGAAGTTTTCGTTGTAGCGTTTAAACAATGTAAAGTATGGATGCCAAGTAATCCGGTCGGATGGTCATCCGGATGGATGGCCATTCGATTGGATGGCTATTCGAGTGAGAAATCGGGGGTTTGTAATCTTTCGTAAAATTTTCTAAGTAAAAGTTTTGGAGTTCTAACAGAGACGGCGTGAAGACGTGTTAGACAACGGGAACACATCAAGCTTGGCTCACTCGATCAGATGGGAACCACCCAATTCGATCAGTCCCACTGTTCTTGATAAAGTTTCATGTCTGACTCATTAATCGGTCATCTCTCCGGTGGAAATCCGTTTTCAAGCCGACTCTCAACTAGGAACTGAGTAGAGAGTCAGAATGAATCTAGGTTCCATCGGTTTTGTGTAGAAAAGTGAAGAAAGTTAAAGAAAGGTTAGTAATTGTTGAAATTTTGTTGAGATTTAGTTAAAAAGTGTGGAAATCCCTTAGATCTGAACAAATCTTGATGAGATGATGTCACACAACAGCTTGCATAAGCAACTGAGTGAGAACCACCTTCAAGGAGTCCAAATCAGGCGATTTCGAGAAGAAAATGTGTGATTTTGATGGAGAAGTGTTTGGTGATGATGATTGTACAAGATTTTTAGAAGAAATACTTACGAAATAGCCTTGAATTGAGAGAAAAAGTGCCTGAGAGCGTCTTGTGTGCAGGTGGTCGGATGGAGGTGTCAAATCAGTGAAAGGGACGTGTACGACAACTATTTATAGGCGAGTGAGAGAGTTAAGGTGGTGGAGAAAGCGAGGTGTTTGGGTCGGATGGCATTTCGGTCGGATGGACATCCGATCGGATGGTTATCCGGACAGATGTCCATTCAACCGGATGTCCATTCGGACAGCCGTGTGGTGTGAGTTAGTTTTTCAACTTTTGTTTCGTGCGTTAAGCGTTGTGTTGCGTTTAAGCATGTTACAAGTAAGCGTTGCATTGAGATAACCACATACCATAAAACAAATAATCACACAAATAACACACATAATAACTAAGATGCATAAAAGTAAATCTGCATTTCGAGTTATGTTGTGATTGTGTTACGTTAGTGTTGCGATGGCGTTTAGTCTAAACAAGCAATAATATACGATAAAATGCGTGTAAGTAGTATGCGTTGTGAATAGCGTTTAAATTCGATAATTGCGTTTAAAGTAAGCATTGTAGTAAGCGTTTAAAATGCATTTGAAAACATAGTTTAAGATAGTTAACCCATAGCGATAATCGGAATCTTGGGAGTACAAGTAATTAAGAAAGAAATGACATATATAACTAATGACCCGGAAAGTCGGGTTGTTACAGCCTCCCCTACTTTAGGGAATTTCGTCCCGAAATTATGGCACAGGAGTAACGAAGAGTTGTGGGTATTTAGCTTGCATATCACTTTTGATTTCCCAAGTGAACTCCGCGCCGCGTTCAACCTTATAGTCTTCTCGTATCGGTAAAAAGTGGGCGGATTTCGTAAGAAGATCAACGATAACCCAAATGCTATCATGACCTGATGGCGTGCGTGGGAGTTTCGTAATGAAATCCATAGCTATACTATCCCATTTCCAAATCAGGATTTCGAGTTGTTCAAGTAAGCCAGAGGGTCGTTGGTGTTCAGCCTTAACCTTCGAGCAAGTTAGGTATTTCGAAACATAAAGAGCGATATCCTTCTTCATTCCAGGCCACCAATACCTCGCATGGAGGTCCTGGTACATCTTGTCGGCACCGAGAATAATGGAATATCGGGATTTTTGGGCTTCGGTCAGCAAAATCTCTCGGAGATTATTGCGACTAGGTATCCATATGCGATTGAGGTAATGAAAGATACCATTCGGTTTATTCACTAGTTGATTTTCGGTTCCAAGTATTCTTTCTTCCTTCAGAGTGTTCTCGAGAAAACAAGTGTGTTGAGCGTCGTGAATGAGAGCTTCGAGGTCGTCTTGGGCTTAAACGTTACGAACACTATGTAAATAGCTTCGTCGGCTAAGAGCATCGGCAACGAAGTTTGCTTTGCCTGGGTGGTAACGTATCTCACAGTCGTAGTCGCTGAGAAGTTCAACCCATCTGCGTTGGCGCATATTCAGTTCCTTTTGGTTCAAGATGTGTTGCAGGCTCTTATGGTCGGTGAAGACTATATACTTGGTACCATACAGGTAGTGTCACCATATCTTCAATGCAAAAACAACTTCACCGAGTTCGAGATTGTGGGTTGTGTAGTTCTTCTCATGGACTTTGAGCTGACGAGACGCGTACGCGATAACCTTGTCTCGTTGCATAAGAACACAACCAAGACCTAGGTTAGAGGCATCGCAATAGACAACAAAGTCGTCGTTTCCATCGGGTAGCGTGAGTACGGGAGCGTTGCATAGCATACGCTTAAGAGTTTGAAAACATCCTCTTATTCGGTTCCCCAAACAAAAGTTTTGTCTTTATGCGTAAGAGAGGTGAGAGGAACGACGATTTTAGAGAATTCAACGATAAATCGTCGGTGCACACCCGCTAATCCGAGAAAAGAACGAACTTCGGAAGAGGTTTTCGGTGTAATCCAACTTTTAACTGCTTCAATTCTTGCGGGAACGACATGAATACCTTGACTATTAACGACGTGACCGAGGAATTAAACCTCCTCGAGCCAAAATTCACACTTGGAGAACTTGGCGTAGAGGCGATTCTCTTAGAGTAGCTAGAGAACTAAACGTATATGTTGGGCGTGTTCAGCTTTCGACTTCGAATAGATAAGGATATCATCGATAAACTCGATGATGAAGCGATCAAGAAACGGTTTACACACACGGTTCATCAAATCCAAGAAGACCGCGGGTGCATTTGTAAGACTAAAGGGCATGACCACAAATTCATAATGGCCATAGCGGGTACGAAAAGCGGTTTTAGGGATATCTTCTTCTGAATTCATAATTGATGATAACCAGAGCGTAGATCGATCTTAGAAAATTACGTAGTGCCTTGCAATTGATCAAATAAGTCATCGATTCGGGGTAGATGATAACGATTCTTGATAGTAAGCATATTGAGTTCCTTATAATTGATACACATTCGGAACGATCCATCCTTCTTTTTCACGAAAAGGACAGGTGCGCCCCAAGGGGATGTGCTAGGGCGTATGAAGCCTTTATCGAGTAACCCCTGGAGTTGACTAGAAAGTTCACGCATTTCGGACGGAGCGAGACGATAAGGAGCTTTATTGACAGGGTTAGCTCCAGGAATGAGGTCAAAATGAAAATCAATATCACGACTCGGGGGTAGACCGGGTAAATCGTCAGGAAAGACATTAGGAAAATCACGAGCCACAAGTACCTTTTCCATCGGTTTCTTTTTCTTCTCCGCTACTACAATGTGAGCTAAGAAAGCCATGTATTCATTTCGGAGATACTTGCTTGCTTGAATGCACGACATAAGATTCAGTTCCTTTGTAGATACTTCGCGATAAACACAGAGTTGGTCACCATTAGAAAGAGTGAAACGAATCATCTTTTCGAAACTAAGGACTTCCGCATGATTTTTACGAAGAAAATCCATGCCTACTATGATATCGAAACTATTAAGTTGCATCGGTATGAGGTCGATTGGAAAGACGTGATTGTTGAGTTCAAGAGTACAATCACAGAGACCAGAACTAAAGGTGACGGTTCTTCCGGTGGCAATTTCTACGTCGAATGCCGTTGGGAGGTTAGCGCGTTTATGGTTTAGGAGCTTTTCGAATTCAAACGACAGAAAACAGTTATCGGCTCTTGTATCAAATAAACACGAAGCATAAATACCGTTAACAAGAAACGTACCATTGACAACGTTGTTGTCGGTTTGAGCCTGGCGGACATTGATGTTGAAAGTTCTTCCGCGGGCTGCTTGTTGGGGTTGCTGCTGCCGCTGCTGCTGTTGCTGCGGTGGTTGATGTGATTCTTGTTTCACCACTCGATTCGGACAGACGTTAGCAAAGTGGTTTGGGTCACCACATAAGTAGCAGGCTCATGCATGTACAGTAGGTGCGAGAGCTGCTTGCTTACCCTGGATATCGAGGGGTTGAGTCGGTGGGGCTGGAGGAGCTTGAGCTTGTTGACGTGGGCCAGAATGGCAATGAGTAAAGTGCCCATAGATGTTGCAGTTGGCACAAAAACGACAATTCACCCTTGTAGGGTGATGGTAGGTGCAAGTAGGGCAGAGAGGGTGAACACTAGTATACGCACGCTTAGCAGGCGGTGCGTTGGTGTTAGGAACTGCAACTTTTCAGTTCTGGTTGCTGTTGGGTTGTACAGGGACAACATTGAGAGGAGCGGTGGTAGAAGCATAGTTCTTGTTGTTGTTACCCTTGCGCTTGCGATTCTGACATGAAGACTTTGAAACTTGAGGTGCTGCGGTTTCGGTAGCGGGAGTAGCAGTGACTTGATTGAGGCTCTTGGTTGAGGTTTTGAAATACCCAGCTAAAACTCGCTTGTCGTTGATCTCAGCTGCGAGTTGGTAAGTCTCCTCAATGGTAGCAGGTTTAGCTGCTTGAACAAAGTTAGCTACACAGTCAGTTAGAGCGCGGATGTATTTCTTGATCGTTATATCCGGTGTTGTCACTTGACCTGGACAGGTGATACTGAGCTGCTTGAAGCGAGCGGTGAGACCAGCGTTGTCACCTCCTTCTTGTTTGATATGCCAGAATTCATTCTCCAACTTTTGAACCTCATGGGGAGGACAGAACTCCTTCATCATAAGCTCCCTGAGTTCTTCCCACGAAAGGCTGTAAGCTGCATCATTACCACGCCTGTTGCGCTCACCAGTCCACCAGTCCAGAGCCTTGGATTGAAAAACTCCAGTAGCATTAACAGTACGCAAATTTTATGGGCATCCGCTTTGCCTGAAGGTGACTTTGATTGAGTCAAATCACTGGAACATGGCACTGGGCCCATCTTCACCAGTGAAGTTAGCAGGACCGCAAGCCTTGAATTGCTTAAAGCTAAAAGGAGCTTTCGGAGAGTCGCTCTTCGATTCAACAAAGGACTTGTTGCTGACATCGTTGATCTCACTGACGATCTGAGGTATGACCTTGGCCATTTCCTTGTCCACCAGTGAAGCGATGTGTTTGTCAGCATGGCTGCGTCGAGCTACGCGTGAGGTGTGTGATCCAAATGACGACATTTTCTGCAGCAGACATCGTCATAGGATTCAGACGGGATTAGATTATATCCGGTTTAGTTTTCATAAGTTTAGCGTATCGTAAAACATCCTTTATTGTTGTAAAGCACAGGAACACGTCGGCACATAACACATAGGCACATAATCACGTAAGAACATAAGCACATAGGCACGTAGGGGCCCATAATCCACGTAAGCACATATTTTGCACGTATTCACCTGTATTTTGGACGTATTCACCTACATATTTTTCATGTATTCACCTATCTTTCAAGTTTCACGAAGCGCGTTCAAGAGTTATGTGTGGTGTTGCGTATCATAGCGTATGTATCGTACACCTCAAGTAGGCGTGATGATAGCGAGCAGCGTAGCGAGTAGCGTTGTGAGTATAGCGCAGCGAGTATAGCGTACGAGAGTGCTTAGTTGTCTGCGATTAGTTAGCATTTTAGGTAGCGTGTGCGGCGTGCTCCTGAGCTTTATATTACAGTGAGAAACGAAAAGCGATTGAGCGTAAAATGTTTAAACTTGAAGCATACGATCATATAAACATATAAAATCGATAACTCATAAAATCAACGATTGCGGGCTCAGAATCGAAACAGAGCATGCCGCGGGTGTTGGGCATTGACTACCCAATAGTGATTTAACTTTTCACAACGACCTTGAGTACACGCTTAGGCCTAATAGACTGTGCTCTCGCTGCAATCAGGGCGAACGACACGCATCCATTTGGTTACTACGCGAATCGAGTCATTGGAATCCATCGAGACTTTGGTGAGAGTTTTGTAAAATCAAAGCAAGGAGAGTGGAACTAGTCATTAAGATGCGGGTTTCACCCTTAACTTAAAAACTTCGTTCCTGAATATGTGGCAAAACCACGAGATAGGGAGGGAGAATTTCGTCGAGATATGGATTTCACTCTAGACTCAACGAAAGAATCTCGTGCTGAGAGTAAAAATACTCGTAGAGTGAGTGACTTTATCGAGAGTTCTTGGTTTCCACGCCTAATCTCCACAAGATCGCTCGATTATGTTATGCGAGTGTTTTCTAAAATGTGTGTGTTGTGTCAGCCTTAGGAAAGGCAATAATGCGTTTTCAGCTTTAGGAAAAGCTTTCTTCATGCGTAGCTGTAGTATGCGGTGTTCGCACAAAAATGCAGTTCTAGCGAGTCCTAGCGAGAGTATCAAGAGTGAGTTCGTACAAAATCCCTACTAGGCTTGTGCGAACGGTCTGTTGGTACTTAGACTATAGACTAGGTCAATCCTAAGACACGACCTAATTCCCTATAGTTATGGCTCTGATACCAATCTGTCACACCCCAACCGATGGCAGAATCATCGGGGCGTGGTACTAAGCGAAACAGATTGTTCACGAGAATCCATAACAACTATTCATGTTAATATATTTAACGTTTAATGTCCCACACCATCAAACATATAAAGCAAAACAGTCATTACAAATATCAGTCTCATAAACAAAACGTTGTTCCGACAACTCAGATTTATTTAGTGGAGTTTGTAGACTTCCTACTCGTTTCAACAAGCATAGCATGCTATCAACCTGTCACATACGTTAATATAAAGTCGATACATAAAATGTAAAGGTGAGTACACAAGTTTGCATAGCATATAGTATAGTGAAAAGCGTTTACGCATAACCAGCATGTATCACGTAACGGGCGAAGCAAGTAACTATCAAAACGATGTTCACACTTAACCACGAGACTGCGACACATGTTCAGCGAACACGTGAAATAAGGAGTTGTGATCCCTAGCAACCCCTGTCCATGACAGGTGCTGAGTCAAAACTATAGTACTATCATTGCTAGAGGCGGTATACTATAACATAGTCTAAGCATAGTAACAAGCATTCATAGATTACGTATAACATGCGGGAGTGGTTAGCGTTATAAAGTGTTTGCGTTGTGTGTTATTGTGTTTTGATAGAGAACGTATGTAACACCCAAAGTGCGTTAAAAGAAAATGGGTTCGGGTATACTCACAGTTTGTGTTTAGCTAGTAAGCACAGACTTGGATTGAAGGGAGCGCGTTGGAGTTATCCTGATCATAGAACAGTAGCGTAAGCGTTGAACAGCGTGTAAATAGAGTGTCAAATGGTGGGGTAATCGGATGTTGATCCGAACGGATATGTACCCATTCGATCGGATGGTCATCCGAGCGGATGACCATTCGAGCGGATGGCCATTCGAATGAGATGTGGGTGTTTGTATATCGTTTTGAAAATTTGAAGTTTTTGTTGTAGTGTTTAAACAATGTAAAGTATGGATGCCAAGTCATCCGGTCGGATGGTCATCCGGTCGGATGGTCATCCGGTCGGATGGTCAACCGTACGGATGGCCATTCGATCGGATGGCTATTCGAGTGAGAAATTCGGGGTTTGTAATCTTTCGTAAAATTTTCTAAGTAAAAGTTTTGGAGTTCTAACAGAGATGGCGTGACGACATGTCAAACAACGGGAACACATCAAGCGTGGCTCACTCGATCGGATGGGAACCACTCAATTCGATCAGTCCCGCTGTTCTTGATGATGTTTCATGTCTGACTCGTTAATCGGTCATCTCTCCGGTGAAAATCCGTTTTCAAGCCGGCTCTCAACTAGGAAATGAGTAGAGAGTCAGAATGAGTCTAGGTTCCGTTGGTTTTGTGTAGAAAAGTGAAAAGTGTGGAAATCCCTTAGATCTGAACAAATCTTGATGAGATGATGTCACACAACAGTTTGCATAAGCAACTGAGTGAGAACCACTTTCAAGGAGTCCAAATAAGGCGATTTCGAGAAGAAAATATGTGATTTTGATGGAGAAGATGGTGGAGAAGTGTTTGGTGATGATGATTGTACAAGATTTTTAGAAGAAATACTTACGAAATAGCCTTGAATTGAGAGAAAAAGTGCCTGAGAGCGTCTTGTGTGCAGGTGGTCGGATGGAGGTGTCAAATCAGTGAAAGGGACGTGTACGGCTACTATTTATAGGCGAGTGAGAGAGTTAAGGCGGTGGAGAAAGTGAGGTGTTTGCGTCGGATGGCGTTTCGGTCGGATGGCCATCCGATCGGGTGGTCATCCGATCGGGTGGTCATCCGGACAGATGTCCATTCGACCGGATGTCCATTCGGACAGCCGTGTGGTGCGAGTTAGTTTTCCAACTTTTGTTTCGTGCCTTAAGCGTTGCGTTGTGTTTAAGCATGTTACGAGTAAGCGTTGCGTTGAGATAACCACATACCATAAAACAAATAATCACACAAATAACACACATAATAACTAAGATGCATAAAAGTAAATCTGTATTTCGAGTTGCGTTGTGATTGCGTTGCGTTAGCGTTGCGATAGCGTTTAGTCTAAACAAGCAATAATATGCGATAAAATGCGTGTAAGTAGTATGCGTTGTGAATAGAGTTTAAATTCGATAATTGCGTTTCAAGTAAGCGTTGTAGTAAGCATTTAAAATGCGTTTGAAAACATAGTTTAAGATAGTTAACCCATAGCGATAATCAGAATCTCGGGAGTACAAGTAATTAAGCAAGAAATGACAGATACAAGTAATGACCTGGAAAGTCGGGTTGTTACAGCCTCCCCTAGTTATGGGTATTTAGCTTTCATATCACTTTCGAGTTCCCAAGTGAACTCGGTGCTGCGTTCAACCTTATAATCTTCTCGTATAGGTAAAAAGTGGGCGGATTTCGTAAGAAGATCAACGATAACCCAAATGCTATCATGACCTGATGGCGTGCGAGGGAGTTTCGTAATGAAATCCATAGCTATACTCTCCCATTTCCACATCGGGATTTTGGGTTGTTCGAGTAAGCCAGAGGGTCGTTGATGTTCAGCCTTAACCTTCGAGCAAGTTAGGCATTTCGAAACATAAAGAATGCTATCCTTCTTCATTCCAGGCCACCAATAACTAGCTTGGAGGTCCTGGTACATCTTGTCGGCACCGGGATGAATGGAATATCGGGATAGTGGGCTTCGGTCAGCAAAATCTCTCAGAGATTATTGCGACTAGGTTTCCATATGCGATTGAGGTAATGAAATATACCATTCGGTTTATTCACTAGTTGATTTTCGGTTCCAAGTATTCTTTCTTCCTTCAGAGTGTCCTCGAGAAAACAAGCATGTTGAGCGTCGCGAATGAGAGCTTCGAGGTCGTCTTTGGCTTGAACGTTACGAACACTATGTAAATAGCTTCGTCGGCTAAGAGCATCGGCAACGAAGTTTGCTTTTCCTGGGTGGTAACGTATCTCACAGTCATAGTCACTGAGAAGTTCAACCCATCTGCGTTGGCGCATATTCAGTTCCTTTTGGTTCAAGATGTCTTGCAGGCTCTTATGGTCGGTGAAGACCGTACACTTGGTACCATACAGGTAGTGTCGCCATATCTTCAAAGCAAAAACAACTTCACCGAGTTCGAGATTGTGGGTTCTGTAGTTATTCTCAAGGACTTTGAGCTGATGAGACGTGTACGCAATAACCTTGTCCCATTGCACAAGAACACAACTAAGACCTAGGTTAGAGGCATCGCAATAGACAACAAAGTCGTCGTTTCCGTCGGGTAGCGTGAGTAAAGGAGCGTTGCATAGCTTACGCTTAAGAGTTTGAAAGGAATCCTCTTGTTCAGTTCCCCAAACAAAAGTTTTGTCTTTATGCGTAAGAGAGGTGAGAGGAACGATGATTTTAGAGAATTCAGTGTCACACCCCGACCACGTGGAACATACAAAACGTGGCGGAAACATCGGGGAGTGTTGTAACAGAATTAATTGTTTCAAATCCATGGCAATTGAAGTTTCGTTTTATTAATCAAATATGAAAGATTACATTGTTTTAAACAAGAACCAAAGAGTACATAACATAAAGTAACTAGTTCTTGTCTCGTTTTAAGTCACTAAGGCACAGGTCCGCCTAAGTATGTCTTGATAAATCCTATGCATCATCTCCTGAAAACACATGTGAAAATAGGTACGTCAGCATAAAAATGCCTGTGAGATACATAGGTTTATGAAAATAGGATTCATGACTTATTGTTTAAGAAAATGTTTAGTCATGAACCCTGTAATTTGCTTTGTCTTGTAAATCATTTGAAAAACGATAAGATCAGATGATATGTATAAATAAATGTAAGGTTAAATGAATAACCATGTAAGATGAGTTTGTATAAGATAAGTTGTTTGTAAAACAATGTATTGTGAAAAGTATGTTATTTGTATAAAATGTTATATGTCAAAATTGAAATGATTCAAATAACACTACGATACGTAATACCATACAAACACTTATATATAGGAAGTACCAGCGGCGTATCCACCATGCTTGTATCATATTACACACGCCTCGTTACTTAAATCACTTACTCAAACCAAACCATCAAGATGTAATGTTTAACAATTGTAGAAATGTTTATGTATGGTCAAATACGGTTCACACGGTTCACAGATACAAACGGTTCACAGACACAAACGGTTCACAGATACAAACGGTTCACAGATACAAACTGTTCACATAGTCAAATGTTTACAACGGTTCACATAGTCAAATAGTTATAAACGGTTCAAAATGTAATATAATGTGTTCATATGCTGGATGAGTATATGCAACAAATTGTAATGTAAAACAATGTACTAAATATGCGCTAAATGGACATACATAGCATAAAATGTAATGTAAAACGATGTACTAAGTACGCACACAATGGGCATACATAGCATGAAATGTAATGAAATCATGTACTATAATGTACTAACGAACATAGCAGGTGTATGATGTGAAAACAGGAAAGCATGAAAGTAACAAGTAGGCACATGTGTTCCACCCCAAAACGTTTGGAAAACAGTAAAAGAGGGGTCTATGTACTCACTTGAGATTGCTTAGTAGTCCTTGAGTAACAACCAAACAATGATAGAGATCGCGGATATCAAACGGCACCTAATATAGGTAACTATGTTAATAACCGGACCTAAATCGGATGATTGGATAGAATGAGGGTTCGTAAACCAAACGAGTATAGAGACTCGTGTCATATGGTTTAACAAAGCCTTCATGCTAAAACGAAACTTAACCTAAGTGTTTGTGACCCATTACGACCCGTTTAGGTAGCTTATGCTACTTTAACGCGTCGTTCGCGTAAAACGCGTTCGGAACGCCTAACTAGTCCTATGACAAGTAAAATATGCCTTAACATGTCTAATATGGTTGTCAAATCAGTTTAGACGACAAAAGTTATGTTACATATGTTTAAAACGAATTTTGGCATCAAAGGGGTATTTTGGTAATTTACCTAAGGCATATAAACTACCTATCATACAACTACTTAAACGAAGCGACCATAAGGTATAACCTCGAAAGGTTATTCCCTATATACTATGGTCACCTAATGTGTTTGGTCGGATCCTAATGATCGACCAAATGGGTCGGGTTCGAAGGTATAAGCGATTTATTAGATCGCTTACCCTACGACCCTATACAACGTGGTAATCAGTAGGCATAGTCCCAAGGGACTATAACCAACGTGATTACACTCACGTTGCGAAGTTCAAACGAACTTCGCATTGACCATAAACTGGTCAACGCAGAAAGTCAAACAAAGTTTGACTTTCAGACTCGAAAAGACTCGAAAAGCAATAAAAGAACGAAGGAATACTTACGAAGGGTCCCCGCAAGATTCGAACCCGATTCACTCTCAGGTAGGAAGCATATACTTCCACTTAGAGAGTGTAGAATCAGATTCAAATGTGAGGGAAATGGGTAAAACAAGGTGGGTATTTATAGATTTCGGTTCACCATTAGGATCGTTTCTTGGAGAAGAGGGAATGATCTAGCCCGTACACTTGTCGGAATGTTGTGGTAACTGATTTTGGCCACCACAAGAGTTTAACAAGTGGCACTTGACCTTTGGAGAATGTTTAGGGGCAGATAACAGCAGCCAAAATCGATTTACTGCATCTGGACACTGCTTGCGCACCGTAACAAATAAACCCTTATGGTGCGCAAGGGCCAAGTTTGGCAGATTTACAATTTTGGTCCCTGTTGTGCTATAAGGTCATTTCCGACGCGTTTAAGGCCCGTTTACCCCGTTTCAAAGCTCTAAAATGAAGTTAAAGTATAGGGAACTTAAAATGTGCTCAAAAATATCTCGGATGTCGGTTCGTTTAGCCGTACGATTGCGTTGTTCGGTTAATTACGACAGAATGCGCATAAGCGCGAAAAACGATCCAAATGGCGTGACGAATAGATTTTTCTTATGCCAAACACTAAAATAAAATATTTTAGTGCTTACATAAATTTTTGGATCTCCGGATGTATTCAGAACGTAAGTTATGCGTAAAAGTGCAAACTTGTGCACTTTTTGACACTTTTAGTCCCTGAATGACCCAAAAGTTTATTTTAGCACACCGAACCCCTCAAAGCCTATTTCTAAGCTATGTAAAGGATATTTAAGGTGTGTTTAACTTATGGTCATGTTTCGGAATGTTCGTTACAGTTCAAATTGGCATACTTTCGCAGTTTGTCAAGTTTAGTCCCTGTAAGCGAATAAACTAGATTTTGCCATACCAAAGCCTTCAAAACTTATTTCTAAGTTATGTAAAGGTTACTTAAGGTATGTTAAGCCTATTTTACTATTCCAGAGTGTTCGTTGCATTAAACTGGTTATATTTGCGCATTAATGCGCGTATAACCCTCCAGAAAGCGATTTAAAGCTTGAAAACGAACAAGAGTTGATATGTGTAAACGATACACATATTTTTACAAATCCCAAGTATGAAATACAATATTTCATTGGTTTGGAATTTGTTTGATGGTTGAAGTGACACAGGTGTCACAGTCTCCCCTACTTTAGGAAATTTCGTCCCGAAATTTATTCGTAGGAGTCTATTTGTGACTTTGTGTCAAATAACTACTAGAGATATGTAAGGCATAATCCTGTCATTTCCTTAACAGACATTCTTCAGAACGAAAATGAACAGACGGAGTCATTTTCCTCAACGAGTATTCTTCAGACGCGGAAATGAAGGAATAAACAAACAGGGATTCATTTCCTCAACGGACAATCTTCAGAAACGTAAAATGAACTTACGAAGTCATTTTCAACGGGTGCTTCATCAGAAATGGAATTGAAAAGGAGAAACAAACGGATATTCATTTCCTCAACGGACAAATCTTCAGAAACGAAAATGAACAAACAGAGTCATTTTCAACGGGTGCTTCCTCAGAAATGGAAATGAAAATGATAGACAAACGGATATTCATTTCCTCAACGGACAAATCTTCAGAAACGAAAATGAACAAACGGAGTTATTTTCAACGGGTGCTTCCTCAGAAGTGGAAATGAAAATGATAGACAAACGGATATTCATTTCCTCAACGGACAAATCTTCAGAAACGAAAATGAACAAACGGAGTCATTTTCAACGGGTGCTTCCTCAAAAATGGAAATGAAAATGATAGACAAACGGATATCCATTTCCTCAACGGACAATCTTCAAAAACGAAAATGAACAAACGGAGTCATTTTCAACGGGAGCTTCCTCAGAAATGAAATGAATAGAGTTAACTTCTAGGCACATGACAAAGCTCGCTGTGGTTTCTGTGCACTAAATTCCATAATTATGTATGCATCCATAATTACGTAATTCCTTGCACAGTCCGCACAGTTTGTCTTGTAATGTCCATAAGCACATAATCACACAGTTGTTTAACTTGGTTATTAATTTGTTATAAATTTGTTATCGATTGAGAACGGATATGGAAACCAGTCGATGGACTTCAATGTCCTCTGGGATTTATCTGAAGAGATAGGAAGGTCTCCCAAAAATTCGATTTTTGTTTTCAAAGAAACGTAATAGTCGAATTAAGGAACACAACAATTTTAGGATTCACGGAAATACCCTTAGGTACCCTATTAAGGATTTATAGTGGTACTTTGGGTATTTGTTCAGTGTTGTAACTTGCGCCTTGTACTTCGTTTTCCTTAGAAGAAACGGGTACTTAGGAATTTCGTGGAAAATGCAAGAGATCATAAAGTGGAAGAAAGTTTGGGGGTAGTCTGTCCTTCAAGGAATACGGTTCCTTGATTGTCGGTATTGTAAGAGATATGTTGTTTATACATACAACCACATAAATACATTGTAATGTAAATAAAAGATTTATTTATAAACAATGATAACAACTGTTTCATGGACCTTGACAACAAAAGAAAATAATACATAAGACGTGATTATTTCTAAACGATGTTGTCGGTCAGATGCTCATCCCTGTGCTGGATTTGCATTAGCAAGCTTTGGGCAATTTCTTCGGAAATGACCCATCTCGCCACAGTTGAAGCAAGAACCTGGTAGAAAACGGCCTTGAGCGGTATTGTTGCCAGCTTGGTTTGGTGCAGCTGCAGCTGGGCAGACTCTTGCTGTATGGCCTATAAGCCCACAAGTTTGGCATTTGCAGCACTTTACATTGGCATGATGATGGAGGCTACATTGGTTGCACAAGGGTGCAGTTCCATTGTATGGCTTCCTAGCAGGGGGTTGAGCTGGTTGGTTGGGGACGGCTTGATCATTGTGAGTAACCCTGGCAAAGTTCTGAGAAGCCTTTCGCTTCTTTGACTTTTTAGGGGATCCAATCTGTTCATCCATGGTCTTTGATTCCTCGATTGCGTTCGATTCCTCGACCGGTTTCTTGTCACCTTTTCGGAAAAGTTTACCTTTCCTGATCTTTGATTCAGTCAAGGTTGCAGATAGCTCAATGGCCTGTCTAACTGTAGTAGGGTTGCTGCCAGTCACAATGTCTTGTATTGAGTCAGGGAGGCCATCAATGTACTTTTCTATTGCCTTATCCAAAGGCGTGACCATGTTTGGGCATAACAGACTCAACTCCTCATAATGGTCCGTGTAGGCTCGATGCTCACCGCTGTCTTGCTCAAGATTGTCGAATTCCCTTTCCAAGGCCCTGATCTCATGACGAGGACAGAATTCCTTCATCATAAGGGTCCTAAGTTCAGCCCATGTCTGTGCTAGAGCAACTTCTGCACCACGATCTCTCATAACCCCGTTCCACCACGTAAGGGCTCTCTTCTGGAACACACTCGAAGCAAACTCGACCTTGCGATTGTCAGGACACTGTACGTGGCGGAAAGTATTCTCAATGCTCTCGGACCATTGAAGAAGCCCAGTCGCTCCCTCAGAACCACTAAACTTGAGTGGTTTCTCCGAGTTAAAACTCTTGAAATTGCATGGACCATTGTTGTTGTTGTTGGCTTGATTCCATTGAGCAAAGAGGTTTGGGAATTGAGCAGCCATTTGCTGTGCAATGATTTCTGCCAGTTCGGCAGTCGCTATCTGGTTTTCGCGTCGAGGAGGCATTCTAAAAGAGGAACATGAAATGAAACGAGTGAGAGAATTTGACGAAAAGAATGAGATGAACAAATCTGATGAAAGCAAGGATAGTGGTCATTTCTTTGTTACTACAAAGCAACAAATGACCCCGGTGATTAATCAAAGTAAATAGGTCAAAAATAATGTATCGCGAAGACATGCTCGCCTATAAGTGAACACTCATCCCAAGAATTCCCAGGTAAGCACAACTGGTCTCGCGTCTGATGAGATATATACGAAGTGCTTGCCTAGACAGAAAACCCAGAATACAGGCATTCACCCTTCCAGTTTGCACGTGTTCACATTATTTAAAACCCAAAAGCTAGACGAGATTTTGAAAACTCAAAGGGGTTCAAAACCATATAATAGAGGGTTCAAAACTTAGTAATCAATCATCCTAGGACAGATGATTAGTTTTCAAAGCGGTTTTGAAATTTATGTTCTTATTGTGGTTGTCACCTAAGAATAAGTGACGGTATTGTTTTATGACTAAACGCAAGTAAACTCGCGTAGGGTCCTAAGAAGGTTATAGACTAGGTCAAAGCATTACTAATAACCTAATTCCCTATAACCATTGGCTCTGATACCAACTTTTCTGTCACACCCCGACCACGTGGAACATACAAAACGTGGCGGAAACATCGGGGAGTGTTGTAACAGAATTAATTGTTTCAAATCCATGGCAATTGAAGTTTCGTTTTATTAATCAAATATGAAAGATTACATTGTATTAAACAAGAACCAAAGAGTACATAACATAAAGTAACTAGTTCTTGTCTCGTTTTAAGTCACTAAGGCACAGGTCCGCCTAAGTATGTCTTGATAAATCCTATGCATCATCTCCTGAAAACACATTTGAAAATAGGTACGTCAGCATAAAAATGCCTGTGAGATACATAGGTTTATGAAAATAGGATTCATGACTTATTGTTTAAGAAAATGTTTAGTCATGAACCCTGTAATTTGCTTTGTCTTGTAAATCATTTGAAAAACGATAAGATCAGATGATATGTATAAATAAATGTAAGGTTAAATGAATAACCATGTAAGATGAGTTTGTATAAGATAAGTTGTTTGTAAAACAATGTATTGTGAAAAGTATGTTATTTGTATAAAATGTTATATGTCAAAATTGAAATGATTCAAATAACACTACGATATGTAATACCATACAAACACTTATATATAGGAAGTACCAGCGGCGTATCCACCATGCTTGTATCATATTACACACGCCTCGTTACTTAAATCACTTACTCAAACCAAACCATCAAGATGTAATGTTTAACAATTGTAGAAATGTTTATGTATGGTCAAATACGGTTCACACGGTTCACAGATACAAACGGTTCACAGATACAAACGGTTCACAGATACAAACGGTTCACAGATACAAACTGTTCACATAGTCAAATGTTTACAACGGTTCACATAGTCAAATAGTTATAAACGGTTCAAAATGTAATATAATGTGTTCATATGCTGGATGAGTATATGCAACAAATTGTAATGTAAAACAATGTACTAAATATGCGCTAAATGGACATACATAGCATAAAATGTAATGTAAAACGATGTACTAAGTACGCACACAATGGGCATACATAGCATGAAATGTAATGAAATCATGTACTATAATGTACTAACGAACATAGCAGGTGTATGATGTGAAAACAGGAAAGCATGAAAGTAACAAGTAGGCACATGTGTTCCACCCCAAAACGTTTGGAAAACAGTAAAAGAGGGGTCTAAGTACTCACTTGAGATTGCTTAGTAGTCCTTGAGTAACAACCAAACAATGCTAGAGATCGCGGATATCAAACGGCACCTAATATAGGTAACTATGTTAATAACCGGACCTAAATCGGATGATTGGATAGAATGAGGGTTCGTAAACCAAACGAGTATAGAGACCTAAATTTGCTGCATCTGGACACTGCTTGCGCACCGTAACAAATAAACCCTTACGGTGCGCAAGGTCTAAGTTTGGCAGATTTACAATTTTGGTCCCTGTTGTGCTATAAGGTCATTTCCGACGCGTTTAAGGCCCGTTTACCCCGTTTCAAAGCTCTAAAATGAAGTTAAATTATAGGGAACTTAAAATGTGCTCAAAAATATCTCGGATGTCGGTTCGTTTAGCCGTACGATTGCGTTGTTCGGTTAATTACGACGGAATGCGCATAAGCGCGAAAAACGATCCAAATGGCGTGACGAATGGATTTTTCTTATGCCAAACACTAAAATAAAATATTTTTGTGCTTACATAAATTTTTGGATGTCCGGATGTATTCAGAACGTAAGTTATGCGTAAAAGTGCAAACTTGTGCACTTTTTGACACTTTTAGTCCCTGAATGACCCAAAAGTTTATTTTAGCACACCGAACCCCTCAAAGCCTATTTATAAGCTATGTAAAGGATATTTAAGGTGTGTTTAACTTATGGTCATGTTCCAGAATGTTCGTTACAGTTCAAATTGGCATACTTTCGCAGTTTGTCAAGTTTAGTCCCTGTAAGCGAATAAACTAGATTTTGCCATACCAAAGCCTTCAAAACTTATTTCTAAGTTATGTAAAGGTTAATTAAGGTATGTTAAGCCTATTTTACTATTCCGGAGTGTTCGTTGCATTAAACTGGTTATATTTGCGCATTAGTGCGCGTATAACCCTCCAGAAAGCGATTTAAAGCTTGAAAACGAACAAGAGTTGATATGTGTAAACGATACACATATTTTTACAAATCCCAAGTATGAAATACAATATTTCATTGGTTTGGCATTTGTTTGATGGTTGAAGTGACACAGGTGTCACATTCAGCGATAAATCGTCGGTGCACACCCGCAAATCCGAGAAAAGAACGAACTTCGGACGGGATTTTCGGTGTAATCCAACTTTTAACTACTTCAATTTTCACGGGAAGGATGTGAATACCTTGACTATTAACGACGTGACCGAGGAATAGAACCTCCTCGAGCCAAAATTCACACTAGGAGAACTTGGCATAGAGGCGATTCCCTTAGAGTAGCTCGAGAACTAAACGTAGATGTTGTGCATGTTCAACTTTCGACTTCAAATAGATAAGGATATCATCGATAAACACGATGACGAAGCGATCAAGAAAGGGTTTACACACACGGTTCATCAAATCCATTAAGATCGCGGGTGCATTTGTAAGACCAAAGGGCATGAACACAAATTCCTAATGGCCATAGCGGGTACGAAAAGCGGTTTTAGGGATATCTCTTCCGGAATTCGTAATTGATGATAACCAGAGCGTAGATCGATCTTAGAAAAACACGTAGTGCCTTGCAATTGATCAAATAAGTCATCGATTTGGGGTAGAGGATAACGATTCTTGATAGTAAGCTTATTGAGTTCCCTATAATCGATGCACATTCAGAATGATCCATCCTTCTTTTTCACGAAAAGGACAGGTGCGCCCCAAGGGGATGTGCTAGGGCGTATGAAGCCTTTATCGAGTAACCCTTGGAGTTGACTAGAAAGTTCACGCATTTCGGACAGAGCGAGATGATAAGGAGCTTTAGCGACAGGGTTAGCTCCAGGAATGAGGTCGATATGAAAATCAATATCACGACTCGAGGGTAGACCGGGTAAATCGTAAGGAAAGACATTAGGAAAATCACGAACCACAAGTACCTTTTCCATCGGTTTCTTTTTCTTCTTCGCTACTACAATGTGAGCTATGAAAGCCATGTATTCCTTTCGGAGATACTTGCTTGCTTGAATGCACGACATAAGATTCAGTTCCTTCGATGATACTTCGCCATAAACACAGAGTTGGTCGCCATTAGAAAGAGAGAAACGAATCATCTTTTCGAAAAAAACGACTTCAGGATGATTTTCATGAAGAAAATCCATGCCTAATATGATATCAAAACTATGAAGTTGCATCGGTATGAGGTTGATTGGAAAGACGTGATTGTTGAGTTCAAGAGTACAATCATGGAGAACAGAACTAACGGTAACAGTTCTTCCGGTGGCCATTTCTACGTCGAACGTCGTTGGGAGGTTACCGCGTTTACGGTTTAGGAGCTTTTCGAATTCAAACGACACAAAACAGTTATCGGATCCTGTATCAAATAAACACGAAGCATAAATACCGTTAACAAGAAACGTACCATTGACAACGTTGTTGTTAGTTTGAGCCTGGCGGACATTGATGTTGAAAGTTCTTCCGCGGGCTGCTTGTTGTGGTTGCTGCTGCTGTTGCTGTTGTTGCTGCAGTGGTTGCTGCGGTGGTTGCTGCGATTCTTGTTTCACCACTCGATTCGGGCAGGAGTTAGAAAAGTGGTTTGGGTCACCACATGAGTAGCAGGCTCGTGCATGTACAGTAGGTGCAGGAGCTGCTTGGTTACCCTAAATAGCGAGGGGTTGAGTCGGTGGTGCTGGAGGAGTTTGAGCTTGTTGACGTGGGCCTGAACGACAATGAGCAGTAAAGTGCCCATAGATGTTGCAGTTGGCACAAAAATGACAATTCACCCTTGTAGGGTGATGGTAGGTGCAAGTAGGGCAGAGAGGAAGAACACTAGTTTACGCACGCTTATCAGGATGTGCGTTGGTGTTAGGAACTGCAACTTGTCGGTTATGGTTGTTGTTGGGTTGTACAGGGACAACATTGAGAGGAGCGGCGGTAGCAGCATAGTTCTTGTTGCTGTTACCCTTGCGCTTGTGATTCTGACGTGAAGACTTTGAAACTTGAGGTGCTGCGGTTTCGGTAGTGGGAGTAGCAGTGACTTGATTGAGGCTCTTGATTGAGGTTTTGAAATACCCAGCTAAAACGCGCTTGTCGTTGATCTCAGTTGCGAGTTGGTAAGTCTCCTCAATGGTAGCAGGTTTAGCTGCTTGAACAAAGTCAGCTACACAGTCAGTTAGAGCGCGGATGTATTTCTTGATCGTTATATCCGGTGTTGTCACTTGACCTGGACAGATGATACTGAGCTGATTGAAGCGAGCGGTGTGACCAGCGTTGTCACCTCCTTCTTGTTTGATATGCCAGAATTCATTCTCCAACTTTTGAATCTCATGGGGAGGACAGAACTCCTTCATCATAAGCTCCCTGAGTTCTTCCCATGAAAGGTTGTAAGCTGCATCATTACCGTGCCTGTTGCGCTCAGCAGTACACCAGTCCAGAGCCTTGGATTGAAAAACTCCAGTAGCATTAACAGTACGCAGATTTTTTGGGCATCCACTTTGCCTGAAGGTGACTTCGATTTAGTCAAACCACTAGAACATGGCACTAGGCCCATCTTCACTAGTGAAGTTAGCAGGACCGCAAGCCTTGAATTGCTTAAAGCACATAGGCACGTAGGGGCACATAATCCATGTAAGCACATATTTTGCACGTATTCACCTGTATTTTGCATGTATTCACCAACATATTTTGCACGTATTCACCTATCTTTCAAGTTTCACGAAGCACGTTCAAGAGTTATGTGTGGTGTTGCGTGTCACAGCGTATGGATCACACACTTCAACTAGGCGTGATGATAGCAAGCATCATAGCGAGTAGCGTTGTGAGTATAGAGCAACGAGTATAGCGTACGAGAGTGCTTAGTTGTCAGTGATTAGTTAGCGTTTTAGGTTGCGTGTGCGGTGTGCTCCCGAGCTTTATATTACAGTGAGAAACGAAAAGCAATTGAGCGTAAAATCTTTAAAATTGAAGCATACGATCATATAAACATATAAAATCGATAACTCGTAAAATCAGCGATTGCGGGCTCAGAATCGAAACAGAGCGTGCCCCGGGTGTTGGGCATTGACTACCCAATAGTGATTCAACTATTCACAACAACCCCGAGTACACGCTTTGGTCTAATAGATTGTGCTCTCGCCGTAATCAGGGCGAACGGCACACATCCTTTTGGTTACTGCGCGAATCGAGTCACTGGAATCCATCGAGACTTTGGTGGGAGTTTTGTAAAATCAAAGAAAGGAGAGTGGAACTAGTCATTAAGATGCGGGTTTCACCCTTAACTTAACAACTTTGTTCCTGAATATGTGGCAAAACCAAGAGATAGAGAGGGAGAATTTCTTCGAGATATGGATTTCACTCCAGGCTCAACGAAAGAATCTCGTGCTGAGAGTAAAAATACGCGTAGAGTGAGTGACTTTATCGAGAGTTCTTGGTTTCCACGCCTAATCTCGACAAGATCGCTCAATTGTGTTATGCGAGTGTTTTCTAAAATGTGTGTGTTATGTCAGCCTTAGGAAAGGCAATAATGCGTTTTCAGCTTTAGGAAAAGCTTTATTCATGCGTAGCTGTAGTATGCAGTGTTCGCACAAAAATGCAGTTTTAGCGAGTCCTAGCGAGAGTATCAAGAGTGAGTTCGTACAAAACCCTTACTGGGCTTGTGCGAACGGTCTGTTGGTACTTAGACTATAGACTAGATCAATCCTAAGACACGACCTAATTCCCTATAGTTATGGCTCTGATACCAATCTGTCACACCCCAACGGATGACAGAATCATCGGGGTGTGGCACTGAGCGAAACAGATTGTTCACGAGAATCCATAACAACTATTCATGTCAATATATTTAACGTTTAATGTCCCATACCATCAAACATATAAAGCAAAACAGTCATTACAAATATCAGTCTCATAAACAAAACGTTGTTCTGACAACTCGGATTTATTTAATGGAGTTTCTAGACTTCCTACTCGTTTCAGCAAGCATAGCATCCTATCAACCTGTCACATACATTAAAATAAAGTCGACACATAAAATTTAAAGGTGAGTACACAAGTTTGCATAGCATATAGTATAGTGAAAAGCGTTTACGCATAACCAGATTGTATCACGTAACGGGCGAAGCAAGTAACTATCAAAACTATGTTCACACTTAACCACGAGACTGCGTTATATAGTATGCGCGACACATGTCCAGCGAACACGTGAAGTAAGGAGATGTGATCCCTAGCAACCCCTGTCCACAACAGATGCTGAGTCCAAACTATAGTACTATCGTTGCTAGAGGCGGTATAGTATAACATTGTCTAAGCATAGTAACAAGCATTCATATATTACGTATAACATGCGGGAGTGGTTAGCGTTATAAAGTGTTTGCGTTGTGTGTTGTTGTGTTTTGATAGAAAACGTATGTAACACCCAAAGTGCGTTAAAAGAAAATAGGTTTGGGTATACTCACAGTTTGTGTTTAGCTAGTCAGCACAGACTTGGGTTGAAGGGAGCTCGTTAGAGTTAGCCTGATCATAGAACAGTAGCATTAGCGTTGAACAGCGTGTAAATAAAGTTTCAAATGGTGGGGTGTTCGAATGGTGATCCGAACGGATGTGTACCCATTCGATCAGATGGTCATTCGAGCAGATATCCGAGCGGATGACCATTCGAACGGATGGCCATTCGAATGAGATGTGGGTGTTTGTATATCGTTTTGAAAATTTGAAGTTTTCGTTGTAGCGTTTAAACAATGTAAAGTATGGATAGCAAGTCATCCAGTCGGATGGTCATCTGGATGGATGGCCATTCGATCGGATGGCTATTCGAGTGAGAAAACGGGGGTTTGTAATCTTTCATAAAATTTTCTAAGTAAAAGTTTTGGAGTTCTAACGAAGAAGGCGTGACGACGTGTCAAACAACGGGAACACTCGATCGGATGGGAACCACCCCATTCGATCAGTCTCATTGTTCTTGATGAAGTTTCATGTCTGACTCGTTAATCGGTCATCTCTCTAGTGGAAATTCGTTTTCAAGATGGCTCTCAACTAGGAAATGGGTAGAGAGTCTGAATGAGTCCGGGTTCCATCGGTTTTGTGTAGATAAGTGAAGAACGTTGAAGAAAGGTTGGTAATTGTTGAAATCTTGTTGAGATTTAGTTAAAAAGTGTGGAAATCCTTTAGATCTAAATAAATCTTGATGAGATGATGTCACACAACAGCTTGCATAAGCAACTGAGTGAGAACCACCTTCAAGGAGTCCAAATCAGGCGATTTCGAGAAGAAAATGTGTGATTTTGATGGAGAAGATGATGGAGAAGTGTTTGGTGAAGATGATTGTACAAGATTTGAGAAGAAATACTTACGAAATAGCCTTGAATCGAGAGAAAAAGTGCATGAGAGCGTCTTGTGTGCAGGTGGTCGGATGGAGGTGTCAAATCAGTGAAAGGGACGTGTACGGCTACTATTTATAGGAGAGTGAGAGAGCTAAGGCGGTGGAGAAAGCGAGGTGTTTGGTTCGGATGGCGTTTCAGTCGGATGGCCATCAGATCGGATGGTCATCCGGACGGATGTCCATTCGATCGGATGTCCATTTGGACAGCCGTGTGGTGCGAGTTAGTTTTCCAACTTTTGTTTCGTGCGTTAAGGGTTACGTTGCGTTTAAGCGTGTTGCGAGTAAGCGTTGCGTTGAGATAACCACATACCATAAAACAAATAATCACATAAATAACACACATAATAACTAAGATGCATAAAAGTAAATCTGCATTTTGAGTTGCGTTGTGATTGCGTTGCGTTAGCGTTGCTATAGGCTTTAGTCTAAACAAGCAATAATATGTGATAAAATGCGTGTAAGTAGTATGCGTTGTGAATAGCGTTTAAATTTGATAACTGCGTTTCGAGTAAGCGTTGTAATAAGCGTTTAAAATGCGTTTGAAAACATAGTTTAAGATAGTTAACCCATAGCGATAATCGGAATCTTGGGAGTACAAGTAATTAAGCAAGAAATGACAGATACAAGTAATGACCCGGAAAGTCGGGTTGTTACAGGTTCATCGTATTCGGACCATAATTGGCATCAATCGATCTATATAGGTATGTATTTTCACCCGTAGATTAGTATTTTTAACGTTTATTTATACATTGGAGCATAGAATTAGGTTGAATTTGATGAATTTTGATGTTTTCGGGATGGGGATTTTAAAGATGGGGATTGGTGATAAACAAGACGCCGCGTACACCCTGTACGCGACATATACGAGGCTCTAATTTTTTTATTGTTATTATTTATAATACGTATACATATATCGTGTTATTATTATTATTATTATTATTATTATTATTATTGTTGTTGTTGTTATTATTATTATTATTATTAGTTTGAAAATGACATAGTATTATTTTTGTATTTTTTGTAATACATATACATATACCGCATTAAATATTATTATTATTATTACTATTATTATTATTATTATTATTATACGTATACGTATACCTATACCTTATCTTTTTTGCAGGATGATGATGGACGACGAGATAGGCGACCAGATCGACGCTTACGCAACAGCACCCGTAGGGTTAGTCTCCGCCGGTGGATCCGTTACATGGTCACCCGTACTTGTAGTTTTCTAATGGTACCAATACCTCCGCTCATTGCACGAAGCTTAGGAGGATGCACATCGGACAACATCTAGTGGTCAACTATGACGCACTTGAGACAATAGGTAAGACGGCTATAGCCCGTGAGTTCGTTCCACTGTTATCGCCGTGGGACAAACTTTTTGAGTTATCGTACATGTCTTCTTATAGGGAGCTGTTGGTTGAGTTCTTACCGTCGTTCTCCTTTCACCCTCCCCGAGCCGACCAGCCTGCGCAGCCATAGGTTCATCCCCCTGATACGTAGTCAAAAGTCCGGTGTTTATCTGTATTTAAGTTTGTGTTTTTACGCGAATTTGAGTCCCGAATAATCTACTTTGATTTGGTTTACGTTTTACAGGTCTAATGGAGTTTAAGGAGAAGTTTAAGAGCTATACAGAACATTGGGATGTAGCTAGGAGCAACCGGGTGTGAAAAAAGAAGAAAACGGGCGAAAACCAACTTGTCGACTCGGCTACGCGGGTTTCTTGAGTCGCCTACGGAGGTTGAGTCGGCAACACGGGTTTTTTGAGTCGCCGACGCACCAAGTCAACCAAAAACATGCGTAGGCAGAAACCCAAGGCATCAGAGTCACTAGCCATGTCGCTGATGTAAAGATGTCGCGTCGCATATGCGGTGTCCGAAATTTTTGCGGTTTTTGTTGCAATTGACCAGCTTGACCAAGGACTTTTTGGGTTTTAATGATTGTGAATGTGTGAAAAGATCATTATTGAGTTCTTGGAGACTAAAACACCTTTGAAAACCTCTCTCATTAATATTCCATATCCATGATCGATCTTGTTCATAATCATCAACCATAATCTCTATTACCAATCATCATCCTCCAATCCAATCATCACACCAATCATTCACAAACCATCATATAAACCCTAACCCTATTCGGTCATCCATCACTTTCAAGATTCAAGATCAAAGTATGATGTATCAGTTTGCGTGTTTCTCATCCGGTGTTCGTGTTTCATCAACCATGAGCGGCTAATTCTTTCGGGTTTCACCTCGGTGTAGATTTTTGTAAGATTTCTAGGGTTTCCAACATATGTTTTAGTAGTTGATATGGTGACTAGTTAAATTAAATGTTTGAAACTTGTGACACTTGTCTTGCATTTGTATTGGATTCAGAAATTGTTGATTAAGTTTTGAAAATTAACATTATAAAATGACTATGTGCAATTATGGCTTGTCATAGGTTAGAGTTTACATGTTCTTGTTAACGAAGTGCATTACGATCCGTTCTTTGTGACGTTGATAGCTTTCGACATCTAAGCCATGTTACACCAAACTCGTTTATAATCGATTTCAACTAAATCAAGTATAAAACCTTGTAGGAACCCTAGGTCTTATGATTATCGAACCGGGTGTTAACCTTGTCTAATTCTATAGTTTTTAATCAAGAAATCCAATTTTGCAATAGTTTAACTAAACCAAATTTATAGTTATTAGTAAACTTGTCGGTCTAATCTGACACATCTTTCAAAACCAAACAAACAAAGAAATGATAAAAGCAAGCTTCATAAAAGACTGTTCCAAATTAATAATTAAGCGAATCCCGAGACAGACCACAGACTCTTCGTTGTTCAACACCCCGACTGTCACTAACTATTTGTTTGAGGTAAATAGGGACTATAAATATTATCTTTTACCGGGGTGCAACACTCTAATCACCCTCTCCCGCCGAGGTTTCTTTCCAGCTTGCCGGTGTGGAGCATCAGATAACGCTCGCATAGTTTGCTGTGAATTGCACTTTATACACAGAGACCGAGATTGCTACGGATCTTTATACACAGGGACTAGTAGTGGTTGATAGACTTACCCTTCTAGGGTTTTCAGATGTGGTTGCAGAGCCTAGGACTTGGGACCATACCCTTGTGACAACTGGCACTTTTCCATGAATTCCGTACAATAATAAACAGTAATCTGTGCTTTAATGACTGTGTGTGATTGAATTAACAAGGCGAATGATTTTCAGATTACTGTCATATACATACAATGGCATTTCATGTTGCAAGATTTTTATCATTACTACATGCAACACAACATGGTACAAATAGTGCGCGAAACCAAGTTAGCACAGTTATCAGACAAACTAGAAGTACTGACGGGAGTTCAGTACTTAGACATACATGATTTTAAGACACAGAATGAGCTCGAAACCAAGAGTTACACTAGAATAGTGTGAAGGAAAGTAGGGATTACAAAACTGCCTTCCTAGTGATGACTTAGGTGCCAGAAAGTGCCAAAAACACACTAAAACTGCAGAATTCTGCAGAAAATAACCAAATTCACCAATTTTCAGCATTTTAACAACTAAATATAATGCAGAAATGTTGTTTAATGGTCCAGAATACTTTCCTAAGTGTCGGGAATCAAAACTATCATAAATGACAACATAAAGCACACTAAACTGCGCTATTTAGCACTTTAACGAACCGTAGCGAAACAAACAACCGGACACTACCCGATACACCAAATTTTCACTAGAAGCATTGTTTTAGTGTTATGAAGCTAGTTATGGTCACCGAACATCATATTACATCTCATAAACACTAAACACATAAAAATACCTAACTAGCACCATTACTTTCTAACTAAACCAAGTAACTCACAATTGAAACACAACCACATAACCCCCCCCCCCCCCCATATGGACAGTTAGGGAACAAGGGTCCCACTTGGGATTTTATTTGATTATTTTTGATACTATGTTGAGAATATTCCAACATAATATACCATAATGTTGGAATAATTTTATAAGAACCATATGTTAATGTTATAACATCATTCTTCATCTTCTTATTCACACAACACCCCCTTCTTCTCTCCCTTAGTCTCAGCTCAAACACACACACCCACACCCATCATTTTCAAGCTCCAAACTCATAATTCAAGGTGATCTAGAGGTGTATGGAGGCTATCTAAGGAAGCTTGAAGTATAGGAACTTGAAGGACCTCTTTATGGAGCCTTTAACCACCTATTTTCTTTCATATTCATCATCAACTTTCTTGTGCCACTTACCTAGCCATTAGAGCTAGTAGTAAGCTTTTTGATCTTGTTTTTACTTCTAATCTTAATGGTTAAAGTGTTATGTAAGTGGTTAAACTCAAAAATCACAAAGAAATATGAAGATGATCACTAACATAAAGCTAAATAACATGAAATCTAAGTTGATTAAGTGTATGTATGCTTCTTGATTGTTGATTATTTGTGTTTATGATGTTAAACATCATATGAAACTTGCTAGATTGTGATTAAACACATGATCTAGCAAGTGAGATGATGATCTTGTAAGAAATCAAAGTGATCATCCTTTATATAAACATGAACTTGAAAGATGAAGTTGTTTTTATGTATGATGAAGTATGAAACATGTTATAAGACTTGTAGAATGATGACTTCAAAGATAGTTTTCTCAAGCAACCAAGTTTAATTTCAAGATTTACATAACCATGATTTCTAAATAAACTAATCATGTTTTTAGTGTTAAATCAAGTATAGAAACATGTTATTAACAAGAAAATTTCAAGAAGAAATGTTTTTGAAAAATCATGTTATAAGTTGTGAAAGACTAAATTTCTCAAGAATGATCTTTATAAACAAATGACCACACTTTTAAGGGTAACTAAGTCTACTAATTAACATGGTAAGTTACTACAAGTTTTTACAAAATTTCAAGTTCATGTCAATGTGTAAATTGCATATTTAAAGCATATGGTAAGTCTTGTTTATGTTGTTGATGATTGATGATGGTTTTTAAAAGAAAACGATATGCTTTTTAAGCATGGAAACCTCCATTTTAAGGGGAAACTATGCCAAAATTTTTGTAGAATTTAAACACTTAGAAAAATATTTTTAAACAAATATTTATAAGTAAATTTTAACCATGGTTTTTCTTATAAAATGTACCATAAATTTTGTTACAAAAATTAAAAATATTGGAGGTTTGTTTTTGATAAATAAAAGTGACTAAGTATATATTTAGGAAAATATATATTTAGATGTCACAATTTGTGTGATTACTTGTATATTATGTGTATTAGTTATATTATTTTAGGACTTGAAATAATACAACTTATCAAAATACCAAAAATTATGATACAAAGTAATACCAAAATCCCAAGAAAACAAATATATAATTTATACCCGAATATTGGACAAACCGAACACGAACGTATAAACTACACTTATGTATATTCCGGAAATAGATATATATTTGACAAACAAGTCAAACGGTATTTTGAAAACCGATAGAACGGAAATTAAAATTTTTATAAGTGTTACAAAAATATATCATATTTTTATCAAGTAGAAAATACATTATTTTGAGTGGAGAAAAGTAAATATATTTTCTTGAACAATTACAAGATATACTATTTTTGGAGAAAATATATATTTTCTTAAACAAATTAAGAATATATTATTCTTGGGGTGAAAAATAGATTTATATATATTTTCTAAGTTAATCTTGAAAATATATTATTTTTGAGGTTTATACGAAAATATAATTATTTTTGTCAAGGAAGAATTATAACTAATTTTCTATAAAAGTTTTCTTAAAATATATATATTTTAAGAATACAAATTGTTGATTTTTATTGGTTAAAAATAATATTCCGAAAAATGAAAATACAAAAATTAAGTATAAGAATACTTAATAAATACAAGAAAATACGTATCCTCGTACGTACGAATACACACCGGAATACACCACAAATACTTGGCAAAATACACAAGGATAATTATACCCATACTTGGGAAATATTAACGAAAAGAATTGCAATATGAACTAAGGCAAAATATATATTATTTTGACAATATTCCAAATAAATGGATGAATATAATTTAAGTTAAATTGTTAATATTTTAACTAATAATTAGATACTTTGGAATATTATAATATGCATCAATGATGTAACTCAACGTATACCAAGATTTCCAAAACAAGTCTTAATGAACACCTAAGACAAAAGAGTCGTTACATAACCTTAACGTCTAATAAAACATGGCACGTGTGTAGGTAGTTGTACGACTCATAGAAGGACCTTTGAGCATACGAGATAGCTGGACGCAAACTTGTGAGTTCATGTCCCCCTTTTCTCTTATTGTTTTCGGATTTATAACTCTCGGGGGTGGAATACATGTTACGAATGTTCAAATGGTATGATTTGGCTATGAAATGAACTGTTAGATCATGTGAGCATAGACTGAAATTGAAATGCCAATAACTCTCATAAGAAACATGGATAAAGGTTAGATCTAACGGGTACGGTCGAGCCCCACTCATGGTCCTTATGTGACCACTTAGAGTGCTTTAGTGTCCCAGTCGAGGTGATTCGACAACGGTCAAGGAGATTTGACACAATCAAGGTGATTTAATACAGTCAAGGGAATTTGACACAATCAAGGTGAATTTGACACAGTCGAGGGGAATTCGACACAGTCGAGGGGATTCGACAAAGACAAAAGCCCACTCATATTGAGTACTCCCTATGTCTTCACATACATTAATGTTCTTGCAAAACATTAATTGATCTGTTCATAGACGCTTTTCAAACAAGTTTTCAAAGGAGTCTCTCAAATGTTTACAAGTTTATCAGTACTCATACAAAACGCATGAACTCGCTCAACTTTTGTTGATGTTTTCAAAATTACATGTATTTCAGGAAACAAGTTGGATCTTGGGCGCTGGTGTTGTTTCGGGAAGTTAATTTCAAGTTTAGATGTCATCCATTTTTGTTGGTTTGTAACTTAATCAGAGGTTGTGTTGTTTGAAACTTAAATGACTGGTATTTGTAATATTTTAAACTTTATGAATGGATGAACATCATTTTGATCATATAGTTGTTTATTATAATCGAATGCAATAAGAACCGATCTAGTCACACGCATACGCTTCCGCAAAAGTTAGGGTGTGACAACCCTGTCCAAGGGAAGGATTTCAGCAGGTACTTGCCCTTTCTACAGGTACGCGCGTTTATTGTTGTAATTATTGTCATTGTTATTATTATCTAAAAATTACCGTATTTCCCTAAGACTCTTTGCAGGTATCTACACTGGTTGATTTGCGCTTCCATCACGGCTCGTGGGACCTCTTTATGCTTTTATTGTTTGTTTTACAGGAGGTCATGCACTCTTACACATTTTGGCCCATTACTTTGCGTCCGCCCATCACCAGTAGGAGCACAGACAGTTGTTCGGGGGTGTGTACGTCACCGTGATTAGCCGTTCATTAGGACATTTACCGGAGGGTGACCCGCACTTACTGCTGTCGATAGAGCCGACAAGGTTGGGGCCTAACAGGCACTAGTACAAAACCAATTTTTTGGTGGTGTAAATTTCATGTTTTTGGTGCTATTTTATAATAGAAAGCACCAAATAACAAAACACACCACTTAAAAATACATTACACACCACCATTAAATGCTTACAAGTTATAAACCACCAAAAAATTAATTATTTGAGGCTAAGGTTGCTAATAGCACCAATATACACAATAAAATTGATTTTTTTACTCGTAAATACAAAATAAAGTTGATTTTTTTAGGCTTAAACTTTTAAATAGCACCAAAACACCAAAATAACTATCTTTAACTTTAACGGATAAAATTCAAAATCTAAATCTAACTTCTTTCTTCTTCTAGCTACAAAAAAAAAAACCCACCATTTAGTGGCATACGTTTTTAATGGCATTTTTTGTGCCACTAATTTAAGTTTTTATTAGCACTTTATGTATTTCACATTTGATTAGTATACACTTTTTAGTGCCATTTAACATTGTGCCACTAAGTTACGTATTTAACGGCACTTTGCGTATGCCACTAAAATTTTCATCGGGTTTTTAATGATACTTTGCCTATACCACTAAAGCTTTGGAGCATTTCTTTTAAAATTTTTCCAGTTTCCCTCCTAAGTCTACCCGTAGTGGGGCGCGAAGAGTGGGTTTTTTTGGGCCATAATGCCCCATAGCGCCCCGCACACTGCGACGGGCGGCGTTATGGGGCAAAAGGGGGGGGGGGGGGGAGGCGCCATGCATTTCGCGGCGTTGTGAAGGTTCTTTTCAAAATTTTGACCAACCACAAAAAAGCAAGGTTTTTTTATAATTAATTAATAAAATTGAAAATTAATAACTAGGTGATGATGGGTAGGGGCTTTATAACTACGGGCTCTAGTGATATAACGCCCCATAAAGCCCCCGTGTAGTGTGGCATGACACGTGTCGCATAACGCCCCAAAAGGGGCTTTATGACTACGGATGGTCTAAAGATCTAAAGACTTTAACAAAATTTCTCGAAAGAAATCGTTCCCTCCCAATGTATTATACTTTTCCTCTAAAGTCTTGAACACAATTAAAAATCTCTCACCAAAATCACTCATCAAGTCTAATTCCCTCCCAATGTATTAGTTTTCTCTGAAGTCTTTAATTGCATTTTTAATTTATTTGTATATTTTTATAGTTGTGAACGTGCATCAAGCTCTATTGCTATTTTTTACGTGATGTTAGTAACCATTTAAAAGCAACATCATTATTTGTTTTTATAACATAATGAAAAATTATTTATTAATTTATATAAAATATATTTTATGTTGGTAATCAAAACTAAATTATGTTATATGAATAGGGAATGGGTATATAGGGAAAAGATCAAATAGTAAGTTTATTTTGGCTAGAAAGGATAGGAAGCAATAGGATTAGAACATGTGGCAAAATTTAAAATAAAGGGGAAGTGTATTTTAATCAATCTTATCATTTCTTCTTCCTTTTCAAAACCCAGTAACTTTAAAACCCACCATCTTCAACCATTTATTCACTTTCTATCTCAATAATCACTACATTATAGTACGATTTTCGTCACCAATCAATGATTCAAACACCCGATCAACGTGTTCTTCAGCTTTTTTGAAGAAAACCCAGTTTAATTTCATACAAAATCTAGTTTTTTTTCCGGTGATTTTGAAGATAATCACTCGATCCGTTCGATTCGAGCGCTGATAAGTGTTTTAATCATTCAAAATTCGTCAATTGTTGAAGAAATCACTTCGATCCATGTAAGAAATTCTTTAATTTCATTTTTACGATCTGGGTTTTTGATTTAGTCATTGCGTTTTACGATCTTGGCAGGGGTCCGGGGGCAGCACCCCTGGTAGCGGGGTCCCAGGGGCGGCAGCCCCTGGTGGGGTCCAAGGGGCAGAGCCCCTAGCTGGGGTTGAGACAGTTCACAGCATAGACAATTCACAGCACAGAGAAAACTATTGTCATGGTTCAATGCGTTTTAGAGAGAACACCTTCTTTGGTGTTTTTAGGCAATTGCGTTTTAGAACTAAAACATTTTTATGTGTTTTCTAGCCATTGCGTTTTAGAAAAACACATTCTTGAAGTGTTTTTGGTGCATTGCATTTTAGGTAAAACACTTTTTTAGGTGTTTTCAGTCCATTGCGTTTTACAGAGAACACTTTCTTTTGTTCTTTAGGCAATTGCGTTTTAGAATGAGTCATTTTAAGTGTTTTCTGGCCATTGCGTTTTACAAATAAGACATTTCTTTGTGTTTTTTGTGCATTGCGTTTTAGGTAAAACACATTTTTATGTGTTTTCAGTCCATTGCGTTTTAGAAAACAGACATTTTAAGTGTTTTCTGGCCATTGCGTTTTAGAAATAAGACATTTGTTTGTGTTTTTGGTGCATTGCGTTTTACATAAAACACATTTTTATGTGTTTTTAGTCCATGGCGTTTTAGAAAGTACATTTTCTTTTGAGTTTTTAAGCTATTGCGTTTTAAAAATAAGACATTTCTTTGTGTTTTTTGGCCATTGCGTTTTACAAATAAGACATTTCTTTGTGTTTTCTGGCCATTGCGTTTTACAAATAAGACATTTCTTTGTGTTTTTTGTGCATTGCATTTTAGAAAAATTTCATTTTTAAGGTTTTTTTTTCATTGCGTTTTACGTAACTAGGGTTTTTTCTATTGCGTTTTACGCAACTGGGTTTTTAAAAAAAATCAAAAATATAGCAATAGTATACTCGTTTTAAAGCTAAAAAAACGCTCGTTTTTTTGTGCAATTTTTATAAAAAAATAATGTCGTATGAAAGAGTTATTAACGTTTAAAAAATGGGGGGGAATTGGAGGAGAGAAAAACTATTGGCTTGCATTGACTAGAATACCCCTAAACAAACTCACGCGCCTCTTTTATTCCCTTTAATTTCCCTGATTTAATTTTAGCCCTTGATTAACTAAATGGATGGTCAAGATCACTTCCTAGTCTTTCTAGCCAAATAAACTTCTTATTTTATCTCCACCCTGGGTATATATGTCATAATTTGGAAATGGATCGATTCCATGTTATGGTTATACCAATTTTTAGGCAACCTTCAATGCTTTCAAAAATTTTAAGCTTCCCTCCTACTACCTAAAGAAATCTAATTCCCTCCTTCCAAAAAGAATTAAATCTCCTTCCTCCCACCTTCTTTTAACCTAAAACGGTTGTCCTCCCTCCTGTGATCCTTATCAAGTAACCGATCCTCACACTCACCTAGAAAACAACTCACCCTCCCTTTAAATCACCGTCACGACTCTACCCTTGACCATCGCATATCTCCAATAGGCCTGCGGGGTGTTGATTCTGCCATCCGAAACCCATCTCGTATTCTTATAGCAGTTGTTTGTAGCCGTTCACACCAACAATCGGCTCCCCCGGATTACCTAGACTACAATCACTGATGTCACATCCCAATTGACCTCTCTTGTAGGTGTGTAAATGAGAAAGGTTTGAAGATGCATACCAATTGCTCGATGAAACGCATCAACCAAAAAAACTTCCGTTTCACATGTTTTACTAGATGAATGATTATCTGGCAATTATTTTTGGATGAAACTTGTGTTTTGCAGATTCTTTTATGCAGCCTTAGAAGTAGAAGTTGGTATTTGTGGATACCATCTCTTTTGTGTAGAATTAAATTGAATTTAATAACCTAATTGGTGTTAATTTTTTATATGTTTCGTACATTTATAAGTCGATTTCTTTTTTCGCAGAATGAAAGGGGGTGTTTGGCCTAGCTTTTTTAACAAAGCTTATAGCTTTTTTAGCTTTTTTTTTACAAAATAAGCTTAACTTGGTGTTTGTTTTAGCTTTTTAAGCTTATGCTTATTAGCTTATATAAGCTAATTTGAATAAGCTTATTTGAGGATGGTTTTCTAGCTTATTGAAGAATGATAGGAAATAAGCTATAAGCTAATCCAAACACTTAAAAATAGCTTATCAAATGATAGAATATAAGCTATAAGCTATTTTAAAATATAAGCATAAGCCAAAAAATAAAAGCCAGGCCAAACACCCCCAAACAATGCGTTCAGGGCATATGTCGCCATGTCGGGGCATCACTGCTTCGGTAAAGATTAGGTTCGTATTTTGGTTTTTAATTACTCCTCTGAATGGAAACTTGCAAGTAATACCAAACTGTTTACTATGGTAATTTAATAGTTAAAATTACTGTGATCATGTGGTAATTCCTCCGTCTCTAGGGACCCCTGTTTGTTAAGTTTTTTTTGTATTTGTAGTTTATTGCTATTGAGTGGAAGTTATATATATACTTCATCATCTTGTTTATGATTTGAGTGAACCATAAGACCTTTTATCTAGAAAAGGAGATCCATGTAGGTTGTATAATTCTTTTAGTAAAATATGTTATTGAATGGAATGTAACTATGGGCTTGATATGTTAAAACAGTTGTTTAACTGACGATGCACAATAATATTCGTATATAAAATGTTGTGTGAATTACTAATTTGGTTAGTATTCTACCTTTGATTACATGCTTTGTACCTTTGTTCAACTCAAACAATGCTGAATTTTCTTGTGTTTTGTACATAGAAACTCTCTGGCATACTTGCTCTTCCCTTCTTGGAGCGAATTTTTTTTATCAGCTGGCTCAATGTGCTTAGTTTCTCTAACAAATATGTTATTTTTCCATTTCTCATGTCATGTTCTAATTATGTTGTAGGAACACCTACACCTAAAAAAGTGGAATTCTTATATCTCAAGGTTTGAGTGATTCACGTTAGTCGTATACAACTACTAAAAGGCATGGGCACCAGGTTTGCTTTTCAGTATGATTGTCTATTGGCAAATTAACGGGTTTGGGGTTGGCAGGTTAAAATGGTGAACCTGAACATGAATCTTGGCTATTCATGGTGATGGTTCACTTAACGTTTAGCTTTTTTGCCCAAAGGCATGACCCCAAAGAAATTCTCATTCAAATTCATATGAAAAAAATGCATATGAGTTCGTTTGGGTCAACTCAAACTATACAACAGGTTTTGACCTGAACCAATTTTGCTCAGACTCCATTTACACCCGTTACCTGACCGACCCACCCGTTTTGGTAGGCTTAGGTAGAAGCATAAGATCATGTTTCTTATATTTTCAGTTTCTTATAATCTACTTGTGTTTAATTTACATCAGACCTAACGTTGATGGGAACATGTATATAGAGAACATATTAGGCCATTTTAGAACCAATCATTTCCATAGAGATGCATAATCTATTTTATGTGGACGAATAACGTTAGAAACTTTTTCATATTTGTTTTAAAATGTTAGCTAGTATAAATATAGGGTGTACATAGTGTCCTCTTCTTGGAATGTGTGTAAAGAAACTGCATCTATCTAAATTTTGTCTTCATTAGTTGTGTGGGAAATTTAAAAAATAAAACCCTCGTCAAACGGTTGTTTCTAACCCAGATAGGCAATTGGATGAAAATTATAAAAATTTACAAAGGTGGGGAGCTATTTGGTACAAAAAGTTATTTTGGACAAAAATGACAAACATGCCCAAACCTCAGGGACGATTTTGGCAATTAACACTAGTTTCAATATTGAGTTTATAGTTGCAACAAAGCTTCAGAAGAAGAAGAAAACTGGTAGAAAACAAGGAAAGCATGACTCAGGTGTCGATGTGAACCATGATAGAGTCCCATCACCACGGGTGGACACGAGTCTTGATGGACCGTTTATCGACTATCCACCTATCGAGGTAATATATAATTATAGTTTGTTCAATAAAATGTTATATATATTAAAAAATTAATTATGGTTTTGCAGAACCTGACCAAATGTGAGTTGCTGTCTCCCTATCACGCTCGTGAGAAAGTGACGGTGGCTAAAGGTATGGCATGGCCAACCCCTCCAAATATGATTATGAATGAGAGTTGTATCAAAATTCATGTTCATTCTGTTGTTGGTGAACATTCGGGATTGTGTGTCCCAGATGAAACACACACTGAAGTTTTCATTCGGGTCAATTCACCTGACGGGATGTATCCCCAATCGGTTTATGAGAACATCTTGTATTCCGAATTGTTAAACATGCTCTTGGAGGGTTGGCTTGATGTCACAATATTACATTGGTTTGCCATGTAAGTTACTATTATTTTTATTATATGGTATCATAATATGTTTAGATAGAATTGAATTTACTAACTGTCACATTTTTTAGGCATTTCTTTGAGTCTCCCAATTCTAGGTTTGCTTTTTTCAATCCACAAAAAATCACTGGATCACGGTGTAAAACACTTCTTGAAGACGTTAAAAAAACGTAAAAGAAATACGTGAGCTTCATTCTAAAAAAATGTTCTATCTTGCACCATACTTAGTCGGGTAATATAAATTCCTCACCATACATACACATAAGCATACAATACATACTTGATATGTTCTATATTTTTTATTTTTGTAGTAAACATTGGTCGCTTATAATTGTTTGCCCGGACTTCAAATTCGGCTATATTGTTGATTCTATAAATGATGGGAAGACCCTTAAAAATTACAAGCTCGTCAAGATCATTGAATGAAGTTTTTGAGATTAATTTTAAGTGGCACATGGTACAGGTATGTGAATACTTTATTGTTCACAATAGTCTAATCAAAGTAATTCATTGTGAATATGATACAGTGCAAACAACAGAAAGGCAGTTGGGAATGTGGGTATATGGTAATCAAACATATGAAAGAGTTTATCGACTCTATACAACATGATTTGGTTAACCGAGTGAGTTTTTGTAAATATTCATAAACTTTGTTTATTGCATTAAATTATATATATTTGAAATCTAACTTTTGTATTTATTTGTTTTTAGCTTTGGATGAAGAATGGTATTTTGAAGAATCTCAAATTGAGAATTTAGCGGTAGATTTAACGTTCGGATTTATTTAAAAAGATGTTTTGATCTTGTAAGCATTAGTTTGTGTTTCATACTTTTGTAATTCCGTATACTTGAACGGGTTGTTTAATACTAGTTAACTTTTGTCGTGAGCATGTGCATTTGTGTGTAATTGGAATTATATTAGGAAATATTACTAAAAATTCTGGAATTTTGCAAAAATATTTAAAATTTATATTTTTTTTCTTGTCTTATTTTTTGGTGCTATGGAGATTTGTTTTTTGGTGCTATGTAGGTTTTTTATTAATTGACAGGTGGTGGTTCTATATTAATTTTTTGGTGGTGTGTTTAAAGATTTAATGGTGGTGGGACTTGTGTTTCATCATTGATCTTTTGGTGGCGTGTTTGGAGATTTAATGGTGCTGTTATTAAGCAGCACCAACAAATCCTCCTATTATTTGGTGGTACAACATAAAATAAAGGATAAAATACAGCACCAAAAAACTTATTTTGTACTAGTGAGGTGTGGGGGATGAAACTTCTTAAGAGGTTCCCCATCCTTGGCGAGCGGATTCTGATTCATATTCGAAGCCGGAGCCATAGACCTACCGCTTGTAAATTGTTTTGTATATACCATTCAGTTGTAGTTTATCTTTTGTTATAGATGTACAAACTAATCTTATATATGTCATATTCAATTTCGTTCCATTTATTATGTTGCGTGATGTTTGTTTGTATTACATCGATACCTCATAATAAATTGTTAAAACCTTAAAATTGAAACAATAATACAGAAATGATATAATGTTTGAATGGATATAATGTTGCAAACGACATAGTATTTAAACCATAAGCGACATAATATTTTATACAACATACGACATAATATATTTAAACAACACAAAAAATTCTTTTAAAAATTTCTCTTCAAAACATAAAAAACACCTAATTATCACCATCAAAACACCCAATTCTTCAACAAAAAAATTCACCCACATCCTAGACGCCTCGTACAACCCTCTATGAGACGTCTAGGGCACAAAAGTGCGCAAATAGACACATGGGGTGTACGAATAGTCTGAGCCTATAGTAAATATTAAAAAGCAAGGCGACTCTGAATAATCTAAAGTAGACCAATCATTTAAAACCACCGTTCACAAAACTTGGTAAATGTAATATAGTTAATCTTAAGTAAAGACGTAAAGTTTTTATAGATTGAAGGGGTATGGTCCCAAAAGCGCCGCGCAACCCTCCAGTCAGGACGCGCGCAGGACCATACTCCTTAATCAACATATTTCTTATTGCCAACCTCGCGCGGGCAACAAACATATGTAATGATTCGGCGCGAGGTCTGAGCAAGTGGAGACTTCATTTCTAACACTTGGCATTCTGAAAGAACATTTGGAAGCCCCTACCCCGCGCGGAGTAGTAGCGTGCTCAGCAAGAATCATGCGTGACTACGGCGCAAGGCCTATCCAAATAGTACACAAGGTACAAGTGGCAGAAGAAAAGAGCCAATCAACGCACTTCTGACTCTGCTCAATTGTGCTCCACGATCATCTGACATGCAAGAGACAAAAAGTACTTAAGGACGCCTACATGGCACCAATCATAGGGCAGAGACAACTGCCCCACGATCTCCACTCACCTGCTGATGGCAGAAGGCCGGCTAGGCCGACAACAGTGACACGTGGCTCCAATCACATTGCGCCAGCTCCAGAAAGCTCCTAGAAGCCACTAACGGTCGACACCAGTGAGACAAGGAGCGTATCCTCCATGTTGTCGCCTTCCGGCCCAAGGCCCATCAGCCCACACCCTCCTACACTACTCCGGCTATAAATAGAGACCTCACTTCACAGGTTAAACATTCCATTCCCTCTACTCTCTCACTTAATACTTAATTATCTCCCCAAAGCAGTCGCTTATTCTCACGCCGGAGCCCGGTTAAGAGGGAAACCCCCACATTCCCCTCTTAACGAGTAACGGTGTTCTGTTTTGCAGATAACCCGGTCATTAAGGAGCTCAGGAAACTATAAAGAAGATTAACCATTATGGTAGGAACATAAACCAAACTGATTAGTCCCGTAATTAGTTCCGTGTTTCTTCATAGATTTAACTATTTAACTCCAATAGCCACATAAAGTGTGACATAAATTCGTAGCGACTTCTTATCTGATTCTCGTATGTAGTTCTCTACTAAAACTTGATTTCATAGCGGAAGGCATGACAATTATTCAAATTGAATATATCAATCTTTGTGCTATATTCAAATTTTCATACATAAAAGAACCGAAGATCAGTTATTTATGTATGGCGTATGTAGTAATTGGGATAGTTAGGATCAGAAAGGCACAAGTTGTGATGACCTACACATTGAGAAAACAATTAAACCAATAATTTCCAAGTTTTCTTACTTTGCTCAAAGGACGTAAAGATTCCCACCATCTTTTCAAGTTGCACAAGACAAAAAAAAAGCCACATAAAAGATGAATATCATCATTACCTTTTAGGGTTATTCAACTCTCCCAACCGTTAAAGACCCTAAAAAGAAGACGACGGGTCATATAAACCATGCAAAAAACAGTGACGTTCTCATGTTAAAACAGCATTAGTATAGAAAATATTTTGGATGATTGAACTATACTTCAACTTTTCCAAAAGCAATTTCAAGATTTATTGACATTAAGTATTGCAGTTAAAAGTTTTAGAATTAGAAAAGTCCTAATAAAGTAATTAAGATTGTCTTCAATGGGAGGTTCTTGGGATGCCCTGATCCCATGTAGAAGAGTGAAGTATGTGGCAACAAATGTATAGGTGAGGGGAGTGGCCCTCGTCAGGGCAGAATCAACGGTGGTCAACGGGGTCCGTTGACCAACGGTCACCAAAATTTGTTAAATTTTCATATAGAAAATCTTATATTTATTAGAAAAACATGAGTGTGACATGTAGTTCTAATCAGTAGAAAAGAAAACCTTATAATCAGGGGCGGACCCATATTAAACGGGTCGGAGTCCTCAGACCCTAATGTTTTTTAAGAAAATTAGTAGATCCGGTATATAAAATTTTATAATAACCGCATAAATACAATTAGGTGGACACCATAGAAAGGAAAGGAAAGATGCTGTTGTGGTAAACCTCTCTCTTTAACAAGAGATCATGGGCTCAATCATTGTATTTTCTGATTTTTTTAAATCTAGTTCAAACCTCGCTCTGACCTGACCCGAACGAGGACCGACCGAAAATTTTAACGTTTTATTATGAAAATTTTGAACACCGAAAAAATGGATCCCATTGAAAAAAAATCTTGGATCCACCGCTGCTTAAGGGGAGTGGGGGTGGTCACTAGTGATAGAATTCTATCACTCACAAGCATCCAATCAAGTTCTGCCATGTCATCAACCATTTTTCCATCACTCACAACATTTTTTAGTGGCATTGGTCATCACTCACAACACCCACAATAAACCCTCACACCCCCTCACATGTTCCATCACTAAAATCCCATAACGCGTTGAAAACATCACTGACTCTTGCCATAACGCGTTGAAAACATCAGTGGCGGTGAGGAGTTTGAATTCATCACCCGTTGTAAGGTTCCATCACGGAGAAAACAATCTCCATTATAATGACCCCTCAGGTAAAAAAAAAGTTCTAGGTTTGCCTATGCCGCACGTCACAAAGGTGCTATCAGTAAGGTCTGTGAGAGGTGGGTAGACTCGGCAGGGGTGTTCATAAGCCTCCTTTGGAGATGGTGTTTGTCACAGTATTATCTTCACTCTAGATCATGCAATCCTCATTATTTCATGCATGTAATACAAACCACTTTCAAATCCATGTACCAGAATAACATCATAATATGGTCAGAAAAAAAAAAAAAAAAGATTCAAGATTTCTTAAAATCATACACATACTTATTAAAATACCAAAATACAATTTATTCAATATACATCATAATATGGTCAGAAAAAAAAGATTCAAGATTTCTTAAAATCATACACATACTTATAATTAAAATACCAAAATACAATTTATTCAATATACATGTATAAAATATGTTATTTTTTTAGAGAACAATAATGTGCCTCTATCTACATCTTTGTGGTCTTTATCTTGTCTAGCTAAATTTATCACTGCTTAAGCAAACTTGTCTTAGCAAAATTAACAAAAAAAGAAACCATCTTTTCATAACTATATTCAAATTCCATTCCATTCCATTCAACCACCTTCCCAAAAATGATCTAAGAGTACCAATTCATGTCCGGCAAATGATACGGTTGCCGGAAAATGCTTTCTCCGGGAGTCACCACCATTGTTTGCTGTTCCAGTTGTGGTATCCCGGTCAAAAAACTCCCCATTGTCCCATTATTTTCCTCCGTTGGTTGCGTATCCATCGGGCTCCTGTCGGTGTTATTGTCTGTTAGAAACAGACCTGATGAGGTTGATTGTTTCATTGGAAAGAGACTAGAGGTGGAAACAATGGTGTTGTGTCGGTGGTTGTTATCGTCGAATCGGGTGCTGGATTGAGAATTTAACATGTTGTTAAACAAAAGAGTGTTGTGCTCTTGATTCTCAAGCATTGCATTGTACGCTGTGCACACTGTGGTAGGTTTCATAAGTTCCTGGTGGTTGTATGACCTATATGTTGGTGGTGGAGATGATAATATCCCACCGGTCATCGTGAGATCACTACCGCCACCACCGTCTACTTCCACCGCTCTCTGCATGTTATTACTCTTCTTGTAGATCCGACATAACACCCAATCATCTAACTGCAAATTAAGCACGTAATTAATCACAAGCAAAAAAACACAAAAGTTTTTTTTTTTTTTTTTTAATATACATAAAAAATATATACACAATATTACGGTTATCTTGCAGCTCTCAACTGAAAATAAGGTCTACATGTGTAGATCTAACTGGAGTCTCCCCCTTGTCAGGCTCAAGGACAAGGGCTTTGTCGTAGGGCAAGCGGTGCTCAAGGCAGAGGCGAGCAAAGTGGCAAAACATGAGAAAGCCTGCCTGGAGAATCAACATGTGTTTGTCCCGTTTGCGTTTGATACCTTTGGTGGTCTCGCTCCTGACGCTGTGCGACTTTTGAATCGGGTTCAAAAAGTCGTTAATAGTAATTCTTCGTCGCTAAAGGTTTCAAACTTTGTATTTAGTAGAATTGGTTTTTCTATTTAAAAGGGGGTGGCGGCGCAACTTGTTGCCCGACTACCTGCCATTGCTTTGTAATTGCTCTTTTTCTAGAGGAATGATATTACATAATTTCACGATAAAAAAAAAGTATTTTTTTTTTATTTTTTTAGTTTTTTTCTTGTTGTTGTTGTGAAACTTAAAGACTAGAATAGATCATATGATAAATTTCTTATGTTTGTTCTACAAAATTTCGGTTTTCATTTTAGGGTTTCTGGGATTAACTGTAGAAGACCTAGGAACCGGTTAATATCCGCACCAACATATATTTTCTATCTCCTCCCCTCCCCTCCCCTCCCCTCACAGAACTTTGTTTCTACGAACTGTGTGTGTGAACCGAGGGTGCTCTCTACCTCCTCTATCTTACACGTCAGCCCTCTTTTCCACACACAAACATAAATATCAAGAAAGATAATAACGAAGAACCGAATATGTAATTACCCTTAATGATCCTTTATTTTTCGAGGTATCGTAGGCAGGCTGTTTACAGACTGATTTACCATCAGTGAGTCGATACTCATGCATGATCCAGTTTGTCTTCACACCTTTCGGCGGTTTACCACCATAGAAAACCAGAGCTTTTTTAACACCAACTTTTTGTGTACCACCCGCTGTCCACACCGGCTTATCAGTCCCGGTAGCCTTCCAGTAACCCGACGTTGCCGTCCTGTTAGGCCGAGCTCCGTTCGGATACTTTCTGTCCCTATGACTGAAAAAATACCACTCGTGTTCGCCAAACGCTGCCTTAGCTATACACAAAATTAAATGAAACAAAAATAAGAAAACACATAATATTTAAACCGAGATCTATGTATATTTTCATCCAGGGTTTCTGTGAGCGGTCTCAGGTTTGCCTTCATCTCACCGTCTCCACAAGAGACCCTGGTTTAAGTGAGATTTTACCGAATACGTTTATAACCAAAAATATATATGATGAAGTAATAAAAAATACTTGATCCAGGGTCTCTAGGAGCACTATCTTTATTTCTGTCCCAGAAACCTTGGTCTATAACGAGATGGTAATAACCGAAAACATAGATGGTAGTATTGTTAAATACTTATATACCTGGAAGCTCCCATGGATCGAACTTATAGAGGTCTATATCCGCGATGATGGCCACCGGGAGCGAGACCGCGGCCTCTTTTCTCTGGAGGTAGTGAACCACGAGCTCTTCATCGGTCGGGTGAAAGCGAAACCCCGGAGGAAGCTGCGGTTGTTGTAATGAATCATCCATTCTTTTAGAATATTCCGGTGACGAGTTTAGCTTCAGAACCGTCCGAAGACCGTCGCTAGCATGCTTAAACAACAACAGTGGAGAAAATAGAAAGCACAATAGGTGAAGAAGTGGGAGTAATACGGAACGTAGTATTTAACATGGTGTGAACGGGTATGATCGGCTGTATTACGCTGATTAGTACGGCCAATAATATAACGCCACGTGGTTACAAAATGGTATATTGGTAATTATGTAGTGTGGTTTGAAGGTGGGTTGTGGGCGTATAGCATAGTGATGCAGGAGGATTTTGGTGGCTTAATGACAGCCAATGAATTGTTGACGCGTGTGCAATTGGAGGACACGTGGAAGATGAACAAAGGACGACAAGATGAAGGAGTGGGGACCACCGAAGACGAGATTTTTTCTTGTGGCTGAGATTTTTTATGACGGAATTGATGCTGATGCTTGTTTTAAAAAGGTTGAAAGGATAATATTTGCTAGATTTAACAAGCTAGTTATATTTTTTACTTTGTTATGTAATTAATAGTTTAATAATTACCATTTAGCATACCATACTTGCCGCAAGATCATATAAAAACAGTTATCTTTGTTTTTAATTAAAAAAATATGTAAGAGGATTTTAGACTTTTTATACCCTTTTGTTTATATCTAATTAAATTATCTCTAAATTCATGCAAAATTAATTAAAATCATAATCTTTTAATTTATTCTTCATCATCGAATCAGCACAGTAATCAACATCATCATCAGCACCGTAATCAGCATCATCGTTAACACCGTAATCAGCACATCGTCAACATCAGCACCTTAATCAGCACGGTAACAACACCGTCAGCACATCCGACGGCAACACCCCACACCACCACCGTCAACACGTCCCGTAATCAGCATAACACTGTAATCAACACATTAATTAGTCCGTAATCAACACAATTTCATGTTTTTTTAATTTTGTTAACAACAGATACTATTACATAGCTAACACAATTTTATTTTATTTTATAAACAATACATATTGTTACATATTAGCACAATTTCACGTTTTTGTTTTAATTTTATAAATAACACATACTATTACATAACTAGTAGAAAACAAGTTTATTTTGAAATAGACTCCCAATAATAACACAAAAGAAAAAAATAGCAACACATAAAAATTACACAACAAAATCAGAACTTACATATAGATTTAAAATAAACACAATACACTTTTCATACTAGCACATTTCAACTACATAACTAGCAAAATTATAAAACACTTTTTGTAACTTTTTTAAAAGTCACTTTTATAAATTAAAAAAAAAAAACTATAGCAATAAGGTACTCATATTAAATATAAAAAAATACTTGATTTTATGGTATTTTTTTTTTTCAAAAATAATGAAGTATATAAAAGTTATTTTAGTTTAAAAAACTTGATGAAATTAGTATTTAATGGGAAAGGTCTAAATGACTAAAATACCCCTAATTTGATAGTATTAATTATTAATTATAGGTCTTTAATTTGTAATAAATACTAATCCTTGATTTAAACTATCAATGACTTAGATCTGTTCTTATGATTTTTATGGTTATCAATGTTTGTACAGAATCCTAACTCTACCATACTTATCTCATAATTGGGTAAATAATAAGGTGACAGCCGAAGTTCACACTTGTAAGAAACAAGGTTAAGTATTCATGTGATACACTTAGGAAAGGAACATAATAATAAACAAATATTTTTAACAGTTTTAACAGAGTAAAGGAAAAATCATATATATGACGAAAAATTATACAAATAGTTCATAAATCTCTAAACATTTCCTTATGCGCTACATTAATAAAAAAATACAAAATGCGATAACGTGGACAAAAAATTGCAATAAAGTGTGTAATACAATTTATATAATTCCATAAGTAAAGGAGATTATTGTACAAAAGCTTAGCTTTGCAATCCATGTTAATGATATCATCATCGATCGACATAACAACCACATGAAGTCGAAATGTGTATAGTGAAAGAAAGTAACAAAAGCCACCTCATCGCATTTATATCTGCCACAGACGCATATGGTATGATTATTTTAAAAAAATATGCTTATGTATATATTTTTTGTTAGGCCCTGAAGGTTGTAGTATTACAAAATCGCACCACCAAGTTTTACTCATTTAAACCATGTATGTGTAAGTTTAATTATTGAAAATAATATATGATCTCACATATTCAAAATTATGAAAATTTAACCACGTTTTACTCGTTAACCTCGTGTAGTGTAATAAAACATTGTTTTATTTTTAAAAAATGTTTTAAGAGTAAAATACAGTTTCAGTCCATGGGTTTACATCCAATCTCAGGTTCAGCCCTCATATGAAAAATAAAACAACAATCCAGTCCCTCACGTTTTCAGTTGCTCATAATCAAGACCCTGACACTAAGAGACCGTTTGTATTTCAGTGAAAAGACTAAAATACCCCTATAACTTTAGTTACAATATCAGTCCCTGAAGTATAATTCATATTTTCCCTCCATATTCAAAACTCTTTCCTAATCTAGTAACTAACCACCAATTATCCTTTATTACTCGGCAATATGATGTCATTAACAACAATCTGTATTAAGACTTGTAAATAGAATAGAACTTTATTTGAAATGGGTTTGATTGTTAGAACTTCAAATGGGTTTGACTTTTAGAACCTGAATTGTGATTGACTCTTAGAACTTCAATTGGGATTCAACTTCGCAATTGCAATTAAGTTTTAGTAGCATAACATGAAACACCTTCATTATCACAGGTTTGACCAGTAATTCTGGTAAACAGGTTACGCAATGCCTACCAAAGTGTAAGATCACTGTTCAAATTATAAGGTTTAGAACTTGACGACACATGTCCAATTATCCAACTAATCCCGATTATCTGGAAGGAGGAAGGACCTACATTCTGTGTTAACTAAAACGCATCCCGAACCTCCGACTACTCCCAACTACGAGGAAGGAGAGGGACTAAAAGTGACAAATGGCAAAAGAATCAAAGTCCAAGAACTAAAGATGTAAAAATCCCCAATTTAAGTTTCTTGAGGTCCCTTACGGACCGCAAGGCTTAACCCATACGGTCTGCAAGGGTGTTTAATTAAATTTGCGCGCCTAAGGTCCTTACGGACCATAAGGCATCACTCTTACGGTCCATAAGGGTGTGCTAGTAACAGCTTATTGGCAGCTGGCTGCCTTGGTTACCAAGGCTACCACCTATCCTCCATTGTTGCCACTTCTCTTCTCATTGTGACACCTTGAGGACACTAATCAGTCCCTAATCAACTTAGTGGACACTTGGCTTCACCTCATGAACCATCCTTAAGTATAAATAGCCATGAAATCTTCATTCAAATTCACACCATTCTCTTCTACTCTAAATTATTCTTGGAGCTCTCCTCTGTACAAGAGGACTCCCACTCTCAATAGTATTCTACTCTAACACATCTAAGTAAGTATTCCTACTTGTTCTTTTTCATTATTCTTAATTATTTTAAGCTTAAAGTCAAACAGTTGACTTTCTGTTTAACTTTACCTTTTGACCAAATTGGTCAAGGTTAAGTTCAATCCAAACTTTCCTACGTGATCGTAATAACGATGGTTTGATTGCTTTGTGATCATACCCTCGGATAATCGCGTTTACTAGTTGAATTGATAAGTCAAGCATGATATGTAAAAGACGAACTTTTGATTAAACTTGATAAATGATGTAAATAGTTTTTATAACTTATAACTCAATTGTTTTGACACATATACAAGTTTTACAACTTATATAAACTGATATTAGCATGCCCAACTCATCCAATTCAATTTAGAACCTCACTCTATGTCAAAAGTCAAGCAGTTTAACTATTGATTTTGACCCATTTGATCAACGTTAAGATCTGTTTTAAACTTATTTTGAGACCACATTTTTGTTGAGTATAACTCTCTAAAGTTATACCACTTGGTCATTGCGTTTGATGAGTTAAATGACAAGTCTTGGAAATATTATTGAAAATGACCACAATACCCTTATGTTGTCAAAATAACTAAAAAAATGGTTTTAATCTAAATCGAGCTATAATTTGACTTTAGAATAGAATATATATCAACTAAAGATATATTTTATTACTTAGACTTGTCATAAGCCCATCCGACCTTTCAAACCCGACTTTACGCACATAACTAATTATGCGAACCTAGTTCACATAAACTAGGCGTAACAGGTCAAAACCTTTCAAAATCAGAATGTTGGTCTAATGAAACTTTATCCAATGAGTCCTTACACTCGGATAGGTATAAACCACGTTTTAACCGATCTACCCTTAATCTAGCGAACATATCTTATTCATAGGTGACGGGTCGTGTCTAAGGAACTAACTTATGACCCGTATACATTCTAACAGATAACTGAATCTGTTCACTCTGGACTATAGAACCCCCTCAGATATTCAGACTTGAGTTTTATTACTTTGACTTTACGACTTTTGTTATATTAAAACCGTTATTGGTTGGAAGCTAGCAAAAAGGTAAATACTCTTAACTTATTTTGTTTTAAAACTTGGGGTATGAGGAATATGCCACTTGGAGCGGGTATTACATAAATAAGCCACCTATGATAGCTCATATGTGACAACCTGAGTTTTCAAGGTCTTTCCTTGCAACTGTTCTTGTTTCTGCACTTTGTTAATTATTGAAAATTGATGTTTAGTGTTGTTTAAGTGTTGAATATGGAATTATTTGTGAAATGTGTGATGTAAAAGATATATGTATATTGATATTTTCATGTACCTGACGAAATCCAAAGGGATTTCGCCCCTAGCATGCTCGACGAAAACCCAAGGGGTTTTCACCTTAGCCACTCGACGAAATCACTTGATTTCGCCGGCCCAGTTCTCACCAAAGCCCAGTTAGGGCCCAACATCGTATTAGTTACGTATTTTAGCGTATTAGGTTACGTACATGATCAGTTATCAAACCCTAGAGCTCCCTATTGCTTTTCCCTGTGCGATGGCAATTTCGAGTATCCTAAGCCCTTCCTTCCGATCAATCTAGTGATCCTTCCATCCTGGTTAGTTTGCATTGTTGTTTGATTTCCGTTTGATGCTTTAGCAAAAACATTACATGTCTGTATGCATATATTTGATTAGATTATGAGATTGTTATAACGGATTGTTAGTCCGTTGGGTTAATGGGTAGGGTTTGATATTTCTATTGTAAATCGTTCGGACTAGACTTGATTGTTTGTACTACTGCTCATGTACAACTTAATGATATATATGTCTAAATGTTGAATTGAGTGATAAATCTGGTTACATGATGTTGGGTTGATGATTCTAATTGTTTTAATGATTGTATGATGATTTCGGATGTCGAATGATAACTGAATGATGACCGTGTGGAGGAATTGATGTTATGATAACGTAACTGTTAGATGAGATTAGGGTTGCTGTGTTTACGTAACTGTTGTTATTTATGAGGATGTAACCAACGAAAACACAGGGACCGACAAAATCACAAGGACTGGACGAAAACACTTAGTGTTTTCGTCAAAACCTAAGCCCAACGAAATCACTTGGGATTTCGTCGCCCGAGTGATTTCGCCATACAGGGTTTTCGCCAGAGGAGGGATTTCGCCACTAGGTGATTTCGCCCAAGAATGTTTTCGTTGAGTGTCTGGCATATGAGTTCTGTTTGGTATGTAACTCTGTTAGTTATCAACTCCGTTAGTAGTTAATTCAGTAAACATGTTAACTCTGTTTAGGATGTAACACCGTTAGTTTAGAAAACCTGTTAAGTTTATTAACGCTGTTGAACATGTCAATTATGTTAATATGTTAACCGGGTTATGTTAACTAGGTTATGTATGTTAAGCTCATTATATATGATAACTCTGTTGATTCTGATCAACTCTGCCATGTGTGTTAACTATGCTAAGGGTGTTAATCTTGTTAAGTATGGTAACTTCGTTAAACCCATTAACACTGTTAAGTATGTTAATGGATAATATTGATAGAATAGACTGAGAAATCAACCATGTGAAGCATGACTTATGTGAACCTAATTAACTGATTTAGTGGTGCATGATGTCAACTGCCAAGTACATTTGGTGATATAGTTTGCATGTGAAACTTTACCAACATAAACTGATTTCGCATACGTGCATAATTATAGGACTTGACTGACTATTTGTGAGAACATAGTTTAGCATACCGAGCAAACCAAGGTGAGTTCACACTCTTTCCAAGGCATGGGATTCCCAAGGGTTGGGGATGGGTTAATGATTTAAACGGTAACTACAACCATCCTCCGTGGGTAGGATGCCAAGATTTACACACTGGACCAAACCTCTATCATGAAGCCCCTCATTTATATCGACTTAATCGCCGAGGCCTATGGCGAGCGGGTCATTAGTTAATAGCGCTATTAGGTTTAACAAACCTCACACCGTGCCAGTCGGACGGGCGTGTACTAATGGACTATGGGCAAAGGGTCAATGCTGATAGACATTGACTTAGGGAACCACTTACATTTTCGTAGTAGTCGATACGCACGGTCTAGTAACACATGGGAAGCCCCCACTAATCTTCGCAAACATGTCTGGGAGACCGCGATACGAATTAATACGATACATGGTTTAAAAAACGAACATATGATTTACGAAACGAATGCTATAACTAAACCACCAACTATGAACTCGCTCAACTTTGTTGTTGACTCATTGTTACATGCCTTGCAGGTCGTTAGATACTCATGGAGCTTGCACTGAGAGGCGCGATCGTTGTCGGACATGGCAGTGTGTGCCATGCTAAAAACATTACTTTATTTCGTACTTAATACTTACATTGGGTTTTTACAATTATGCTTCCGCTAAACACTTAACTATGTTTGTGATTTGAAACACCTTTCATATTGTGTGGTTGAATTTTACTTATTACTTGTTATGTTCAATATGATTGGTGGCTTGATCCTGGTCAGTCACGCCTCCAAGCGACGATACTCCACATGTGGATTTTGGGGGTGTGACAGATTGGTATTAGAGCCATTGGTTATAGTGAACTTGGTTTTAATAAGGGAAAAAGTTTTTGTTAAAACCAGACTATAACCTGAACAGTGCTCAACGATCCACAACGACGCTTCACTACGTGCAAGGCTCAACACTATAGGTGATACGATTCATGTTTACATTGCCTACTTGCTGGTTACATAGAACTTTGATTATGGTATGCTTAGATGAACGTAACAACTATTGTTTGAAAACACCTTGTGTGCTTACTCTCTTCTGTCATCGCACTTTCGCGAACCCCTCTCACTCATGTTTCCATTGATATGAAGATCATGGCTGGACGCGTTAACATGACTCAAGCCCAGTTGACGGCTCTGATTAACCAACAAGTTGCTGCGGCACTTGCAGCCGCCCAAGCAGGAGGTATATCCTGCAGTCGCAACTCACTCTAGGATCTTTCGATCCTACACTCCTAAACCAACTCTTGTGTTTAACTTTGTCCTATTCTTGTTTACACAACAGGCCAGCATGCTCAGCCGCCTGCGTGCACATTCAAAACTTTCATGGATTGTCGTCCTAGTACTTTTAGTGGCACTGAAGGGGCCGTTGGACTCCTCCACTGGTTTGAGAAGCTCGAGTCAGTCTTCGAAATGTGTGAATGCCCTGAGGCTCGTAGGGTGAAGTATGCCACTGGTACTCTCGAAGGCGTTGCGTTGACTTGGTGGAACGCACAAGTCCAAATGTTGGGACTGGTAGCTGCCAATGCCACCCCATGGAACGACTTTAAGGAGCTGATCAAGCGGGAATACTGTAGTCGTGATGGCATCCACAAGTTGGAAGTGGAGTTCTTTAACCTGAAGATGACAGGGTCAGAGATTGAGGCATATACGAAAAGGTCAAACGAGCTGGCCATCTTGTGTCCAACTATGGTGGACCTTCCCATCAAGCGTATCGAGCTGTATCTCAGGGGTCTTGTACCAGAAATTCAAAGCCATGTGACTTCGGCTAACCTTGCTACCATCCAGGATGTTACTCGTCTTGCTCATCGTCTCACAGACCAGGCAGTGGAACAGAACAGGCTGCCTAAGCGAATCGGTGCTACTACTACTACAACTACTTCTGCTACTCCCAGTGATAACAAGCGGAAATGGGATGGAGCTTCCAGCAAAGGTTCGACTTCAGTTCAGTCCCAGGCACAGCAACGAAGGACTGATGACTATCAGAGCCCTGGTCAGCAACCTTCTGGTAGTCAAGGGCAGGGTGGATATCGAGGAAACCTTCCAAAGTGCAACAAATGCAACAGACACCACAATGGTCAGTGCAATAAGGGTCGTTGTCAGCGGTGTCTCAAGATGGGTCATGAAGCTAAGGATTGCAGGAGCTCACGACCTGCGAATCAGAACCATCAGCAACAACCACCCGCTCCACAGAACCAACAGCAGCAACAGCGAGGAAACAGGGTGTAACACCTGTGCCTCCACGGCCATCAAACAAATACTGAACCAATGAAATATTATATTTCATACTTGGGATTTGTAAAAATATGTGTATCATTTGCACATATCAATTTTTGTTCAATTCCAAACTCTAAATCGCTTTCTGGAAGGTTATACGCGCACCAATGCATAAATATAACCAGTTTAATGCAACAAACACTCCGGAATAGTGACATAGGCTTAACATACCTTAAATAACCTTTACATAACTTAGAAATAAGTTTTGAAGGCTTTGGTATGGCAAAAACAAGTTAATTCGCTTACAGGGACTAAACTTGACAAACTGCGAAAGTATGCCAATTTGAACTGTAACAGACATTCCGGAACATGACCATAAGTTAAACATACCATAAATATCCTTTACATAGCTTAGAAATAGGCTTTGAGGGGTTCGGTATGCTAAAATAAACTTTTGGGGTCATTCAGGGACAAAAAGCGTCAAAAAGTGCACAAGTTTGCATTTTCGCGCATAACTTACGTTCTGAATACATCCGGACATCCAAAAATTTATGTAAGCACTAAAATATTTTATTTTAGTGTTTGGCATAAGAAAAATCCATTCGTCACGCCATTTGGATCATTTTTCGCGCTTATGCGCATTCCGTCGTAATTAACCGAACAACGTAACCGTACGGCTAAACGAACCGACACCCGAGATATTTTTTAACACATTTTAAGTTCCCTATACTTTAACTTCATTTTAGAGCTTTGAAATGGGGTTAACGGGGCTTAAACGTGTCAAAACAACGCATCGAAAACCAAGTTTTGAGGTTGCAGGGACTGAAACTGTAAATCTGCCAAACTAGGTCCGTAAACAGGGGCCAGATGCAGCAAAACGTTTTTTTTTTCAGCTTTTAACAGCCCTTAACACTCTCCAAAGGCCAAGTGCCAAGTGTCAAACTCTTATGGTGGATGGCAAATGAGTTACCACAACTTTCCAACAAGTGTACGGCTTAGATCGTGCTCCCTTTTCCAAGAAATGATCCTAACGGTTGTCCATTTACTATAAATACCCACATACCCCAACTTCATTTCTCACTAGAATCTGATCATTTGTGCTCTAAGTTGAAACCTTTGTTTCATACCTGAGCTATTTTGATCTAGATTAGCATTCGGGGACCCTTCGTAAGTGTTCCTTCGTTCTTTTATTGCTTTTCGAGTCCGAAAGTCAAACTTTGTTTGACTTTCTGCATTGACCAGTTTATGGTCGATGCGAAGTTCGTTTGAACTTCACAACGTGAGCGTGATCACGATGGTTATAGTCCCTAGTGACTATACCTACTGATTACCACGTTATCTAGGCTCAGTGACGAGCCGTAGTTTCGGTCAGAATACGTATTCTTGCGTATTTTGTAACCAAACTACTTGTGGGTATCAAGACCATTTGTTTTGATACCAAACCTGTTTTCTAAACTTAGTTAAGCATGTTTGAACATGCTTAGCTCGTCACTTTTAGTTTAGTGCTTATTTAGGGTCGTAAGGTAAGCGATCTAAACAATCGCTTATACTTTCGAACCCGACCCGTTTGGTCGATCATTAGGATCCGACCAAGCACTTTAGGTGACCATAGTTTATAGGGAATAACCTTACGAGGTTATACCTTATGGTCGCTTCGTTTAAGTAGTTGTATGATAGGTAGTTTATATGCCTTAGGTAAATTACCAAAATACCCCTTTGATGCCAAAATTCATTTTAAACATATGTAACATAACTTTTGACATCTAAACTGATTTGAAAACAATATTAGACATGTTAAGGCATATGTTACTTGTCATAGGACTAGTTAGGCGGTCCGAACGCGTTTCACGCGAGCGACGCGTTAAAGTAGCATAAGCTACCTAAACGGGTCGTAATGGGTCATAAGCACTTATGTTAGGATTCATTTAGTATGTAGGCGTTGTTAAACCATATTACACGAGTTCCCATACTCATTTGGTTTACGAACCCTCATTCTATCCGATCTTCCGATTTAGGTCCGGTTTATTAATGTAGTTACCTATATTAGGTGCCGTTTGATATCCGTGATCTCTAGCATTGCTTGGTGGTTATCTTAGGACTTCTGAGCAATCTCAAGTGAGTACATAGACCCCTCTTTTACCGTTTTCAAACTGTTTTGGGGTGAAACACATGTGCCTACTTGTTACTTTCATGCTTTCACATCATATACATGCTATGTTCATTAGTACATTTATAGTACATGATTTCATTACATTTCATGCTATGTATGTCCATTTAGTTCATACTTAGTACATCGTTTCACATCACATCACATGCTATGTATGTTCATCTATTGCATACATAGTACATTTGTTTTCATCACATGCTTACATTTTGATATGATATTTGGTTTGTATAAATGGAACGATACATTCATTAACACCGATCACGCCGTTCGTTAGTAGGTAGTGGTACCATAGGAATTGACAACTCCCGTTCCGGACATCCCGGGTAGGTGGGGATGAAAGGAATGACTGAATTCGATATACAGTTACAACAAGATAAACCTTTAATTTATTTAAGGGTTTATCGCCACAGTCTCAAGGCTTGGATGTATGCATTCTCACAATACCGCATAGATATTTGTATCAGTATAGCATGCATTTCCACAAAACATAGCTTTGATTTAAACCGTGTTTTACTTCAATACTTTGTTTTTGTGCATATGGTTTAGTTGATATATTTTACTAGCCATACATATCATTTTGGTTACACATTACATGATTTACATTTGACACATAAACATTATTGACATTGGTTACACATTACATGATTTACATATTGACATAGACATTTTGACATATTATTCAATACGTTTGGCAATTGGTTTAAACATAGACATCTTACATTGGTGGTTTGTTTGGGTAAGTGATTCGAGTAACGAGGCGTGTGTAATATGATACAAGCATGGTGGATACGCCGCTGGTACTTCCTATATATAAGTGATTGTATGGTATTACATATCGTAGCGTTATATGAACCATTTCAAATTGAGACATATAACATTTTATACAAATAACCTATTTTTCACAATACATTGTTTTACAAACAACTTAAATTATACAAACTCATTTTTATATGGTTATTCATTTAACCATACATTATTCTCTTATTTATACATATCATCTGATCTTATCATTTTTCAAATGATTTACAAGACAAATCAAATTACAAGGTTCATGACTAAACATTTTCTTAAACAATAAGTCATGAATCCTATTTTCATAAACCTATGTATCTCACAGGCATTTTTATGCTGACGTACCTATTTTCACATGTGTTTCAGGATATGATGCATAGGATTTATCAAGATACACTTAGGCGGACTTGGGCCTTAGCGACAATAAAAAATGCAAAACTAGTTATTTATGTTATGTTTATTTGATTGTCATGACATTGTAACTACTTTAATCAATAAAACAATATTTCAATTTCCATGTGTTATGAAACAATGATTCTGTTACAACACTCCCCGACGTTTTCCGCCACGTATTGTTGTTCTACGTGGTCGGGGTGTGACAGAAAAGTTGGTATCAGAGCTCATGGTTATAGGGAATTAGGTTATTAGTAATACTTTGACCTAGTCTATAACCTTCCTAGGACCCTAACGCGAGTTTACTTGCGTTTAGTCATAAAACAATACTGTCACCTATCCTTAGGCGACAGCCACAACAAGAACATAAATTTCAAAACCGCTTTGAAAACTAATCATCTGTTCTAGGATGATTGATTACTAGGTTTTGAACCCTCTATTGTAAGGTTTTGAACCCCTTTGAGTTTTCAAAACCTCGTCAAGGTTTTGGGTTTTAAATAATGTGAACACGTGCAAACTAGAAGGGTGAATGCCTGTATTCTGGGTTTTCTGTCTAGGCAAGCACTTCGTATACATCTCATCAGACGCGAGACCAGTTGTGCTTACCTGGGAATTCTTGGGATGAGTGTTCACTTATAGGCGAGCATGTCTTCGCGATACATTATTTTTGACCCATTTACTTTGATTTGTCACTGTCTCATTTGTTTGCCTTAGATAACAAACAAATGATCGCAAATTCTTATGCATTACCATTCTGCATTATTTACCCGATGACGTTTCACTTGTTTCTTCCTATGTCTTTCATTTTCTTCTAGAATGTCTCTTCCTTTCAGCACCGGTCAAATGTCCGAGCAAACAGCCAAATTTGCCCAACAAATAGGCGAAGTGATACTGAAGTCTGTGGATCTAGGCATTGCCATGTCTCGTCTCAAAAATGGAGCCACTCAGGAGCCACCAAAGGAAGCAGAAGCCAAGCCTTCACCTAAACCAAAGAAACGTAGGGCTTCAAGGAAACCCGCAGCAGTGGCACCAAAAAAGGCAAGACCTAGCCAAATGACAGCACCACCAGCCAAGAAACCAACCAAGGAATCAAAGACCATGGATAAACAGGCTGGATCCCCTAAGAAGTCAAAGAAGCGAAAGGCTTCTCAGGACTTCGCCGTGGTCGCTCACAATGGTCGAGCCATCCCCAACCAACCAACTCAACCCCCTGCTAGGAAGCCATACAACGGAACTGCACCCTTGTGCAACCAATGTAGCCTTCATCATCAGGCTAGTGTGAAGTGCCGCAATTGCCAAACTTGTGGACTTATAGGTCATACGGCAAGGGTTTGTCCAACTACAGCAGTACCAAATCAAGCAGGACCCATCCGGGTGGCAACACAACCTGTTAAGAAGCAATACAAGGGAACAGCCCCAATATGCGACAAATGTAATGCACACCACTTAGCTCACCTACAGTGTCGTCTGTGTGCATCATGTGGGCGACTTGGTCACCTGGCAAATGCTTGTCGATTTACCCCAAACCAAAGTGGTCCAAATCAACCCCAAGTCAACCCTACTCAAGCTCGCTTTCTGCCTGGATCGTGCTACAACTGTGGCGATACGAGCCATTTCAGGAACAAATACCCAAAGCTTGCTAATGCAAATCCAACCCACGGATGAGCAGTTGGCTGATTAGAAGATGTTGTTGTCTTATGCTTTTGTTTCTTCTATTTCTTGTAATGTGAAACAATCTGTTTGATTATAAATAAATTGTTGTTCACAGTTCTGATATACGAGTGTAGTTATATGTGTGTATGACTTTTCCTATGATACCTACATCAAGGAACTATGTTCCTTACAAACTACTCTTGTGATTCTCCCTCTCAAATGATCACTCATGATTCCCCCAAAAATTTTAAGTACTCGTTTCATTCTAAGAAACGAAGTACATGAAATAAAGTGAAATTATGAGTAATCGTGCTTTTTACACATCTGTGCCATTAAATCCTTGGTTAGATAACTAAGGGTAGTTTCAAATCTCATACCCATTACGTTTTGATTTTCTCAACATACACAGTACAAGTATTTCAAAAACAATCTTCATGATCTCAAAACATTTCATATAGTTTGAAAACAATTTTTTTCAAATGCATTTTCTATGTTATTTCAAAAACATTGGTTAGGTTTTAAAAAAAAAAACAATTTTCATAATTTCAGAATATTTCATATAGTCTGAAAACAATATTAACACAGTATATTTTCTTATCAAGTGCATGATTTCAAAAGCATCATTCATGTTTTCCAAAAACCTTATACATAATTTCAAAAATTCATTTCGCATGATTTTAAAACATTTTTATAAATATACTTATCTAAAAACCTACTTTATGATTTCAAAAGTATTATATATAAGGTTTCAAAAACATTTTTAGAACCCCATGCATAGTTTTCCAAATATATTTTCCTCATACATTTACTTAACCTTCAAATTCTGCTTCATATGTTGCCTTGGCATAACTAGCATCTCAACTTCGTAAGCATTTTTACTTCATGTTTTGACATAAGCACGTCCAGTGCAAGGTTTCAAAACATCTTCAACTTCTAAAATCCATATGGGATCTTTTTATCTTCACATTTAGACCCTTGTGGATGATCATCATTCAAATCAGGGTCCTTAATTGGATTCCTTATGTACCTGAATTCGGACATTTCGGTTCCTTATAATCGAAATTGAATTTCTCTTTTAAAAATCTTTCTATCTTTATAGATAGATTCTTGTAAATGTTTAAAGTGCCAAATGAAATCCACGAGATGGATTCCTATTGTACTTTAAATACATGTGCTCTGTCAACAAAACAAATTAACAAATAAACAATCTTTGTGGTTATACGACTATGTGTTTATTCATCTTATGTTTTCTTTTATGCATTTTTGTGTTTGGATACTCTGGATATTCGTTATCCAAATCCTCGTAGAATCTTTCATATCTTCATATGAGGGATTCGTAGTAGGATATTCAAAAAGGTACTACCTTAAATCCTTAATGGGCTTCTATGTAATAATTAAGACCCTTGGATTATATAGTACCACTCCTTGATTCATAAGAGACCCTTTAGTGGTCTAGTCAAAAAGATTGATTCACAATTTGGTTAAAGGACGACATCTAGTGATGTAGCTGGACAGACTCCTTGATAGTCTATTTCATCACATGCTTACATTTTGATATGATATTTGGTTTGTATAAATGGAACAATACATTCATTAACACCGATCACGCCGTTCGTTAGTAGGTAGTGGTACCATAGGAATTGACAACTCCCGTTCCGGACATCCCGGGTAGGTGGGGATGAAAGGAATGACCGAATTAGATATACAGTTACAACAAGATAAACCTTTAATTTATTTAAGGGTTTATCGCCACAGTCTCAAGGTTTGGATGTATGCATTCTCACAATACCGCATAGATATTTGTATCAGTATAGCATGCATTTCCACAAAACATAGTTTTGATTTAAACCGTGTTTTACTTCAATACTTTGTTTTTGTGCATATGGTTTAGTTGATATATTTCACTAGCCATACATATCATTTTGGTTACACATTACATGATTTACATTTGACACATAAACATTATTGACATTGGTTACACATTACATGATTTACATATTGACATAGACATTTTGACATATTATTCAATACGTTTGGCAATTGGTTTAAACATAGACATCTTACATTGGTGGTTTGTTTGGGTAAGTGATTCGAGTAACGAGGCGTGTGTAATATGATACAAGCATGGTGGATACGCCGCTGGTACTTCCTATATATAAGTGATTGTATGGTATTACATATCGTAGCGTTATATGAACCATTTCAAATTGAGACATATAACATTTTATACAAATAACCTATTTTTCACAATACATTGTTTTACAAACAACTTAAATTATACAAACTCATTTTTATATGGTTATTCATTTAACCATACATTATTCTCTTATTTATACATATCATCTGATCTTATCATTTTTCAAATGATTTACAAGACAAATCAAATTACAAGGTTCATGACTAAACATTTTCTTAAACAATAAGTCATGAATCCTATTTTCATAAACCTATGTATCTCACAGGCATTTTTATGCTGACGTACCTATTTTCACATGTGTTTCAGGATATGATGCATAGGATTTATCAAGATACACTTAGGCGGACTTGGGCCTTAGCGACAATAAAAGATGCAAGACTAGTTATTTATGTTATGTTTCTTTGATTGTCATGACATTGTAACTACTTTAATCAATAAAACAATATTTCAATTTCCATGTGTTATGAAACAATGATTCTGTTACAACACTCCCCGACGTTTTCCGCCACGTATTGTTGTTCTACGTGGTCGGGGTGTGACACAGGGGGTGCTTTCAGTGTGGTGCTGAAGGCCACTTCAAGCGGAACTACCCTCAGCTAAACCAGAATCAGAATAACAACAACAACAATAATCAGAGCAATGGGAACAACAATGGGGATAACAACGGGGGAAACAATGGAAACAATGGCGCCCGGGGCCGCGTGTTCGTGCTGGGTCAGGGTGACGCAAGGAATGATCCTAACGTAGTGATGGGTAAGTTCCTTCTCGACGAATTTTATATTACTGTTTTATTTGATTCGGGTGCCGATACCAGTTATGTGTCTCTAAAAGTTAGTCAAATGTTAAAACGCACACCAACTCCCTTAAACACCAAGCATGTCGTAGAGTTAGCAAACGGTAAAAGTTTAGAGGCCACACAGATAGTCAAGGGATGTAATCTCGTCTTAGCTGGTCAGACATTCTCCATCAATCTTATTCCTATAGTCTTGGGTAGTTTCGACATCGTCATTGTGATGGATTGGTTATCCCAACAGCAAGCAGAGATCCTATGCAAAGAGAAGATTGTTCGTATTCCCCGTTCTGGTAAAGAGCCTCTCATGATTCAAGGTGACAAGAGTGGTGCTGTTGTGGGCATCATCTCTTTCCTAAAGGCCCAGAAGTGTTTACGAAAGGGCCACACTGCTATTTTAGCACTTGTTACTGATGCATCAACGAAAGAGAAGAAGATAGAGGATATTCCAGTTGTACGCGATTTTCCTCAAGTGTTTCCTGAGGATTTACCTGGCCTACAGCCTCATCGCCAGGTCGAATTCCAAATTGAGCTAGCTCCTGGAGCAGCACCCATAGCTCGAGCACCTTATCGCTTAGCTCCAACCGAACTTGAAGAATTGTCCAAACAATTGCAAGAACTCTTAGATAAGGGTTTCATTCATCCTAGCTCTTCGCCCTGGGGAGCTCCAGTATTATTTGTGAAGAAGAAAGACGGTACCTTCCGCATGTGCATAGATTACCGCGAACTCAACAAGGTGACTGTGAAGAATCGCTATCCTCTCCCACGCATTGACGACTTGTTCGACCAGCTGCAAGGGTCGAGTTACTATTTAAAGATTGATCTGAGGTCAGGCTACCATCAACTAAGAGTCCGGGACGAGGACGTCTCTAAAACAGCATTCAGAACACGCTACGGCCATTACGAGTTTCTGGTCATGCCATTCGGGTTAACAAACGCGCCTGCAGTCTTCATGGATCTTATGAACAGAGTGTGCAAGCCTTACTTGGATAAGTTTGTGATTGTATTCATCGACGACATTCTGATCTACTCCAAGAGTCAGGAGGAACACGAGCAGCATTTGCGACTTATCTTGGAACTTCTTCGTACAGAGCAACTCTATGCAAAGTTCTTGAAATGTGACTTCTGGCTTCATGAAGTCCACTTTCTAGGCCACGTGGTAAACAAAGATGGGATTCATGTTGATCCATCTAAGGTAGACTCGATTAAGAACTGGCCTGCACCTCGCACACCAACGGAAATTCGCCAATTCATGGGTTTGGCAGGTTACTACAGGAGGTTCATCAAGGATTTTTCCAAGATTGCGCAACCTCTCACTTTACTAACTCCGAAAAGGAGTAACTTACCGTTGGGGTGAGTCACAAGAATCGGCATTTCAGCACCTAAAGGATAGACTTTGTAGCGCACCTATTCTCTCATTACCTGAAGGCACAGACGATTTTGTAGTTTATTGCGACGCATCTATTCAGGGTCTTGGGTGTGTATTGATGCAACGTGACAAGGTTATTGCATATGCGTGACGTCAACTTAAAGTTCATGAAAGGAATTACACCACACACGACTTGGAGCTGGGAGCTGTTGTTTTCGCACTCAAGATATGGAGACATTACCTGTACGGTACCAAGTGCACCATCTACACCGATCACAGGAGTCTCGAGCATATCTTCAAGCAAAAGGAATTGAACATGCGACAACGTCGATGGGTCGAGCTATTGAATGACTACGAATGTGCCATCAAGTACCATCCAGGCAAAGCCAATGTTGTGGTCGACGCCCTCAGTCGAAAGGATACTACACCTAGGCGTGTGCGAGCATTACAACTTACCATCCAGTCTAGTCTTCCTTCCCAGATACGAGATGCTCAGGTAGAAGCATTGAAACCAGAAACGTCAGGGCTGAAGCCCTACGCGGCTGAAGGCAACGGTTAGAACAAAAGGAAGACGGCGCCTACTACGTAACAGGACGCATTTGGGTCCCACACTATGGAAATTTACGAGAACTTGTAATGGATGAAGCACATAAGTCTCGCTATTCAGTACATCCTGGTTCGGATAAGATGTACCACGATCTCAGATCTACGTATTGGTGGCCTAGCATGAAAGCTCACACAGCAACTTACGTTAGCAAATGTTTGACTTGTGCGAGAGTCAAGACCGAATATCAGAAACCATCGGGCCTACTCCAACAACCAGAGATACCACAATGGAAATGGGAGCAAATTTCCATGGATTTTGTTACTGGTCTGCCTAGATCTCAACGTGGGAATGATACTATTTGGGTGATCGTGGATCGACTCATAAAGTCTGCACACTTCTTGGCTATCAAGGAAACAGATAGGTTCTCCACTCTAGCAGACGTTTGTCTTAAGGAAGTTGTCTCGAGGCATGGGGTGCCAACCTCTATTATCTCTGATCGTGATGCACGTTTTACTTTAGAACTGTGGCAAGCTATGCACAAATCTTTTGGCTCTCGGTTAGACATGAGCACAGCTTACCATCCGCAAACAGATGGGCAGTCTGAACGCACCATCCAAACCTTAGAAGACATGCTGCGGGCATGTGTAATCGATTTCGGCAACGGCTGGGAAAAACATCTCCCGTTAGTGGAGTTTTCGTACAATAACAGTTACCACACCAGCATTCAAGCCGCTCCCTTTGAGGCATTGTACGGGCGTAAATACCGATCACCTCTTTGTTGGGCAGAGGTGGGGGATAGTCAGATCACGGGTCCAGAACTCGTAGTTGATACTACAGAAAGGATTGCTCAGATACGACAACGCATGGCGGCAGCTCGCGACCGTCAGAAATCCTACGCAGACAAGCGCAGGAAACCACTCGAGTTTCAAGTTGGGGATCGAGTGCTACTCAAAGTTTCACCCTGGAAGGGTGTGGTTCGCTTTGGAAAAAGGGGCGAACTTAATCCGCGTTACGTCGGACCATTTGAAATCATTGAGAAGATATGCAAAGTGGCCTACAAACTAAACCTACCCGCAGAACTCAGTGCAGTTCCCAACGTTTTTCACGTGTCAAATCTGAAGAAGTGTCTATCAGATGAGAACCTCATAGTTCCTTTGAAGGAGCTCACTATCGATAATCAGTTGCGATTCGTCGAGGAACCAGTTGAAATCACGGACCGGGACGTTAAGGTCCTCAAGCACACCAGAATACCTCTTGTTCGAGTTCGTTGGAACTCCCGTCGTGGCCCAGAGTTCACCTGGGAACGAGAAGACAAGATGAAACTCAAGTATCCCCAGTTGTTCGGAAACAACGCAACCACCACTAAGGCTGAAGCTACTGCGGAATTTCGGGACGAAATTCCAAATCAACGGGGGGATGATGTGACACCCCAGGAAAACCAGTAAACTACATAACACAACTAGCTCTGCTAAATTTCGGGACGAAATTTCTTTCAAGTTGGGGATAATGTGACAACCCGAGTTTTCAAGGTCTTTCCTCGCAACTGTTCTTGTTTCTGCACTTTGTTAATTATTGAAAATTGATGTTTAGTGTTGTTTAAGTGTTGAATATGGAATTGTTTGTGAAATGTGTGATGTAAAAGATATATTTATATTAATATTTTCATGTACCTGACGAAATCCAAAGGGATTTCGCCCCTAGCATGCTCTACGAAAACCCAAGGGGTTTTCACCTTAGCCACTCGACGAAATCACCTGATTTCGCCGGCCTAGTTCTCACCAAAGCCCAGTTAGGGCCCAACATCGTATTAGTTACGTATTTTAGCGTATTAGGTTGCATACATGATCAGTTATCAAACCCTAGAGCTCCCTATTTCTTTTCCCTGTGTGACGGCAATTTTGAGTATCCTAAGCCCTTCCTTCCGATCAATCTAGTGATCCTTCCATCCTTGTTAGTTTGCATTGTTGTTTGATTTCCGTTTGATGCTTTAGCAAAAACATTACATGTCTGTATGCATATATTTGATTAGATTATGAGATTGTTATAACGGATTGTTAGTCCGTTGGGTTAGTGGGTAGGGTTTGATATTTCTATTGTAAATCGTTCGGACTAGACCTGATTGTTTGTACTACTGCTCATGTACAACTGAATGATATATATGTCTAAATGTTGAATTGAGTGATAAATCTAGTTACATGATGCTGGGATGATGATTCTGATTGTTTTATTGATTGTATGATGATTTCGGATGTCGAATGATAACTGAATGATGACCGTGTGGAGGAATTGATGTTATGATAACGTAACTGTTAGATGAGATTAGGGTTGCTGTGTTTACGTAACTGCTGTTGTTTATGAGGATGTAACCAACGAAAACACAGGGACCGACGAAATCACAAGGACCGGACGAAAACACTTAGTGTTTTCGTCAAAACCTAAGCCCGACGAAATCAGTTGGGATTTCGTCGCCCGAGTGATTTCGCCATACGAGGTTTTCGCCAGAGGAGGGATTTCGCCACTAGGTGATTTCGCCCAAGAATGTTTTCGTTGAGTGTCTGGCATATGAGTTCTGTTTGGTATGTAACTCTGTTAGTTATCAACTCCGTTAGTTGTTAATTCAGTAAACATGTTAACTCTGTTTAGGAAGTAACACCGTTAGTTTAGTAAACCTGTTAAGTTTATTAACGCTGTTGAACATGTCAATTATGTTAATATGTTAACCGGGTTATGTTAACTAGGTTATGTATGTTAAGCTCATTATATATGATAACTCTGCTGATTCTGATCAACTCTGCCATGTGTGTTAACTATGCTAAGGGTGTTAATGTTGCTAAGTATGGTAACTTTGTTAAACCCATTAACACTGTTAAGTATGTTAATGGATAATATTGATAGAATAGACTGAGAAATCAACCATGTGAAGCATGACTTATGTGAACCTGATTAACTGATTTAGTGGTGCATGATGTCAACTGCCAAGTACATTTGGTGATATAGTTTGCATGTGAAACTTTACCAACATAAACTAATTTCGCATACGTGCATAATTGTTGGACTTGACTGACTATTTGTTAGAACATAGTTTAGTATACCGAGCAAACCAAGGTGAGTTCACACTCTTTCCAAGGCATGGGATTCCCAAGGGTTGGGGATGGGTTAATGACTTAAACGGTAACTACAACCATCCTCCGTGGGTAGGATGCCAAGATTTACACACTGGATCAAACCTATATCATGAAGTCCCTCATTTATATCGACTTAATCGCCGAGGCCTATGGCGAGCGGGTCAATAGTTAATAGCGCTATTAGGTTTAACAAACCTCACACCGTGCCAGTCGGACGGGAGTGTACTAATGGACTATGGGCAAAGGGTCAATGCTGATAGACATTGACTTAGGGCACCACTTACATTTTCGTAGTAGTCGATACGCACGGTCTAGTAACACATGGGAAGGCCCCACTAATCTTCGCAAACATGTCTGGGAGACCGCGATACGAATTAATACGATACATGGTTTACAAAACGAACATATGATTTACGAAACGAATGCTATAACTAAACCACCAACTGTGAACTCGCTCAACTTTGTTGTTGACTCGTTGTTACATGCCTTGCAGGTCGTTAGATACTCATGGAGCTTGCACTGAGAGGCGCGATCATTGTGGGACATGGCAGTGTGTGCCATGCTAAAAACATTACTTTATTTCGTACTTAATACTTACATTGGGTTTTTACAATTATGCTTCCGCTAAACACTTAACTACGTTTGTGATTTGAAACACCTTTCATATTGTGTGGTTGAATTTTACTTATTACTTGTTATGTCCAATATGATTGGTGGCTTGATCCTGGTCAGTCACGCCTCCAAGCGGTGATACTCCGCATGTGGATTTTTGGGGTGTGACATCATAAATGTAAGAAATCGGTTTAATCCATTATATTTGATAACTGAAACAATTGGGGGTTAATGGTACTGTGTCCGATCGTCCCGTCCCATGAACTATTATTGCCTTACGGACTAACATGTCGGGGTAGGCATACTGACTTTAAAATACGTTATTCAACTTTGGTGTGTAGCTTAATCATTATAGCACTGAAAATGACCGGCTTTGATATCTGGTTCCCATTGTATGACAAATATATAAATCTAGTGACAAGCTAAAATCCCAAGAAATATTAAATGATTACCTACGGGTTTTCTCTATGTATAAAATCATTTTTGAAAAACTACTTTCAAAATGTGTTAGTTAATTATATTTACCAATGAAAGCTGACGTATTTTCAAAATATTAAATGATTACCTGTGGGTTTTCTCTATGTATAAAATCATTTTTGAAAAACTATTTTCAAAAAGAGTTAGTTAATTATATTTACCAACAAAAGCTGACGTATTTTCAAAATATTAAACTGCAGGTACCGAACCTTGATATTATGTTGGGAATCCGGGTCGGCTATGATAAAGGCTATGGAATTTGCAACTCCTAGGTTAAGACCTATGATGTCTAAGCACTTTTTATTTCGATCCTGCCTGTGGGCTTTCATTTGAACAGTTGTACAATTTTTATTTATAAATTTAGACTTTTGCTGGTATGAATATTTTTACTCTAATACTTCCGCTGCATATTATTAAATTGTGATACTGTTATCCAATCGTCACGACCCATCAAGGTGTGACACCTGACTATTTTGAGCATGTACTGTACTAGTGTGGCACGTGTTAGGAATATACGAAGGCACTAAATTATTGAGTATGATTTTAATATAAGGTATTTGAAGTGTTGGTAAATCCAAACTTTGTTAAATATTATGTTGGCAATAATAAGATAAACGCTTATCGCGTAACGAGCAAAATGTGAGACGAACTTTGGTGACCGCCCGGATAATGTTAAAATCCTAAAAATATTCTGTTATGAATAAAATCCTATTTTTAATCATACCTGTGAAGAAAAATAAATTAAAACGCTTAAAATCCTTATTTTGCGAATTTAAGCGCATACTACGCAATAACACACGTATACTGCAACATACAGACAACACAACCAGTCTAGGCAAACAAAATATTGTTCGTCAATTTTATGGCGAGTTAATTTTTATAGAATGATAAAATAATTTTAAACACCTTAAAACGCAGTTAAAAAGCAAAATAAAAGACCAGCTAGTCAGTTAAATACATGTTTCTTGCAAGAATATGTGTATGTAAAGGTTTAAGAGAGAGAAAGTGAGTGTGTGGGAGTAAGGTGGCAACACCTTATGTGCCCACCAAATTCTTGTTAGTGCCATGTGTTAAGATTGTAGGAACCTAATGATTACCAATTGTTTACACTCAACTTAAAAACAACTTCCCAAGATCAAACCATTCATTTTCTTTCTCCTTCTTTGATACTCTTGGCAGAACACACACATACTCACACCCAACTTTCAAATTTCAAATATTTTCTTTGAAGATCATGGCCATTTCAATCTAGTTTCAAGGTTTTTTGAAGATTCAAGGGTGATTTTAAGGTGATTCCAAGAAGGTGCAAGCTCCATATCATCAAAATTTGTCAAAAACCCACCATAATCTTGAAGGTGTAAATCTATTTTAAAAATCATGTTCTTGATTCTTGGTGATGATGATGATAGTGGAAGGTTTCTCTTGATATTGGAATTATTCACAAACTTGAAATGAGTTTTTCAACAAAATAAAAATGGAAGTAAAAATGTATGTATGTATGGCCATAGGTGTGTGTGTGTATATGTTGAAGTTGTGTTTTGATTTTGTTAAGATGATGATTCTTGTATGATGAGATTTATGAAAAGTGTTTGCATGATTAATCAAAAAGGATTTTTATGAAAAGTGTCGTGTTAAAGTCTTATGATTTGAAGTGAATATAAGAAAAGTGGAATTTTAGAAGTTTAGGTGTATGTATATATGAACCGTATGTATATATATATATATAGATGTATGTATGTATACGAATAGGTGGGTTTTGTTTGTGTGTTCATAAATGTGAAGAATGTTACATTCATTTGATGTTGTAATGATTGATGAATGATTGAACAAAGATTATGATTTAAATAGGTAAAGAAATCATAATCAATGCAGGATGAGTGTATTTAATCTTGGATGATGATGATGAAGTGAATGTGCATTGGATGTTTGTACATAAGCATGTATGATGAATTAATGATCATAAGAAAATGAAAATGTTATGGTATGATATGATAAAAATACATATAAATCAGAATATAAGTTTGAAAAAATGATGTTATATGATGTGATTTGATGTATAAAATCATGTCATAGATTTGGTAGCTTTGCATGTTGTACATGTCGCTTAAAAAGTAGTAAAATGGGTGAATTTGCATGATTTATGTGTCTTACATGAGACCTGCACTATCATGAGTATAACCACCATTTTAATCAGTAAATAACTTGTGTTGTGTTAAAATATCAAGTCGTGATGATTTGGGATGGTTACGGTAAAGTTCGGTACAAGACTATGCGTTAAAAAAGGTAAAAATCGGCTTTAAAGGGATTTTTGCAAAACTATTTTAAATCAGATTATAAACTGATATTTTTATAATAAATATAAGTATTTTTAACTTATATTAAGTATCTTTGGTTTTTGAGTAGTCATACATTACTTCCGACGACCGAAAACGTTAAAATATGCATACATCGACGTACGCGAAAAATGGATTATTCAACAGTGAACTTCATGTGTAATAAAGTGATATGTGAACATGAGTATGAACAATGTGATATGTTAAGTGAATACATGTTGATATGAATTAATACTATGTATATGCGTTTGTGCGATGAAAACGGTAAACTAGGTCAAAAGTCATATTACGTGTGTAAATTGTGTAAAGCATGAAGATAATGCCTGGGTTAACTTGATGAGTTATTTGGTGTTTAAGTGTTTGAGAATGATAAAATGCGTGAAATGATGTAATGCGTGAATTACGATATATGTCGAATATGTCCATACTTATGTATATATATTACGAAGCGCAAATCGTAGATATTTTGTATATAAGTGGACATAATAACGGATAAAAGGGTCACCAATAAAATTGTGCGAATCATGAAAATCTTAATATGTATATATATGAACACACGCACACACACAGACACACATATATGTATATAAATTAGGATATGTAGATTCAATTTGAGGGATTGCGAGAAAGTCTCAAGGTTATGTGAAAATTCTAAGTATTGGAGAAACTTAGTTGTTTGTAGAACAATTAGTTATTAAATCATTCGTATTTAAATTAGGATATGTAGATTCAATTTGAGGGATTGCGATAATAAAAACGCACCCAAAGGTGAGTATCACTAAGCCTCTCTTTTTACTGTTTTATGTACTGTTTGGGGGAAGAACATGTCTTTAAAAGAATGAATATATGTTTTCGTATAAAACATGCTCTTGAATAATTGTGTTTTTGTGAGTGTCACGAGAACCGTCTTTTACTGTTTTATACACTGTTTTAGGGGAAAAACACGTCGTTAAAAAGGATAAGTATACATTTTTGTATAAAATATGGCTTTGAATTATATAAAAGTACATTTTCATGGAAAATATGATTTTTGAACGATATAATATGTTTTATGGAAAAACATGGATTTGATTTATATAAATATGTTTTGAGGAAAACAAGATTTGATTATATAAATATGTTTTCGAGGAAAACGAGATTTGATTGATATAAATATGTTTCGGAAAGAAACAGGAAAAGATTACGGTGTTTTGGGTAAAATGATCGTGAGAAATTAATATTTTGAATTTCAGTTGGGACAAGTTTACCGGGTCTCAAGAGTGTAAGTAGCGGTGAGGCTTACATTGCGTGGGGGACAACGGAAATTTTTACAACATTAGATATTAAATTGTTATCTAGTAGGTTATATATATTAATGCATTTGAGGAGGGCACGACGGATGCATACATACTATTTTTAATCATTAAGTATTGCACACGTGGAGTTGTTGATAGATCTGTCGGGTTGACAACCCCGTCGTGACCGGTAGCTCCGGTCCATATAACGGCGAATTTCATTCTATAATTGTCTAGTATTGATTAGAACCTCAATCATAGTATATAACTCGCAACGTCTTGCAAACTTACGAAACTGAAAGAATGGCAGAATTTAATATTGAAACCTTGGGTATAAATTTTCATTGGAGATTTTTCAAATAAACCATTTTCAATTAATCAGCCTCGGATTTTACGAAGGAAATAAAATTAACTTTCTTAAACATATATGGATGTTTTTAACATTTAAAAATCTATAATAAGAAGGTTTTTCTTTATATAAATTGTTATGAATTTGGATATGTGAACCCACCCTCCATTGTGTTGACACTTGATTTTTACGTGTTCTTCAGGTACATGAGTTCGGCTTCGGGGATTTTGGCTTGTGTTGTCTTGTGGTTGTGTGATGCGATTGTATTAAAATAATGTTTGGACACTTTTACACTACTTTTGGGACCGTGTGTAATAAGACCCTAAGGGTCAAACAACTATGAGGTGGTTGTGATGAACGTGGAAACTTAAAACTTATGTTTTAAAATAAACCAAATGTCTAACATAAGTATTGTATCTACCACTAAGACGTTTATGGGTACCAACCTCCGTCAATGCTACGTTTGTATTTCTGCTGCGACGTTTTTGGGGTGTGACAGAAGTTGGTATCAGAGCCAATGGTTGTTAGTGAACTAGGTGTTTTCTTTGAAAACTCTAGACTTCAACCAAAGAGTTTTGAGATTTAAGATCCCAAACTTCGCGAAGCCAAAGATTTAGAATAAAAACGAATCTTAACTATGTATGAGAACTATAAATAACTTACGTGTATACATGTTAACTTGTTTGTCTATGCCTTATGTGTTATATATATTCTCATCCTAAACACGCACTTACTTAGTACAGTTACATTGTGTCACAGATCTCGCACGTGCACGAGACTATTAAGATTCACGACTCCAAGAGTGAGCCGGAATTCGAGACCTCTCCAACCTCAGTATTGCCAGAGCTACAACACACTATCGCTCAGTCTGCTGATATGACTTGTTTTACCTCATCATCTTACATCGATTCCATAGCCTTTTCCATTTAGATAGACACACGTTACGCTCACACTAAAAACGGGTGGATTGACGACGATGATTCCACAGTTCCTTCCTCAGTCTCCGAGATGGGACAATCATTTGGCACGACACCGGTAGTCGATGAGTTGGGCATGGATACATCGATGATTGGAGGATCATATGGAGTAGCACCAGTAGTGGATGCCACTATTATCACGACTCAACCATTAGAGCCACTAGTAGTTCCACACACTGATACCATTGAGCCTATGACCGAGATCCCTCCACCACTATCACACCCTGATTTCCGGTGGGCTCGGAAGGGTACAGTCGTGACGGTTGGATAACAGTTATCACAATATAATAATATGCAGTGGAAGTATTGGATTAAAATTATTAAAATAAAGATTGAATGTATAAAAGTATTACAAGCGTTCGTTACAAGCCCACAGGCAGGACCCAAATAAACAGAGCTTTAGACATCATAGGCCTTAAGCATCAGGAGTGCAAATTCCTTTAGCCTTCATTCTAGCCGTCCTGCATTCCCAGCCTATTATATGGTTCGGTACCTATTGTTCAATCTTTTGAAAATACGCCAGCTAAAGCTGGTAAATACAATTAACTGACTCTTTGGAAAAATAGTTTTTCGAAAAGAGTTTTCATACATATGGAAAACCCGTAGGTGATCCTTTAAATATGTCTTGGGATTATTCTTGTTACGAGATTATATACTTGATTAACCCATTAGGTTGTCCGGACATGGTACATTAACCCCCAATTATAATAATTATCAAGTAAACAGATTAAACCGTATTCTTACATTTTTGCGCAATCATAGGCGACTTACTTATGTAATAACCCCCCAAGAGGCATATTTGCCATACCAAGTTTACACTAAAATAAGTCAAGAGTATTTACCTTATTGCTAGCTTCCAATCAACAAGACTATATTTGGCAAAAGCCGCAAGTCTAAGTATTATTGACCCAAGTCCGATTATCTGGGGGTACTATAGTCTGGAATGAACAGATTTATTATCTGTTAGAATGTATACGGGCCAAAGGTAGTTCCTTCAGATATGACCCGATATTTAAGAATAGGTTCGCTGGATTAAGCGTATACATAATAGAATGTAGTTTAAACCCAACAAGTACTAGGACTTGTATAATATGGGTAAACAAAGTACATTCTGGATTTTGAGATCAAAATTGTAAGGTTAAACCCTTTTCGGTAAACTTATGTAAACTAGTTACGTAAGTCTAACCGTACGCATATAAGCGATAACGGGTAACCAGATGAGTCATGAATGAGTTCCGTATGCCAATATACTTTAAACAAGTTATAATATCAGTAGGATTTCAACTTGTATACCCGTTAAGGTTTTAGAATCAAACAATGCCTCATAAGGGCGTTTTGGTCATTTAGCGACGTATAAAAGAGACTTGCATATAATCTGATGTTACGATCATGAACATTCCGTGAAAACACTTTATTTATGATTTAATATCAGTAGGATAACAAACATATGTGTGTTTTATAGTTTAAGACCAAACTATGCTCCGTATGGGTATTTTGGTAATTTCACACATAGTTTTGAAAGCTAATTTGGGAATCTGAGTTTATATCATGTACCTACTGTAAAATATTTAAAATGATTTATAAAATTAGTGGGTAACAAGTCTTGGTTGGTAGTTATGGTTTGAAACCATACTACGCGCTGAAACGACGTTAAAATCGTTAAATGACGATATATGCGATGTTTAAGGAAAAACAATGTTATGACTAAGTTTATATGATACCAACATGTTAATTAATATAACATATCAGTGGTCAAAAGGTTTTGTATGATAATTATGCTTTAAAACTATTTTAGGTGCAAAACGGGCATTTTCGTCATTTAAGGACATAATTCAAGAACGTATGTGTAAACTCAGTTTGTAAGCTGAATAGACATCCCAAATTATCCTAGTTATGATATTTCATCAGTAGGTAATGAGTTTGGTGTGAAAATTTATGCTTAAAACCGATCTATGCGCATAAAGGGCATCTTGGTCAATTTAAAGCATAATTTACGATATTATATGCAAACTCAGTTTATGATTAGATTTGTAACATCAAAATATGTTAAACATGTTAACATATGAGTACCTAAATCATTTGCAAGTTTATTTGTGTCTAAAACCTTATTTTTGCTAAAAAGGGCATAAAGGTCAAAGTATGGCATAAATACGGAAACTTGCATAAAACTCAGATTACTAATATGATCATGTAATATAACCTTATAGGGTTATGCTACATCATATTACGATCATAACGGAACCTTTAATCAATAGCATATTAGTCTAATTCGGTTTATAACCAAAAGTCAATGTAGAAGTCAAACTACGCGACTTTCGGTTGCGAACCGACCCTAAAACTGGAATTGACGAGCCGAACATGTTTACACATCTTCTAATAATTATTACCGAGTTGTTTAAGTGTTAAAACAAATTTTAGAACACTTTTAAACTCATATCGCAATTATTTTTAAAAACTAACCCGTTGACTTTTAAATTAATATTACTTGACTCGTCAATTGACCAAGCAAACGTGATTCTTAGGAGGTGCCTTTTTGAGGGATTAACATCTACCTAATTACGATCACATAGCCATGTTCATTTCGAATAATGGCTTGATCGTTTAAGGTATAACTAAAAGTTAAAGCGTTTATCGTAAACGATTGACTTTTCGGCTTTAAGAGCCAAATAAAATAACTAGCCACGAAAAGAACACTTTTAGTGGACCTAGGGACTGAAGAGAACTCAGAGGTTTGCTCCAAATTGCTCAGGAACACCCTCAAGAGAAGAATAGAAGGATTCAAGAAACGTGCAAGTTTGAACAATGAACCCATACACCTATTTATATTGTCTGAGAGGATGCTAGGATCATGCCATGTGTTTAAGGGGCTTCCAAGATCAATCCATGTGTCTAAACAGGTGTTAAAAACCACTAAAGAATCCATGGTTTCGAGTTTGAGAGTATAGAAGGTTTGTGTGGTGGCCAAGGAAGTGAAACCTGCAGCTGGCAACACCATTATGCGAAAAATAGGTCGTCGCGTCACGCGACAGCGAAAGGGGGAGGCGTCGCATGACGCTACCACACATATCAGGTTTCAAAATGTTCAATATTGGTCCCTGGTCCTCCATAACTCTCCTATTCTTCTATTTTTGACACAAAAGGCCCCTCAAAGCCATTATAGGTTTTATATTTGGCATTTTGATCTTCGAGATAGGTTACAAATATTCCCAAGAGTGTAATCGAACATCGTTAAGCTTCAAGTTTCGTAAAAAGGTCATTCAGAGGTGTGAATTCACACGTTGACGCCTTTAGCCCTCTAACTCGCAAGTTTGCGTGTATTATCGATTAATGACACAAAAGCCCTAAACGGCCAATATAGGCATTCCCGAGAGTATGATCGTGCATCATGAAGCTCTCGGTTTGTTAAAAGGTCACTCAAAGGCTTAGTTTAAACATGTTGACACTTTTAGTCCTTGCACATTCAAAGTTTTCATTGTTTGGCAATAAATGTCCCTCCTAGTCAGTGTTTGACATAGTTAGGATTAGGGACACGTGTCAACGCATTATTGGACATGATTTTATGAGGTGTTACAACCACTCATACCAGAGCCATTTATTCCTTAGTCTAGATCTTTAGCTTCCATTGTACCTTTACCAGTTCTTGCATGCCAAGGGAAGATACTCCGTATTAGAGAAGACATAACATCGACCTCTAGGGATGTTACAGAGTCTGCATTAAAGAAACTGAAGGGAGTTTGGGTAGATCGATGCTCTCATTGTGATCGTCAGATTGCCACTCTACGATGGGACTTGGAGACAACAAAGGGAAAAAATCAGGATCTTGGGGGTAAAATGGATGCATATGAGGATATCTGGGAGTTGGATGAGATCGTGAGAGATCAGATGTGTTAGAGGATAGTAGAGCTTGAGGAGATTGTTGGAAAGTTGTTGGAGTTTTTAGGTTTTAAGAGATTGTTGTTGATGTTTTGAAAATTCTATTTCTTTTGGTAACCTTTTTCTTAGGCTTGCATGCCACATAGGTATTTTAGGAGGAAATTTGGTGAAACTTGTTTACGGTGTCGATTTCATTCCCACCAAATTTCCCTAGTTTTGAAAACTACAAACAAGTAATGTAATTTCTACCATAAAATATCGAAACAATGGGTTTTTGGGATAAATTTTTTAAATTGTTGTGTGATTGTGATTACATGTGTATTGTTTAATCCATTCGCATTTAATAATTGAATTATTTAAATGTTGCCTTATGTTGTTATAATTGCTTCAATAATAGAAACGTCAATATTCCACCAAAAGCGAGACATAGTTCATCTACCGACAATATAGGATTTCCTATCACTCCCGAGGAGTTAGAACAATTGATCGCTCAACATGTTAACACTGCTTTGGAACAACATGAAGTTAACCGAGCTACGGGACATGGACATGGATTCAATGAGAAGGTGCATGGTTTCGGAGAAGCACCATCCGAAAACCCACCATGTTGAATAATGTTTGGAAAATTTTTGTGAGTTTCCTATGTTATGATATAATCTAAGAGTAATCTTGATTTTTCATTAACTTGGTGAACAGTACATAGATGTATGGAAAAAACATTCCAGGGTCCTAACCCGAGATCATTTACTGGTGTCTTACATGATGAAGAGGGAATGCCGTGTGAGAAGATAGGTTGTCACAACAGTTTGACTATTAAGATCATCCAACGTATTGAGCATAGGGATGGAAACACTGGAAAATGTGAGTTAGAGAATTCAAGGAAGATTTCCGAGAAAAAGGACAAGAAGAAACGCAAACTGGGTGAAGCAGTTTCGGTCAATGCCAGTAAATTTGGAAAGAAAATGGTTAAAAAGGGCAAAAACAGTTTGGTGAAGAAAACCCCTGTTGGTGAACGAAATAAATGTCACAGTTGTGGCCGAGCTAGACATGAAACCCTTGAGTGCTATGCTAGAAGAGCTATAGATGGAGTCGAACTTATAGACTGTTTTAGATGTGGAAAGCATGGACATTTCCAACAGGACTGCCTTTAATAAAAGGATCAGAGTGTCAATGGCAAAACATAGGAACTAGATGCTAGGAAGGCTTGGGTTGATCATGTACTCGTTACTGGTATGTTTATGGGCATCAATTACTCTATGATAACTTTTTTTAAGATTAAGGTTAACTGGAATATCCTACTGAAAAACCATGATGTCACTTATGTGATCATAAGCTAGTAGGCTAACTAAAATCAGTATTTGATAAACGGATAGAATCCCGTGATGTCACACTTGGTCGTAAGTATTTAATAGTATGGTTATGGTAGTATCTAAAGCTGCTAACAAAGATAGGCAGATTCGATACAGTAGTTGGGCAGAATTGGGTATCCCAAATATAAAGCTAAGTTATAAATTCGAAGAAACTAGTGCAAACACCCTACCTTAGTGGTAAAACAATTAGTAGGTTTTGAAAATTGAGAGTTGTTAAGATATGAAGATAGAAGAAAAGGATGGATACCTCGGAAATTACATAGATTCGCAGGAGAATGAATAAATTAACTATCAAAGTCGGTACCTACTGCCGAGGTTTGCTAATTGATCGATCATTTGAGGAAATCTAGCTATTACTTAAAGTTTAGCACGCGAGTGAATTATTGTCAGAGGAGGATCGCTGACAGGATATCCCAGAATTTCCCAAAGAATATCATCGATAAATACTATCATGAGTTTTATTCAAATAAATTAGCATACTTTAATCAAGAAAAGGATGTCTGAGTACAGCTAAGGACAATGAATTGGATAATGAATTCCCTAAGTGTAGGCTTAGAAGTCAAAAGCTTATTTTTCTTGACCATTAACGCTAACAATTCAGAAGAATAGAAGATTTGCTTGGATGAAGATTTAGGAGAAAGCTTTACGATTGCTAAAGGAAAGTTGTAAGGTGCATATATTCAATCTCTATATAAGGGAAATGAAAATTAACTTCTATACTGTGATGCGTCACGTTTGGGGCGTAATTGTACGTTGTGCAAAAAGGATGAAGTGACAGCCTATGGGTCCCGACAACTGAAAATGCATAGGAAGAACTGTACAACTTATGATCTGGAAAAGGAAATGTAGTATATTACCTTGGAGATTTATAGAGTACGCATTGAGCGTGAGTGACAAATTATGATAGGAGTTGAGATACTCAACTACCATTGGTTAAGTTTATCTTACAATTATAGCTATCGCAAAAGTTTAGAAAACCGCTTTGTTTAATGTTACGGATAAGAGAAGGCATCGATCGTCTATTTCTTTCAGGATGAGAGAATGGAAAGAAGTCAATTGACCAAATCTGAAAACGTTTAGGAAAATCATTGATCGACAAGAGGAATTATGCAGATAATCAAGAAGATTGATGCAGACTTCAAACGGAAAACGCAGTCTGGTGATAGTACCATTGGGGAAAGAAGAGGTTCGACTTTTCCGATGTTTTTCACGAGGAACTTCCAGGATTACCTCCACATCGAAAGGTGGAATTTCAGATCGAACTTACACCTAGAGCAGCTCCGATTGCTCGTGCTCCTTATCGTCTTGCACTCGGAGAATTGCAAGAACTGTCCAATCAACTTCAAGAACTGTTGGATAGAGGTTTTATCCGACCTAGTTCTTCACCATGGGGAGCCCAGTTCTATTCATGAAGAAGAAAGATGGATCTTTCCGCATGTGCATTAACTATCACGAACTCAACAAGGTGACGGTCAAGAATCGTTATACTCTTCTTCGTATTGACGACTTGTTTGACCAGCTGCAAAGGGTCAAGTTTCTGCTTGAAAATCGATCTAAGATTGGGCTCTCATCAGATGAGAGTCCGAGAGGAAGATGTCCCCAAAACAACTTTCCAAACGCGATACAACCATTACGAGTTTTTGGTCATGCTATTCTGGTTAACTGGTGTGCGTTCGGCGTGATATATTTTTATTGATATTTTAAGCCCATTTTACACATTAGTCAAGTTTTAAATTTATAAAACACGATATTCAACTAACACTAAACACACACTTGGTCAAGTACACCCATCGTGAGCGTAGTATAGCATTGGTAAGATACCGAGGTCGTCCAAGGACACAAGAGCTTTTAGTACCGGTTTATCCTCAACGTCTAATTAATCTAAATTTTTTAGAAAAGTTTTGAAATGTAAAAATAAAAACTAAAAATGAAAAGATAAATAAAAATAAAAACAGATAGATAAGATGAATCACTTGGATCCCACTTGACTTTAATGTATCCTTTGATGATTTTCGCACTTTCGAACTTTTTAAGAGATTATCTTAGTTATAGTAGTAGGCCCCTCTTTTGAAGGTGACGTTACCCTCAACCCAGTGGTTTGAGTCAGCAGGGATACAATCCCAAAGGGTCGGAATATTGAAAGATAATTAAGTTAGTTATTAATGCGAAAAGTGGTAAGCCCCTCTTTTGAAGGTGACGTTACCCTCGGCTAAGTTGTTTGAGTCAGCAAGGATAGAATCCCAAGAAGCCGGTTTAATGTATTAATAGTAGCTTACATAAGAGGGGTTCAAGCTATTTGCACCCCCGCCATCCAATACCAGTGGGTATTGAAGTAGGCCCTAGTATGCTTGAACCAGGTCCTTGCAGGATCTATACACTGAACAAGGCATGAACCTTACCAAACCATTCCCCTAACCCCCGACCAGGTAGTCAACATGCTTTTATATAGACCATAAAAACATGAATGATGCAATCTTTTACTTTACATAGACAGTAAAGTAACTTCAAGACACCACAAAAAAATGATAGGAAGAATTCACATTCAACATAAGAAACTAGTTATTAAAGTCATTAATATAAAACCAAGTAAAAAGTGCCAAAAAATTAAAAATCAAAAGTAATACATAAAAGACTTGTATTCACTAAGTGATGTAAGAGGCTTAACCAAACATGGCCTTTGATTGGCAAGAACCCTTACAATTAATCTTGGATCCTGAGACTACTACACACTCTAAACATTGATGATGGATGATGGTGGTGTATGATGATGTTGTAGTGGTGGTGGAGTGGTGGAAAAGTGGGAGAGTAGTGGTTTGCCAAGGGATGCCTTTGAAGTGAACCAAGCACCCCTATTTATAGCCTACATAGAGCTCTGGCCATGACCCCGTATCCGGTTTTTTCTCTTCCTTCATTAATTTCAAGTGTCAGCAGAGGGCCCCACACAGCCACGTGCCCGTTGGGCACGGCCCGGGGTCAACTTCGTATCTGTACTATCAAGATTTGGCAAGATTCTGCGAATCTTTGCGTTGACCACGCCTTGTGCTGAGCTGGGCACGCCCCCGTGGTGGGCGTGGAAGCTTCTAAAGCTTTGTCTTTTGTGTAGGTCCCTGACCACGGCGCGTGTTCAGCTGGGCACGGCCCCGTGGTCAGTCTTCTGATTCTTTGTTTTTACTTTGGGGATGCTGCCGAGGGGTCGGGCGTGTCACGTTTATTCCTTCGTTTTGTATTTATGTTGGTTTTGCTCCTTTTGTTCGTTTAAGCTCATTTGGTCCTGTAAATTCAAAAGGAAGAAAGAAACACGCTTTTTCCAACATTAGTACTAAAAAAGGGTTGGTTTTATGCCTCATTTGATGTAGTTTATATGTTACATTTTGCACACATCAAAAACCCCCACACTTGAATCTTTGCTTATCCTCAAGCAAAACTCTTTAATATGTGGCTTACACACCCAAATGGAAGTGGTAGAGGAGAAGTTTTGTGCTTATCTTGAGTGTCAGGAATCCAAGATCTTTATTAAGTTTTTTTTAATTTTATTCACAATCCTATTCGTCATGATTTATTTAGAACATTTTATAAGAAAAATTACTTAATTGGGCATAACATGCCTCTTTAAGATTCCATTTATATACAAGTTCACATACCTCACGGGAGATCACTCAACACTCGGTCGAAGATGTACTTTTGTGAAACACTCGAGACCGGCATGGAATTGACTTCTACTATATGCTTACCAAGCAATCAATCCTCCCCCTTTTGAACTATAAACCTTCGTAAATATCAAGAGGAATTGGGGAAGGGTTAGGCTTGGGCTAAGGGTAGGTGGTTTTGGTTAGTGGTTAGTAAAAATGGTGAAAAGCGTAAAAAGCGTCGGTCGTCGTAAAACTTTTTATTTTTTTGAGTTTTATTCAAACTAAGCACATTCAAACAAGATTTCTTTGAGAAACTAGTTTGTTTATTGCAAGGCTTTCATTTTTTTTACGTCACAAGATAACCGAGCTTTTTACTAAAACAAAGGGGTTGAAAAGAAAAAGGTTTTTGTTGGGCAAAGGGTGTTTGTTTTGTGGGTTTTGAAATGAAAAGGTTTAGGCTCAAAGGGGTTAACTAGGGGGATTTTGGGTAGGTGACAAAAAAATGGAAAATAATGGTGTTGAAAGGAAAATGGGTTTGTCCTAATGCCTCTATCATTTACTTACATGGGTTCAAGTTGGTAGGGACCGAGAATGTATCGTCGTGGCAAGTTCTAGAGTCGTAAGAACCAAGCGGCTATTCACACATGAAACGAAAAATGAGCATTTAGTTTAAAGATATATGCTTGTATGCTCAATAAAGGCTCAAAACTCACTTGTTGTGGGAATGGGTTTAAAATGTGATCCAGTATATATAATCAAAATTTAATTAGATTTGTCATGCCTTTTTATATTTTTCTTATTCGGTTCTTTTTATCACGACGCTATCGGTTGTAACTTTATAAAAATATAACCTTTTTAGAATTTTTTATTCCCAAATTAAACCAACACAAGTAAAAAAAGAAAAATGAAAATTTTTGAAAAAATTTGGGGTGATTAGCGGTTCCAATAGAATTTTGTGTAAGGCTTGTTATTAGGACTTGCAAGATTCAAGGTTTTAGCATCCCCCCATACTTCAATTACACAGTGTCTTCAATGTGTCCTAAAAATAAGTTCTTAGGTTGATTGAATGTGTAAAAAGGTGTTGAAAAACAAATTTTTATGGTACTGGGCGTCTGGCCACGACCCCGTGTTGGTCCGGGCACGACCCCGTGTTGGTCCGGGCACGGCCCCGTGTTTAGATTGCCAGTATCAAAATTAAACTGAAGGCTGGCCACGGTGCGTGTTCAGAGAGCACGACCCATGGCCAGTTTCCTGAACTGGGTAAATTTTCTGCAGAACCTGGGCACGGGGCGTGTTGGGCTGAGCACAACCCCATGCTGAACTTGCTGTAATGCTGGAAAAGTTGTCAGGAGGCTCTGTTTTCATGCATGGGGTGTGGTTTTAACATTCCCTTCCTAACCTCCATCTTTCGAGTGTGGTTTATTCCTGAAAAGTAAAACTAAACTACAAAACATAAAAGTTAAACTAAACTAAAAATTATGGATAGTTCCTCGGAATGCCTCTGTGGTGCGCCATGTTTATAAGGGTCCTTGGCTAGACCCAAAGTTGCTCATATGTTACCCGAGCGGGATGTCTCACTTCCCGTGTTGCACCGTCGGAGAGCGTCATCCAAGCTTGCGTCTTTGACATCAATGTAGTTGACCGAGTCGTCCTCTACTCTTTTCCCAACCCCAAATTTCATCTCCTTGTCTCCAACCCTCAATGTTAACTTCCCATCACTCATATCCACCATTGCATGGTCGGTGGCAAGGAATGGTCCTCCTAGAATGAGTGGTACTTGGGTGTCTTCCTCCATGTCGAGTATGACAAAGTCGGCCGGGAAGACAAAGTCTCCGACTTTTACCAATAAATTCTCGACAACACCTTGTGGGTGTTTGATAGACCTATCAGAGAGTTGTATGCTCATCTTTGTGGGGCTCGTCTTTCTTAGTCCGAGTCGGTCAAACATTGATGTGGGCATGAGATTGATGCTAGCCCCAAGGTCGGCTAGTTCATTTCGTACAGGTGATCCCCCAATGGAACTGTGACATTTGTGCCATTACGATCATCATAAAATTATGAATCCAATGAAATCTTGTGTTTCATTCTAGGGATTTTTACAATTTCATGTGACAAGTACACATATCAAATTTCGTATGATTCCAAATTCTCGAAAAGCTTTTCTGGAAGTTTTACGTAAACTATTACGTAAATGTAATCAGTTTAATGAAACGTACACTCTAGAACAGTGACATAAGCTTAACATACCTTAAATAACCTTTACATAACTTAGAAATAATTTTTGAAGGGTTTGGTGTGTCACGAACAAGTTTATTCGCTCACAGGGACTATTTGTGACAAACTGCAAAAGTTTGCCGATTCGTATAGTAATGTACACTCCGGAACAAGATCATCAGCTAAAAATACCCTAAATACCCTTAACATAGCTTAGAAATAAGCTTTTGAGGGGTTCGGTGTGAGAAAATATGCTTATTTTATCAACAGGGACTAAAAGCGTCAAAAATTGCGTAAGTTTGCATATACGCGCATATCTTACTTTCTGACCATATACGGAGATCCAAAATTTATGTAATCATTAAAATATTATATTTTAGTAATTGGAATGCAAAAATACCAATCTTCGCGCAATTTGGATCGTTTTCGCGTCCGTTCGAGTTTCGTCGTAATTAACCAAATAACGTGACCGTACGACCAAACGAACTGACATCCGTGATATTTCCAAGCATATTTCCAGTCCACTATGCTTTAACATCCTTTTAGAGCCTTGAAATTGGGTTAACGAGGGTTAAACGTGTCAAAAAAACAAGTTTTAAAGGCTGCAGGGACTAAAACTGCTAATTTCTAAAACCTGATGTGAGTCTTTGGCGGAGGGCGAGAGACTGGGCTAAGTCTCTCGCAGGGGGCGAGAGAGTGAGCTGGGCAGATTCAATGTATTGTTCAAATTAGCTGCAGAACTTGTTTTTAATCCTGGTTTTTACATACTATGAGCTAGTTTATGTGTTCCCCAAGTTGCATAATCAATGCCTAACAAGTGTAAGGTGTTGATCATGCTTTGATCCATTCAAAAACACTTGGCAATAATCAAAGGGTTCTTGATTTCCTATAAATACCCACCTCATTTGCTTAAATCCTTGCTCATTCACTTCTTTCTTCTCATATCTGCTCTAAGTGGAGGCAATCACTTGTTGAGGGCCACCTACCTAAGCATTCTTAGTCTTCTTTCCAAGCATTGGACTCTTGTAAGTGTTCCTTCATGATTTTTTAGTTATTTCAAGCAAGAAAGTCAAACAGTGTTTGACTTTCAGCTTTGACCATGATTTGGTTAAGACAAAGTTCGTTTGAACATTTCAACGTGAGCGTAATCACGATGGTTATAGTCCCTTGTGACTATACCTATTGATTACAACGTTGATTAGTCGAAGTGACGAGTCAAAGTTTCGGTCAAAATGTACGATTATGTGCATTTTGCGACGAAACTATTTTCGGGTATCAAAACACTTTGTTTGAATATCAAATCAGTTTTCTAACTTAGTTAAACATGTTTTAACATGTTTAACTCGTCACTTTTAGTTTAGTGCTTGTATAGGGTCGTAAGTCAAGCGGTCTAAACAACCGCTTAGACTTTCAAACCCGACCTGTTTGGACGATCATTAGGATCCGACCAAACATATTTTGTGACCATAGTTGTATAGGGAATAACCTTCCGAGGTTATACCTTATGGTCACTTTGTTTGATTAGTTGTATGATAGGTAGTTTATATGCCTTAGGAAAATGACCAAAATACCCTTTTCATGCATAATTTGAATTTAAGCCTATGTAACTTAAATTTTGACACTTAAACTGATTATGCAACATATTTAAGCATGTTAGGGCATATAATACTTGTCATAGGACTAGTTAGACCATCCAAACGCGCTAGTGCGCGAATGACACGTTAAAGTAGCGTAACTACCTTAACGGGTCATAACCGGCCATAAGCACTTAGGATAGTTATCAAATCAGAATGTAGGCTTTGTTAAACCATATTACATGAGTTCCAACACTCATTTGGTTTACAAAACCTCATTCTACCTGATCTCTCGATTTAGATCCCAACTATTAACATAGTGATTCCATACTAGGTGCTACTTGATTCCTTGACTTCCTGAGCTTTGTTAGGACACTTAATCAAGGATACTTTCAATCTCAAGTGAGTACATAGCTCCCCTCTTTTATCCTTTCAATTGTTTTGGGGTGACTCATATGTGGTAAATGCTTTTAATGTTTTCAAAACAATGATTATGGTTTATATAACACACGATGATTTCAATAATGTGAACGAACTTGTTGGGGCGTTAGTCGATAGACATTCGAATGACATTCATTAACTATGATCAAGGCGACTAGTAGTATGTTATGCTACCACAGGACCTGGCAAATCCCGTTATCGGACTATCCCTTTGGTGGGTAATGTGGGTAACGACAGAAACTGTTTTCTGGTTAACAAATCATCTGTTGATTTGTTAATCTTGTTAAAGAGGTCTTTCAGGGCCTATTAAAGATACCCCATGGGTGGTATATCGAGTCACACAAGTTTGAATGTATTCTTTAAAGAACGACCAAAAGTAGTTTTTCACAATTAAAACACGAACGATTTGAACGATTGGTTTTGGTATGTGATTAGATAACGGGATGGGTGTAATGTGATAAAAGCATGGTAGATACGCCGCTGGTACTTCTTATATATAACTGCTTTTATCATATTACATTCCGTGGCCTTATTTAGTTCACTTGGACGAATGATTTCAAACGATGTCACGCAACGAAGTTTACTAAATGATATAAACCATACGAGTTTTAATACAAGAACGATTTACAATTCGGTTTTACAAAGACAAATGTTTTCAGTCAAGATTCATGGCTACAATGGTTTTGGTTTTACATATATCAACTTGTAAAGTTGATAAAACATATTGCAATATCAAACACTTTTGATTTCAAGGTACATACTCGACAACTCTAGTAGTTGGTCAAGGTATTGCAATATGAATTCAAAGCCATGAATTTGACATACAAAACCTATGTACTCGCCGACATTTTTATGGTGACTGTTTTCATATATGTTTCAGGTTCTACTACGTGATGATTGTTGATTGCTTGCTACACATAGGATGGACGTGTGCTTTACTGACTTAAAACATGAGAGACAATTGTTGTAATTATTTGGTTTATATCAAAACAATGTGTCTATTAATGAAGTAAAACAAAACTTCTAATACCATGTGTTGTGAAACAATGATTCTGTTACGACACTCCCCGACGTTTCCGCCATGGTTCGTTGTATTACGCGGTCGGGGTGTGACAGGAACAAGGGATAGTGAAGCTTCTGGGGTTGATTTTCTTTTGTGGGAGTCTGTTGAGTAGTACGGCGGAGCATTCTTCACTTAGAATGACCAATTGCAATGTTTCAATCTTACTCTTGTGGGTGAGGAAGTCTCTCATGAATTTTGAGTACATTGGCATTTGAGTGAAGACTTCCACAAATGGAAGATTGATATGCAATTTTTAGTAAGTTTATGAATTTTGTGAATTGCTCGTCGGTCTTTTGGCGAAGTAGGCGACCGGGGTAGGGTACCGAGGGGTCTTTGGTAGGTTCGGAATTTGGCGGAGGAGTTGTTTCCTTATGGGTTGGTGGCGAAGTCATGGTTTGGATGGGTGGACTTTTGTTGGTTGGGGGTAGTGGGTCTTCCTCGGGACCTACGGTCTGGTTTCTTAGTGTTATGAGGTGTACTTATGCCTTTGGGTTGGTTTCGGTATTGCTAGGTAATGCGCCTTGTGGTCTCTCAGAGATATTTTGGGCTAGTTGATTTTGTGACAACCCTCAAAAATCCTATGTATTCCGTACAATTTATTAATAATAATTAATGTGCTTGACGACTGTGTGGAATTACTTAACTGCTTTCTGATATCTGTGTTATGCTTACACGTATTTGTTAATATGCTAATAATGTACAGATAGGTCACTAAATAGTCCGTTACATTTTCCTAAGTGTTAGAAAATAAAAACGTTGCAAAAATATATAAGTAGGACGCTTTACGAATTAAATAAGCGGTTTAACGGAACAGTATCGAACCGAACAATCGGACTATACCCGGAACATAAAAATATTGCCATCAACACTGTTTTTCTTTTTCTGAGCCAGTTAGGGTCCCTGAATACCCTAAGACCCGTCACAACTTACTACACACTAGTAACCGGGTTAATCCCTAAACTAACTTAGCTTAACTTAACTATATCCTAATTATCTAGTTGAAATCGAACCAAGGACCCCCCCCCCTAACGAATTCGGTTCCCTTGGGGGACATCCTTGTCCTATATTTGATTAAAATAATCTTATGTGTCTAATATCTATTAGACACATAATCCTTTGGATAATAATCTTATGAATTGTCTATAAGTTCTAACTTGGCACACTAGCACAAACATCACAAACTCAACAACACACACACTCTCTCTCCCTCTCTACAACTCTCGGCCGAACACCCCTCTACCATCCAGCCATCTTTCGATTTTAATCCTCACATTCCAAGCTTACACAAGCGTTAAGGATCACGTATAAGGAGGCTTGGTGCAATCGGAAGGCGAAGGACCTCACTCTATTGCTTTTATCCTCTCATTTTGCGTCTAGATTCTCCCCTAGCCTCGAGCTAGTAGTAAGTGACTCTAAACCTCTTCTTGATCTTGTCTAGAGTGGTTAATAAGAGTTTCGTCGGTTAAAAATTATGAACATATAAGATCAAAGTCTAAAAGTTTACTAAAGTGATGAACAAGGTGGTTAATGGATGAATATTAGTGTAAATCATGTAGATCTTGTGTGATTATGATTATTGGTTGATTATCTGATGTTTTACTGATTAATATTAATGTGTCATGTTGTTGTGGTCACTAAACTTGTTAACGGAATCGATCGAACACGATTTAGAAGGTTAAACACTTAAAATCAGAATCTGTCCAACTTTTACAGCCAACTTCAGTTGGCTGTAAACAGGTCTTAAATTCAACGAAAAACCGATATTTTGAATCTAAAATATGTTATTATGAAATACGGTTCTAATGGCACCGGAATCGTAATTTTTGGACTTCGTTTACTATTTTTAAAGTATTAATTTGTAACAGCAACTTAAGCTGAATTTTGACAGCAATAAATGGGTGTCGTACTTTCGGTCGTAACCTGAGTTTTGTGATGAATCGGACCATGAAATTTGTACGGTAGATAAAAACCTATGTATTTGTAATTACCCCACTGGAATTTCGTAAATCGGACACTCGATGAATTTTTAATAAATTGTTTCGTGGACTGTGGTCAGAAATACATAAATCTGAGTTCAGTCCCGAATATGAATTATTTTATAAAATGTGGGTAATGAACCGGACCCCGATATTTTTACACAATAAAATATGGAATGTTTATGACATTCTATAAAAATTTGGGAATTTTTTGAATAATCTAACTATTTTATTTAAATGTCCGAAAACAGCCGGTTTTGAGTATTAATGCTGAATTGACATAAGTTGTGACTTGCGTGTCTAAATGTCGAGTATGCTATCTGTGAATGATTTGACATGTTATATATGTTATGTGCATTATCGTATGTTTGATTTTGAGTGGGGAATGGACGGAAAACTTAGATGGGCATAAACCGTTACAGTGATGCATGTTGTGAGATAGATACGTGTAGGAACTTTGTGTTCTATTTGAAAGCCACTAAATGACTAACTGGTAAATCATACTAGGACGTGATTGACCGACCTCGACCGTTAGCTATATTTGAGAATCTAACCGAGCAAACCGAGGTGAGTTCACACACTTTCTAAGGCATGGGATTCCCGGTGGTTTGGGAATGGGTTAAAGAATTTAAAACTAAATCTACATATCCTCCTTGGGTAGGATATGTACGGCCATCCTCCATAGAGTGGATGCCATTATTAATCCTACGAATTCTCCTGGTGCAGAATACGTACGTTCGTCCTCCTGGTGCAGGACAACAACCTTAAAACTAGCTAGACAAAACTCTATCATGAAGTCCCTCAAATTATATCGACTTAATCGCCGAGGCCAATGGCGAGAGGGTCATTAGTTAATAGCGCTATTAGGTTTAACAAACCTCACACCGTGCCAGTCGGACGGGCGTGTACTAATGGACTATGGCAGATTGTCAGTGATGATAGACACTGATATAGGGCACAACTTATTTACGTAGCAGTCGATATCATACCGTCTAGTAGTTCAAACGGGGAAAACCCCCACTGATCATGGTTATGGATTGGGTAAAGAAAAAGGATATGGATAAACATACTTTCAACTATGGGGTAACCCCCATGGCAAATAAGCCAACGAAAGTCAAACCACGTTTTTCAGAAACAACTTAAAACAAAACAACAAAACGTGAACTCACTCAACTTTGTTGTTGACTAGTTGTTACATGCCTTACAGGTCGCTAAATGCTTGGAGCTTGCACGGGGAAGGAGTCGTTGTGGTGTACGGACAGTTATGTCCAGTGTTTAATATTTAAAACATTATGAACTTACTAAACTTGCGTTTTGAAACTTTAACCTATGAACTATGGACTTATGCTTTTGAACTCACGTTTATGCTTCCGCTGTTTAAACCAAACAAGGTTAACTAGCTTTGGTCACCAATCGTATTATGTTTGGTTTTATTTACTTAATTGAGTTGTTAAATATGATTGGTGGCTCGATCCTGGTCACGTCACGCCTCCAAGCGGTGATACCCCGCATGGTGGATTTTGGGGGTGTGACCGATTGGTATCAGAGCCATTGGTTATAGTGAACTTGGTTTTTAAAAAGGGAAAAGTTTTTGATAAAAACCAGACTATAACCAGTACAGTGCTCAATGATCCACAACGACACTTCGCTCCACGTGCAAGACTCGACACCATAAGTGGTATGATTTATGTTATATTGTCGGTTAGATAGTTCTCACTGTGCATTAGATAATGTGATAATTGCTATTTGAACCTTGTGTGCGTGCTCTCTTCTGTCACTCTACACCTACGCACTTTGCGACACCTTTCTTACGTAAGTTCCTTCGACGTGAAGATCATGAGTGGACGTCTCGACATGACCCAGGGTCAGCTGACGACCTTGATTAACGAACGGATTGCTGAAGCCTTAGCAACCCAATCAAGGAGTCAACCCATGCACTCTCAAACATGCATGAGCACCTTCAGGGCGTTCTTGGAATGCAAACCTCCCACTTTGGACGGCACTGAAGGGGCAATCGGCCTTCTGCACTGGATCCGAAGAATCGAATATGCATTCGAAGCGAGTGAAAGCCCTGCCAGCAAACGAGTAGAGTACGCTACCAGCATGTTGCAAGGGAAAGCGTATTCTTGGTGGGACACACAAGTCCAGATGCTCGGATTGGCAGACGCGAATGCCACCCTTTGGAGCGACTTCAAGGATTTGATTAAGGAAGAATTCTGCCTCCTAGACGACATTCTGGAACTTGAAATAGAGTATTATGGTTTGAAGATGGAAGGATCAGAAATTGAGGCGTACACAAAGAGGTCCAACGACTTGGCTGACTTATGTCCTAACTTGTCACGACCCGTATCTAGACGGATCAAGCTATACCTCAGAGGCTTAGCCCCGGAGATCCAAGGGTCTGTAACTGACGCCAACCTTTCCACAATCCAGCAAGTCATTCGTTTGGCACACCAACTCACCGATCAGGCGGTGGAAGAAGGCAAGCTGCCCAAGCGTGTTAGCACTACTGCTACTGGTGCTCCCAGCAGTGACAAGCGCAAGTGGGATGGAAATCTGGGCAGGGGTTCCACTCCAGTTCAGTCCCAGCTCCAGCTCCAGCGACGAAAGACAGATGAACACCGGAGCCCCAGTCAGCAGTTTTCTGGAAAACAAGGCCAGGGTGGATACAAGGGAAATCACCCTAAGTGCAAACGATGTAGTTTGCACCACAGCTGGCCGTGCAACAAGGATCGTTGTAAGAGATGTAACAAGCTTGGACATAAAGCCAGAGATTGCAGGAGCTCACGTCCTGCGAATCAGAATCGGCAACAGCAGCCACAAGCTCCACAGAACCAACAGCAACAGCAGGGTAACAAGGAATGCTACCAGTGTGGTGCTGAAGGTCACTTCAAGAGAAACTGTCCCCAGTTAAATCAGAACCAAAACAACAACAATCAGGGGAATGGAAACGGCAACGGCAATGGTGCCAGGGGACGTGTGTTCATGCCTGGTCAGGGTGATGCAAGGAACAATCCCAACGTTGTGATGGGTAAGTTTCTTATGGATGACTTCTTTGTTACTGTTTTGTTTGATTCGGGCGCTGATACTAGTTATGTATCCTTAAAAGTTAGTCAAATGCTTAAGCATACTCCAACACTTTTGGACACCAAACACACGGCAGAACTAGCAAACGGTAAAAGTCTTGAAGCCACACACATAGTTAAAGGTTGTAACCTCGTCTTAGCTGGTCTAACTTTCTCTATCGATCTTATTCCTATCACTCTGGGTAGTTTCGACGTCGTTATTGGGATGGATTGGCTATCTCATCATCAAGCGGAGATTGTTTGCAAGGAGAAAATCGTCCGCATTCCTCGTCCTGGTGAAGAACCTCTGGTGATTCAGGGCGATAAGAGTGGTGCTGTTGTAGGCATCATCTCTTTCCTTAAGGCCCAGAAGTGTTTACGAAAGGGCCACACTGCCATTCTAGCACTCGTTACTGACACGTCAACGAAAGAGAAGAGAATTAAAGACATCCCTATTTTGCGCGATTTTCCCGAGGTAATTCCTGAGGAATTACCTGGTCTTCCGCCTCACCGCCAAGTTGAATTTCAAATCGAGCTAGCTCCATCAGAACTGTCTACGCAACTACAAGAACTCTTGGGAAAGGGATTTATTCGTCCTAGCTCTTCACCTTGGGGAGCTCCGGTGTTATTCGTGAAGAAGAAGGACGGTACCTTCAGAATGTGTATTGACTATCGCGAGCTTAACAAGGTGACTGTGAAGAATCGATATCCTCTTCCATGCATCGACGACTTGTTCGACCAGTTGCAAGGGTCGAGCTATTACTCCAAGATTGATTTGAGATCGGGATACCATCAGCTGAGGGTCCGAGATGAGGACGTCTCTAAAACAGCATTCAGAACTCGTTACGGCCATTACGAGTTTCTGGTTATGCCATTCGGGCTGACGAATGCACCAGCGGTCTTCATGGATCTCATGAACCGAGTGTGCAAGCCTTACCTGGATAAGTTCGTTATTGTGTTCATCGACGATATCCTGATCTATTCTAAGAGTCAGGAGGAACACGAGCAGCATCTACGACTTATGCTGGAACTTCTTCGAAAAGAGCAGTTGTATGCCAAGTTTTCGAAATGTGACTTCTGGCTTCGTGAAGTCCACTTTCTAGGCCATGTGGTAAACAAGGATGGAATTCATGTGGATCCATCTAAGGTTGAATCGATCAAGAACTGGCCTGCACCCCGAACACCAACAGAGATCCGCCAATTCTTGGGTTTGGCAGGATACTACAGAAGGTTTATCAAAGATTTCTCCAAGATTGCGCAACCTCTCACTTCACTGACTCAGAAGGGTGTCGCCTATCGTTGGGGTGATGCACAAGAGTCTGCATTTCAACATCTAAAGGATAGACTTTGTAGCGCGCCTATCCTCTCATTGCCCGAAGGCACCGATGATTTCGTGGTTTATTGCGACGCTTCCATCCAAGGACTTGGTTGCGTGTTGATGCAACGTGACAAGGTCATTGCCTACGCATCACGCCAACTCAAAGTTCACGAAAGAAATTACACTACTCATGATCTGGAGCTGGGAGCAGTTGTTTTCGCACTTAAGATATGGAGACATTACCTGTACGGTACCAAGTGCACCATTTACACCGATCACAGGAGTCTCGAGCATATCTTCAAGCAAAAGGAGTTAAACATGCGTCAACGCCGATGGGTTGAGCTCTTGAACGATTATGAATGTGCGATCAAATATCATCCGGGCAAGGCCAATGTTGTGGCTGACGCCCTCAGTCGAAAGGATACTATACCTAGGCGTGTACGTGCTCTACAGCTTACCATTCACTCTAGCCTTCCCGCTCAGATTCGTGATGCTCAAGTTGAGGCATTGAAAGCAGAGAACATCAGGGCTGAATCCCTACGAGGATCGAGGCAACGACTAGAACAAAAGGAAGATGGCGCCTACTATGTAACAGGGCGTATCTGGATTCCATTTTATGGCAACTTACGCGAGCTTGTGATGGATGAAGCACATAAGTCTCGTTATTCGGTACACCCTGGTTCGGACAAGATGTACCACGACCTCCAGACTACATATTGGTGGCCTGGCATGAAAGCCCACATAGCAACCTATGTCGGCAAGTGCTTGACTTGTGCGAGAGTCAAGTCTGAATATCAGAAACCATCAGGCTTACTTCAACAACCGGAGATCCCGAAATGGAAATGGGAGCAAATTTCCATGGATTTCGTTACTGGTCTGCCCAGATCTCAACGCGGAAACGATACCATTTGGGTGATCGTAGATCTACTGACCAAGTCTGCACATTTTTTGGCCATCAAAGAGACGGATAAGTTTTCTACTCTTGCAGTCATTTACCTAAAGGAAGTGGTATCAAGGCACGGAGTGCCAATCTCTATTATATCTGATCGTGATGCGCGCTTTACTTCTGAACTGTGGCAAGCAATGCACAAGTCTTTTGACTCACGTTTAGACATGAGCACCGCTTATCACCCGCAGATGGATGGGCAATCTGAACGCACCATCCAAACCCTTGAAGACATGCTTAGGGCATGTGTAATTGATTTTGGTAATGGCTGGGAAAAGCACCTCCCGCTAGTGGAGTTTTCGTACAACAACAGCTACCACACCAGCATCCAAGCCGCTCCGTTTGAGGCATTGTACGGACGCAAATGCCGATCACCTCTCTGTTGGGCAGAAGTTGGTGACAGCCAAATCACTGGCCCAGAACTTGTGGTAGATACCACCGAGAGAATTGCTCAAATACGACAGCGAATGGCGGCAGCTCGTGACCGTCAGAAAAGCTATGCTGATAAGGGAAGAAAACCACTCGAGCTCCAGGTTGGGGATCGAGTGCTACTCAAAGTCTCACCTTGGAAAGATGTAGTCCACTTTGGCAAACGAGGCAAACTCAATCCGCGTTATGTCGGACCATTCGAAGTCATTGAGAAAATTGGCAAGGTAGCCTACAGGCTGAATCTACTTGAAGAACTCAGCGGAGTTCACAATGTTTTCCATGTGTCGAATCTGAAGAAGTGCCTGTCAGACGAGACCCTCATAGTTCCTCTCAAGGAACTCACAATCGACGACCAGCTGTGATTCGTCGAGGAACCAGTAGAGATTACTGATCGAGATGTTAAGATCCTCAAGCATACCAGGATACCTCTGGTCCGAGTTCGTTGGAATGCTCGTCGTGGCCCAGAGTATACCTGGGAACGAGAAGGCCAAATGAAACTCAAGTATCCCCAACTGTTTAAGAAAAACGCAACCACTACTGAGGCTGAAGCTACCGCAGAATTTCGGGACGAAATTCCAAATCAACGGGGGGATGATGTGACACCCCAGGAAAATCAGGAAAACAACGCAACTTAACTAGCTTCCTCAGTAACCACGCGCTAAATTTCGGGACGAAATTCCCTTAACAGGGGGAGAATGTGACAACCCTCAAAAATCCTATGTATTCCGTACAATTTATTAATAATAATTAATGTGCTTGACGACTGTGTGGAATTACTTAACTGCTTTCTGATATCTGTGTTATGCTTACACGTATTTGTTAATATGCTAATAATGTACAGATAGGTCACTAAATAGTCTGTTACATTTTCCTAAGTGTTAGAAAGTAAAAACGTTGCAAAAATATATAAGTAGGACGCTTTACGAATTAAATAAGCGGTTTAACGGAACAGTATCGAACCGAACAATCGGACTATACCCGGAACATAAAAATATTGCCATCAACACTGTTTTTCTTTTTCTGAGCCAGTTAGGGTCCCTGAATACCCTAACACCCGTTACAACTTACTACACACTAGTAACCGGGTTAATCCCTAAACTAACTTAGCTTAACTTAACTATATCCTAATTATCTAGTTGAAATCGAACCAAGGACCCCCCCCCCCTAACGAATTCGGTTCCCTTAGGGGACATCCTTGTCCTATATTTGATTAAAATAATCTTATGTGTCTAATATCTATTAGACACATAATCCTTTGGATAATAATCTTATGAATTGTCTATAAGTTCTAATCTTGGCACACTAGCACAAACATCACAAACTCAACAACACACACACTCTCTCTCCCTCTCTACAACTCTCGGCCGAACACCCCTCTACCATCCAGCCATCTTTCTATTTTAATCCTCACATTCCAAGCTTACACAAGCGTTAAGGATCACGTATAAGGAGGCTTGGTGCAATCGGAAGGCGAAGGACCTCACTCTATTGCTTTTATCCTCTCATTTTGCGTCTAGATTCTCCCCTAGCCTCGAGCTAGTAGTAAGTGACTCTAAACCTCTTCTTGATCTTGTCTAGAGTGGTTAATAAGAGTTTCGTCGGTTAAAAATTATGAACATATAAGATCAAAGTCTAAAAGTTTACTAAAGTGATGAACAAGGTGGTTAATGGATGAATATTAGTGTAAATCATGTAGATCTTGTGTGATTATGATTATTGGTTGATTATCTGATGTTTTACTGATTAATATTAATGTGTCATGTTGTTGTGGTCACTAAACTTGTTAACGGAATCGATCGAACACGATTTAGAAGGTTAAACACTTAAAATCAGAATCTGTCCAACTTTTACAGCCAACTTCAGTTGGCTGTAAACAGGTCTTAAATTCAACGAAAAACCGATATTTTGAATCTAAAATATGTTATTATGAAATACGGTTCTAATGGAACCAGAATCGTAATTTTTGGACTTCGTTTACTATTTTTAAAGTATTAATTTGTAACAGCAACTTAAGCTGAATTTTGACAGCAATAAATGGGTGTCGTACTTTCGGTCGTAACCTGAGTTTTGTGATGAATCAGACCATGAAATTTGTACGGTTGATAACAACCTATGTATTTGTAATTACCCCACTGGAATTTCGTAAATCGGACACTCGATGAATTTTTAATAAATTGTTTCGTGGACTGTGGTCAGAAATACATAAATCTGAGTTCAGTCCCGAATATGAATTTTTTTATAAAATGTGGGTAATGAACCGGACCTCGATATTTTTACACAATAAAATATGGAATGTTTATGACATTCTATAAAAATTTGGGAATTTTTGGAATAATCTAACTATTTTATTTAAATGTCCGAAAACAGCCGGTTTTGAGTATTAATGCTGAATTGACATAAGTTGTGACTTGCGTGTCTAAATGTCGAGTATGCTATCTGTGAATGATTTGACATGTTATATATGTTATGTGCATTATCGTATGTTTGATTTTGAGTGGGGAATGGACGGGAAACTTAGATGGGCGTAAACCGTTACAGTGATGCATGTTGTGAGATAGATACGTGTAGGAACTTTGTGTTCTATTTGAAAGCCACTAAATGACTAACTGGTAAATCATACTAGGACGTGATTGACCGACCTCGACCGTTAGCTATATTTGAGAATCTAACCGAGCAAACCGAGGTGAGTTCACACACTTTCTAAGGCATGGGATTCCCGGTGGTTTGGGAATGGGTTAAAGAATTTAAAACTAAATCTACATATCCTCCTTGGGTAGGATATGTACGGCCATCCTCCATAGAGTGGATGCCATTATTAATCCTACGAATTCTCCTGGTGCAGAATACGTACGTTCGTCCTCCTGGTGCAGGACAACAACCTTAAAACTAGCTAGACAAAACTCTATCATGAAGTCCCTCAAATTATATCGACTTAATCGCCGAGGCCAATGGTGAGCGGGTCATTAGTTAATAGCGCTATTAGGTTTAACAAACCTCACACCGTGCCAGTCGGACGGGCGTGTACTAATGGACTATGGCAGATTGTCAGTGATGATAGACACTGATATAGGGCACAACTTATTTGCGTAGCAGTCGATATCATACCGTCTAGTAGTTCAAACGGGGAAAACCCCCACTGATCATGGTTATGGATTGGGTAAAGAAAAAGGATATGGATAAACATACTTTCAACTACGGGGTAACCCCCACGGCAAATAAGCCAATGAAAGTCAAACCACGTTTTTCAGAAACAACTTAAAACAAAACAACCAAACGTGAACTCACTCAACTTTGTTGTTGACTAGTTGTTACATGCCTTACTGGTCGCTAAATGCTTGGAGCTTGCACGGGGAAGGAGTCGTTGTGGTGTACGGACGGTTATGTCCAGTGTTTAATATTTAAAACATTATGAACTTACTAAACTTGTGTTTTGAAACTTTAACCTATGAACTATGGACTTATGCTTTTGAACTCACGTTTATGCTTCCGTTGTTTAAACCAAACAAGGTTAACTAGCTTTGGTCACCAATCGTATTATGTTTGGTTTTATTTACTTAATTGAGTTGTTCAATATGATTGGTGGCTCGATCCTGGTCACGTCACGCCTCCAAGCGGTGATACACCGCATGGTGGATTTTGGGGGTGTGACAGATTTAGTTGTTTTTCAATGTTTTGAATACTAGCTTGTTGATTTCTAAAGTTGGATTTCGCTTATAGGAATCTATCCGAGTACCTTTTTTCGGTTTTGGAGATGAGGCGTGAAACGAGGTCTTCAAGCGTCTCTCGTCCCCCTTGTTGTTGTTGAGTGAAATTTTGTGACTCATTAGTTTGTTGTTGAAAGTTTGTTCGTTGATTTTGATTTTGTTGGTTACTACTATTGCCGGGCTCCCTCAAATCAAGGTTAGGGTGGTTACGCCATCCTTGGTTGTAAGTACCCGTTGGGGGACCCGACGGCATAGGTCTATTATCAATGTAGTTTACCATTTATGTTTGATTATCCAATGCTTTCATACAACTCCAATTTTCATGTGGCCCACCACGCCCTTTACAAGCCATACCCGAGGCCGTTTTTTCCATTTCTAACTTATTGATTTTTGAAGATAGGGCCTCGATTTAGGCTTGTAAAGAGGTGTTCTCATCTACTTTATGGGCGCTCGGTGCAATAGATTTTGTGCCTCGAGGGGTGTGCCATTGAAAATATTTTTGAGCAATTTCCTCAATTTGATTATAAATTTCATTTAGGCGACGATTACCTAGGAGTCCCCCGGAGCTCGAGTCGAGTGTTTGTCTTGTATGTGGCAACCACCCGTTATAGAAAGTGGATACTTGTTGCCACAATGCGAGACCATGATGAGGACATTTCCTCAATAACTCCTTAAATCTTTCCTAAGTTTCATATAAGGATTCCCTGTCCTCTTGTGAATATGTATTGATTTCAGAAATTAATTTAGCAGTTTTAGAGGGCGAGAAATACTTATATAGAAATTTTTGGGTGAGTTCATCCCAAGTGTTTACCGAACCACTTGGGATGGTGTTAAGACAAGCTTTAGCTCGATCTTTTAGTAAAAATAGGAACATTCGGAGGCGGATGGCGTCGTTTGATGCTCCGTTGATCCGGAAAGTGTCACATATTTCCAAAAAGTTGGCAATATGTAAATGGGGATCTTCATCAGCTAGGCCATGGAAGGTTGCGGAATTTTGGAGCATTTAAATCAAATGCAGCCAAAATTCGAAGTTGTTGGCATCGACATTCGGTGCATTGATGGCGACTCCGAGATTATCGACCGTGGGCCGTAGGTAATCCATCAGGGTACGTTGATCCGCAATTGGGAGTTGGTCCCCCGAAGCCTTCTCTTGATTTTTGGCTTTTAGTCTTTTTATTAAAAAGCATTCAGGTTCGTCTAGAGGCTCTTTTATGTCTTTTTCGGAACCGGAGCTCATGCACTGCGTATAAGGTTCAGGTGCTGTGATTGGGTTCCAAGTCCTACGATAAAAACAAAAAAGAACTTTGGTTAGATTTCTCATCGCGGCCCCGAGGTCGTGGAATCCTTATATGAAACTTAGGATCCAGAAAACAACTACTGCACATTAAACCCTCGGCTAAGTGGTTTGAGTCAGCAAGGATACAATCCCAAGAAGGCGGTTTAATGTATTAATAGTAGCTTACATATGAGGGGTTCAAGCTATTCGCACACCCGCCATCCAATACCAGTGGGTATTGTAGGAGGTCCTAGTAAGCTTGAACCAAGTCCTTGAACCAGCTTCAACATGCTTTTATATAGACCGTAAAAAAATGAATGATGCAATCTTTTACTTTATATAGACAGTAAAGTAACTTCAATACACCGCGAAAAAATGATAGGAAGAATTCACCTTCAACATAAGAAACTAGTTATTAAAGTCATTAATACAAAACCAAGTATAAAGTGCCAAAAGATTAAAAATCAAAAGTACTACATAAAAGACTTGTCTTCACCAAGTGATGTAAGAGGCTTAACCAAACATGGCCTTTGATTGGCAAGAACCCTTATAATCAATCTTGGATCCCGAGACTACTACACACTCTAAAGATGGATGATGGATGATGGTGGTGGATGATGGTGTTGTAGTGGTGGTGGAGTGGTGGCAAAGTGGGAGAGTAGTGGTTTGCCAAGGGATGCCTTTGAAGTGAGCCAAGCACCCCTATTTATAGCCTGCACAGAGCTCTGGCCATGGCCACGTGTCCAGCGGGCATGCCCCCATGGCCAGTCTTTTTCTCTTACTTCATTAATTGCAAGTGTTAGCAGAGGGCCCCATACGGCCGCGGGCCCGCTGGGCACGGCCCGTGGTCAACTTCGTATCTGTACTATCAAGATTTGGCAAGATTCTACGTATCTTTGCATTGATCACGCCCCGTGCTGAGCTGGGCACGCCCCTGTGGTGGGCGTGGAAGCTTCTACAGGTTTGTCTTTTGTGCAGGTCCCTAACCATGACCCGTGTTCAGCTGGGCACGGCCCCGTGGTCAGTCTTCTAATTCTTTGTTTTTACTTTGGGGATGCTGCCCAGGGGTCGGCCATGTTACGTTTTTCCTTCTTTTTGTATTTATGTTGGTTTTGGCTGCGTATTTGCTCCTTTTGTTTGTTTAAGCTCATTTGGTCCTGTAAATTCAAAAGGAAGAAAGAAACACGCTTTTTCCAACATTAATACTAAAAAAGGGTTGCTTTTATGCCTTATTTGATGTAATTTATATGTTACATTTTGCACACATCATTAACCAACACACCAGAGGTCTTCATGGTTCTCATGAACCGAGTGTGCTAACCGTATCTTGACAACTTCGTTATTGTGTTTATCGATGACTTCTTGATTTATTCTAAGAGCAAGGAGGAACGTGAACAACACTTGCGTCTTATCTTGGAACTCCTGAGGAAGGAGCAGCTATACACGAAGTTCTCTAATTGTGATTTCTGGATTAGAGAAGTACACTTCCTTGGTCATGTGGTTAACGAGTCAGGAATACATGTTGACCCAGCAAAAATCGATTCTATCAAGAATTGGGCGGCACCTAAGACTCCTACTGAGGTGCGATAATTTCTTGGACTCGCGGGATATATCGTAGATTTATTGAGGGATTTTTGAAAATCGCTCAACCTCTTACCGCTTTAACTCAGAAAGGCATTACTTACTCGTCAAGAGCGACCAAAGAGAATGCCTTTCAGCTCTTGAAACTAAAACTCTGCAGTGCACCGATATTTTCCTTATCCGATGGTACCTGCTACAAAGGAAAGGGTTGCAGCTTTCTGGAATCTTGACCCTACCACGAGGACATTTCGAAGCAAATCAAAAGATACTCAAGAAACCTCCACCGCATCCTACACAATGTCAAGTAAGTATTCATATCTGTATGTAAATAACTGTTTAAATAGATATAAAGTATGAACACTTATCTGTGTTTTGTATCTGTAGGCGCCATCAAATCCTTAAAGTCTGCTTCAAAGTTCAGCGTCAGTGATCTTCAAGAGTATGAGTCCTCTCGTTCCATCAAGAAGGAACTTGCTGCCAGCCCCAACATCCCAAATCCAAAGGGTATGAGCACACGGGTCAAGGGTGCCAAAAAAAGAAAGACCACTGAGCCCACTGAAGGCCTCCCTCTCATTCAACACTAGTTCGAGGAATACTTCTCCGAGGTAAGGATCCCGTATCCTTAAGTCTGAGCTTTCTTTTTTGAGGATATAGGATCCTGTTTGTTGACTTTTTATGTGCAGAAATTCGCTGAGGTCCAGATGCTCATTGACCAACATGTGGCTGAAACCGAGCAGTAAAAGTGTAACATCTGTGCTTGAAATCATTGTGAACAGTTCAATTATCAATAAAACAATGTTATTTGATCCCAATGTTTGTTTGGTTATGTTTTACATTTTTCATGTTTTGACTTTTGTTCAAATTCAAACTCTATATCGCTTTCTGGAGAGTTATACACAAACTGGTGCGTAAACATAATCAGTTTAATGCGAAAAATACTCCGGAACATCAACATATACTTAACATACCCAAAATAACCTTTACATAACTTAGAAATAAGTTTTGAAGGCTTTGGTATGGCAAAAACAAGTTATTTCGCCTATAGGGACTAAATTTGACAAACTGCGAAAGTATGCCAATTTGAACTGTAACAGACATTTCGGAACATGACCATAAGTTAAACATACCATAAATATCCTTTACATAGCTTAGAAATAGGCTTTGAGGGGTTCGGTGTGCTAAAATAAACTTTTGGGTCATTCAAGGACTAAAAGCGTCAAAAAGTGCACAAGTTTGCACCTTCGCGCATAACTTACCTTCTGAATACATCCGGACATCCAAAAATTTAAGCACTAAAATATTTTATTTTAGTGTTTGGCATAAGAAAAATCCATTCGTCGCGCAATATGGATCGTTTTTCGCGCTTATGCGCATTCCGTCGTAATTAAGCGAACATCGCGATCGTACGACCAAACGAACCAACATCCGGCATATTTTTGAGCATTTTTCATGTCCACAATGTTTAGGCATCATTTTAGGGCTTTAACGTTGGCTTAACGGGCCTTAAACATGTCGGAAATGGCCTTAATGCATAACAGGGACCAAAACTGACAATTGTTGAAACTTGTTTCTGACCAGAAGGGCCAGGCGGCCCGCGTGAGTTCTTGGTGTCCCATTACGTGGCCTGTGTTAGCTTCCCAGATCAGATTAAATCAGTTTAACAACTGTTTACAACTGTTAACCACTCAAAACTCACCCACACTTGCCTCTTCCTGATAATGGGGGGCCAATTTGAGTTACCTTAGGGTTGCAACAAGTGTAGGGACAAGATTTAAGCACGGTATTCGAGAAACGATCCTAACGGTCTTGCATATCCTATAAATACCCAAACCCTTTCAACCCCAAAAACCCACACCTTTGAAATCTGAATTTGCTCTCTAAGTTGTTGTGTTTAACACTTCATACCTGAGAGTATTTGGATTCAAACCTTCCGTTCTTGGACCCTTTGTAAGTGTTCTTTCATTCTTTTCTTTCATTTTAGCGTTAAAGTCAAACTTTGTTTGACTTTCTGCGTTGACCAAGTTTATGGTCAATGCGAAGTTCGTTTTAACTTCATAACGTGAGTGTAATCACGATGGTTATAGTCCCTAGTGACTATACCTACGGATTACCACGTTATCACGGCTTAGTGACGAGTCGTAGTTTCGGCCAAAATGCGCATTCTTGCGTATTTTGTAACCAAACTACTCTTAGGTATCAAAACCGTTTGTTTTGATACCAAACCTGTTTTCTAAACTTAGTTAAGCATGTTTTAACATGCTTAGCTCGTCACTTTTAGTTTTGTGCTTGTCTAGGGTCGTAAAGGTAAGCGATCTAAACAATCGCTTATACTTTCGAACCCGACCCGTTTGGTCGATCATTAGGATCCGACCAAACACATTAGGTGACCATAGTTGTATAGGGAATAACCTTCCGAGGTTATACCTTATGGTCACATCGTTTGAGTAGTTGTATGATAGGTAGTATATATGCCTTAGGTAAATTACCAAAATGCCCTTTGAACGCCAAAATTCATTTTAAGCATATGTAACATAACTTTTGGTATCTAAACTGATTTGGTAACAATATTAGACATGTTAAGGCATATTTTACTTATCATAGGGCTAGTTAGGCGTTCCGAACGCGTTTTACGCGAACGACGCGTTAAAGTAGCATAAGCTACCTAAACGGGTCGTAATGGGTCGTAATCACTTAGGTTAGGTTTCATTTTAGTATGTAGGCTTTGTTAAACCATATTACACGAGTCTCCATACTCATTTGGTTTACGAACCCTCATTCTATCCAATCCTCTGATTTTAGGTCCGGTATATTAACATAGTTACCTATATTAGGTGCCGTTTGATATCCGTGATCTCTAGCATTGTTTGGTTGTTACTCAAGGCCTACTAAGCAATCTTAAGTGAGTACATAGACCCCTCTTTTACTGTTTACAAACTGTTTTGGGGTGAAACACATGTGACTACTTGTTACTTTCATGCTTTCCTGTTTTCACATCATATGCTTGCTATGTTCATTAGTACACTTATAGTACATGATTTACTTTACATTTCTGCTATGTATGTTGACTGATAGCATGCTAGCACATTGATTTACATGAATTTTCTGCTTCGTATGTTAACTTAGCATACTTAGTACATTGTTTTCATATAAGATGTTCACATTTGCTATGACATTTGGTTTGCACAAACGGGACTTATATACGTTCATTAACATTAGCTACGCCGCTCGGTAGTAAGTACTGGTACCATAGGACTTGACAAATCCCATTCCTGACATCCCGGGTTTGTTTGGATGTAAGGAATGACTGAATCCGAAAACATTTCTTTTGATAACCTTGACTTAAGGTTATCCGACTGTCTCAAGGCTTGAATGTATGCGTTAACTTACCACATAAGTGTTTGTATCAATGTAACATGCATTACTTTGCAAAACATAACTTTTTGATATATTCAAAATACTTTGTTTTGTACATTTTTTACAATTGGTTTTTGTAACAACACATTACTTACCAGACATAACATTTGCTACACATTACTTGACTACATTTGGACTATTAACGTTTGATATGATTTATACAAGGACTTTTGACAATTGGTTTAAACATAGACTTATACATTGGTAGTTTGTTTAAGTGACTTAAGTAACGAGATGTGAGTAATATGATGCAAGCATGGTGGATACGCTGCAGGTACTTCCTATATATAAGTGTTTGTATTATATTACATATCATAGCGTTATTTAAATCATTCAATTTGGACTTATACATTTTACACAAGTAACACGATTCTCACAAGACTTTGGTTTACAAACAATTTACTTTATACAACTCATTTTACTTGGTTATACATTTAACCATACATTATTCTTTTATTTATACATATCATTTGATCTTATCGCTTTTTAAATGATTTACAAAACAAAACAATTTACAAGGTTCATGACTGACTTTTGCTAAACAACTTTTTCTAAACTTATAAGTCATGAATCCTATTTTCACAAAACCTATGTATCTCACAGGCATTTTATGCTGACGTACCTATTTTCACATGTGTTTTCAGGAGCTTTTGCATAGGATGATGATCGTGACACTAGGGCGGACCTGTGCCTTAGAGACTTAAAATGAAGATAGACCAAGTTTAATTATGTTATGTACTCTTTGTTTCTTGTTTTAAGACAATGTAACTCTCTTGTTTGTTAAATAAAACATAACTTTATTTTCCATGGTTGTGAAACAATTAATTCTGTTACAACACTCCCCGACGTTTCCGCCACGATTTGATGTTTTACGTGGATGGGTTGTGACAGAAGAGTTGGTATCAGAGCCAATAGTTATAGGGAATTAGGTTATTAGTAATGCTTTGACCTAGACTATAACTTTCTAGGACCCCAATACAAGTTATCTTGTGTTTAGATCTTAAAACATGCACTTCACCTATCCTTAGGTGATAACCACAACGGGAACATCAAGTTCGAATCCGCTTTGAAAATTAATCATCTGTTCTTGGATGATTGATTACTAGGTTTTGAACCCTCTATTGTAAGGTTTTGAACCCTTCCAGTTTGATTTTTGGCCTTGTGTTTTCCAAATTTTCAAAACCTCGTCAAAGTTTTGGGTTCGAAATAGTGTGAACACGTGCAAACTGGAAGAGTGAATGCCTGTGCCCTGGGTTTTCTGTCTAAGGCTAGAGTGTTCGTACAAATCCATATAATCGGACCAGTCACTCTTACCTGGGAACTCTTGGGGTGAGTGTTCACTTATAGGCGAGCATGTCTTCGCGATACATTATTTCTTTGACCTATTTACTTTGATTAGTCACAATGTGTCGTTTGTTTACCTTGTGGTAACGAACAAATGACCACCATCTTTGCTGTTGTCAATTTTTGTATCATCTCATTCTTTTCACCCAATCATCTCACTCGTTTCCTTTCATGTTTCCTCTTTTAGAATGCCTCCTCGACGCGAGAATCAAATAGCGACTGCCGAACTGGCAGAAATCATTGCGCAGCAAATGGCTGCTGCTTTCCCAAATCTTTTTGCTCAATGGAACCAAGCCAACAACAACAACAATGCTCCATGCAATTTTAAGAGTTTCAATTCGGCTAAACCACTCAAGTTTAGTGGTTTTGAAGGAGCAACTGGGCTCCTACAATGGTTCAAGAGCACTGAGAGTACGTTTCGCCACGTTCAGTGTCCTGATAATCGCAAGGTCGAGTTTGCTTCGAGTGTGTTTCAGAAGAGGGCTCTTACATGGTGGAACGGGGTAATGAGAGACCGTGGTGCAGAAGTTGCTCTAGCACAAACTTGGGCCAAGCTTAGGGCCCTTATGATGAGGGAGTTTTGTCCTCGTCATGAACAACGAGCTTTGGAGAGAGAGTTTGATGACTTGAAACAAGACAGTGGCGAGCACAGGGCGTATACTGATAGGTATGAGGAGTTGAGTCTGCTTTGCCCAACAATGGTTACCCCACTCGACAAGGCTATCGAAAGGTACATCGATGGTCTACCTGACTCAGTACAAGACATCATTACTGGTAGTAACCCTACCACAGTCTGTCAGGCGATCGAGTTAGCAGCGACATTGACTGAGTCACAAGTTCGAAAGGGAAAGCTGCACAAAAAAGGGTGACAAGGGTAAGAAGCAGGCGTCTGACAAAGAAGATAGCAAGAAAGGTCAAAACAAGAAGGGAAAGGATTCTGGTTCCTCAAGAGGGTCTAGGAAGCGAAAGGCTTCCCAAAACTATGCCGTTACCGCACAGGCTCAAGCTGCACCAAATCAGCCTGCGCAACCACCCGCCAAGAGGCCTTATCTTGGCAATGCACCTTTGTGCAACAGGTGTAATGGCCATCACCTACCACATCTCCAGTGTCGTCAATGCACCAATTGTGGAAGAAATGGTCATCTTGCCGCTACTGTCGCATTCCTGTTAACCAGAATCAGGCAGTTCAGAACCAAGCCCAACAAGTTGCTCAGCCTCTTGCTCAGCAACAAGGTCAAGCTGCACGACCTCATTTTCCTCCTGGTTCGTGCTACAATTGTGGGGATCTGACCCACTACCGAAACCGGTGCCCAAGACTAGTTAACGCAAATCCAAATCAGAATCAGGCTCAGGCTCGAGGTCGAGTCTTCAACATGAATGCACAAGAGGCACAAGCGGACAATGAAGTGGTGAACGGTACGTTCTTTATTAATAATCAGCCTGCATCTGTTCTTTTTTATTCGGGTGCCGATAAGAGTTTTGTGTCATTATCTTTTGAGCCATTGCTTCGCGTGTCTAGAACGAAACGAGGTAAGCCTTTGACAGTAGAAGTTGCTAGTGGTGAACCCATTGTTCTTGATTCTGTTCTTCGCAACTGCCAGTTGAACCTTAACGACCATCTTTTTCCTATTGACCTCACGCCTATGCAACTTGGAAGCTTCGACGTTATAGTGGGTATGGATTGGTTAGCCAAGCATCACGCAGAGGTAGTTTGTTTCGAGAAGATTGTTCGTGTGCCGCTTTCAACAGGAGAGATCCTACAAGTTCGTGGTGAGAAACTTGTTGGTGGTCTCAAACTCATGTCTTGTTTTAAAGCTCGGAAGTATCTACGAAAGAACTATGTGGCCTTTTTGGCACATGTTGTAGCAGATAAGGGCAAAGGTAAGTCTATTCAAGATATCCCTGTTGTTCGGGATTATCCTGAAGTATTTCCTGAAGAGTTACCTGGGTTACCCCCAGCACGCCAAGTCGAGTTCCATATTGATCTCGTACCCGGTGCAAACCCCATTGCCAGAGCTCCATATCGTCTTGCACTGTCTGAGATGCAAGAGTTGGCTAAGCAGCTTCAGGAACTCTATGACAAAGATTTTCTCCGTCCTAGCTTTTCACCTTGGGGTGCTCCCGTTCTTTTTGTCAAGAAGAAGGATGGATCTTTTAGGATGTGTATCGATTATCGTGAGCTTAACAAGCTTACCATCAAGAATCGATATCCCTTACCTCGCATCGATGATCTCTTTGATCAGTTACAGGGAGCTTCTTATTTTTCAAAGATTGATCTGCGATCGGGATATCATCAACTTCGTGTGCATGAAGAAGACATTCCCAAGACTGCTTTCCGCACTCGATATGGGCATTATGAGTTCACAGTCATGCCATTCGGTTTGACTAATGCTCCTACTGTTTTCATGGACTTAATGAATAGGGTCTGCAATCCTTATTTGGATCAGTTCGTCATTGTTTTTATTGATGACATTTTGATATACTCTAAGACGCGAGCTGATCATGAGCAACATCTTCGTCTTACTCTGGAACTCCTAAAGAAAGAGCAACTTTTCGCCAAATTCTCCAAGTGTGAATTCTGGCTTAAAGAAGTTCAATTCTTAGGACATATTGTCAACGAACAAGGTATTCATGTAGATCCCTCCAAGATCAGTTCGATTAAGGATTGGGATACGCCTACTACTCCTACTGAGGTTCGTTCATTTCTTGGACTTGCGGGTTATTATCGCCGCTTCATTGAAAATTTCTCGAAGATTGCAGTTCCTCTAACTGGTCTAACTCAGAAGAACAAACCCTTTGATTGGGGATTCAAGCAAGAGGAAGCGTTTCTGACTTTGAAACAAAAACTTTGCGACACGCCTGTTCTGACTTTGCCTGAGGGCGATGATGATTTCGTCGTTTATTGTGATGCATCTAAATTGGGTCTTGGATGTGTTCTGATGCAAAGGAACAAAGTCATATCATATGCATCGAGGCAGTTGAAGATACATGAGAAGAACTACACCACTCATGATCTTGAGTTGGATGCAGTTGTCTTCGCTCTTAAGATCTGGAGACACTATTTGTACGGTACAAAATGTGTGGTTTTCACAGACCACAAAAGTCTTCAGCATATCTTCAATCAGAAAGAACTCAACATGAGGCAACGACGTTGGGTGGAGCTTCTAAACGACTATGACTGCGAAATTCGCTACCACCCTGGTAAGGCGAATGTCGTGGCCGATGCCTTGAGTCGCAAGGAACGTACTAAGCTTCAATGTGTTCATGTTCAATCTGTTATTCAAGCTCGATCCAATATCCAAGCACGCATTTCTCAGGCTCAACACACTTGTGTTTCACAAGGTTTGATGGATAAGGAATTTCCCTATCACATAACCCCTGACCTGGAACTAAAGGACAATGGATCGTATTACTTCATGGACCATTTGTGGGTCCCAAGCCAAGATGACCTTCGCACCTTGCTTATGGATGAAGCCCATAAGTCTCGTTATTCTGTTCATCTTGGTTCGGATAAGATGTATAAGGATCTTCGTATTCAGTATCGGTGGCCTGGTATGAAGAAAGACATTGCCTTATATGTATCAAAATGCCTTACTTGTCTTAAGGTTAAGGCTGAACATCAGCGTCCTTCTGATTTATTGGTGCAACCAGAGATCCCAGTTTGGAAATGGGAAAACATTGCTATGGATCTCATTACTAAACTTCCGCGCACAAAGAAAGGTCATTATGCCATCTGGGTAGTTGTTGATCGTCTTACTAAGTCCGCGCATTTCTTGCCAATCCGTGAGGATTTTTCTACTGACAAGCTTGCTAAAATCTATGTGGATGAAATTGTAGCTCGACATGGTGTTCCTTTAAACATCATTTCTGACAGAGATGCTCGCTTCACTTCTCATTTTTGGAGAACCATGCAATCTGCTATGGGGACCCAACTTAATCTGAGCACAGCTTATCATCCGCAAACGGATGGTTAATCTGAAAGAACAATCCAGACTCTGGAGGATATGCTTAGAGCTTGTGTGATCGATTTTGGTGGTAGTTGGGATTCACATCTCCCGTTAATTGAATTCTCCTACAACAACAGTTATCACTCCAGCATCAACATGGCTCCTTTCGAGGCTCTCTATGGTCGAAAATGTCATTCACCAGTCTGCTGGAATGAGATCGGTGAGGCTCAGCTTACTGGACCTGCTCTCATTTTAGAGACAACTGATAAGGTTAAGAAAGTTCGTGATAACCTTCAGGCAGCTAGATGCCGTCAAAAGAGTTACGCGGACCTAAAACGCAAGCCCTTGGATTTTCAAGTCGGTGATCATGTATTAGTTAAGGTCTCACCTTGGAAAGGTGTGATCAGATTTGGAAAGAAAGGAAAACTTGCACCTAGATACGTTGGACCATTCAAGATCGTCGAAAGAATCGGTAAGGTAGCCTACAGACTTGAGTTACCTCCTGAACTTGGAAATGTTCATCCAACCTTTCACGTGTCTAATCTCAAGAAGTGTTTAGCTGATGAGAACCTCCACTTGACGAAATTCGTGTTGATAAAACACTGAAATTTGTTGAGAAGCCAGTGGAAATCATGGAACGTGAAGTCAAGTGGCTTAAACGCAAGCGCATTCCTTTGGTCAAAGTTCGCTGGGAATCTAAACGTGGACCCGAGTTTACTTGGGAACGTGAAGATCAAATGAAGGCGAAGTACCCACATCTTTTCCCACGAGTTTCCTCTAAATAAATTTCTGGACGAAATTTCCACAAGTAGGGGAGACTGTAACATCTGTGCTTGAAATCATTGTGAACAGTTCAATTATCAATAAAACAATGTTATTTGATCCCAATGTTTGTTTGGTTATGTTTTACATTTTTCATGTTTTGACTTTTGTTCAAATTCAAACTCTATATCGCTTTCTAGAGAGTTATACGCAAACTGGTGCGTAAACATAATCAGTTTAATACAAAAAATACTCCGGAACATCAACATATACTTAACATACCCTAAATAACCTTTACATAACTTCGAAATAAGTTTTGAAGGCTTTGGTATGGCAAAAACAAGGTAATTCGCCTACAGGGACTAAATTTGACAAACTGTGAAAGTATGCCAATTTGAACTGTAACAGACATTCCGAAACATGACCATAAGTTAAACATACCATAAATATCCTTTACATAGCTTAGAAATAGGCTTTGAGGGGTTCGGTGTGCTAAAATAAACTTTTGGGTCATTCAGGGACTAAAAGCGTCAAAAAGTGCACAAGTTTGCACTTTCGCGCATAACTTACGTTCTGAATACATCCGGACATCCAAAAATTTATGTAAGCACTAAAATATTTTATTTTAGTGTTTGGCATAAGAAAAATCCATTCGTCGCGCAATATGGATCGTTTTTCGCGCTTATGCGCATTCCGTCGTAGTTAAGCGAACATCGCGATCGTACGACCAAACGAACCAACATCCGGCATATGTTTGAGCATGTTTCATGTCCACAATGTTTAGGCATCATTTTAGGGCTTTAACATTGGCTTAACGGGCCTTAAACGTGTTGGAAATGGCCTTAATGCATAACACGGACCAAAACTGACAACTGTTGAAACTTGTTTCTGACCAGAAGGGCCAGGCGGCCCGCGTGAGTTCTTGGTGTCCCCTTTGGCGGCCCGTGTCAGCTTCCCAGATCAGATTAAATCAGTTTAACAGTTGTTTACAGCTGTTAACCACTCAAAACTCACCCACACTTGCCTCTTCCTGATAATGGGGGGCCAATTTGAGTTACCTTAGTGTTGCAACAAGTGTAGGGACAAGATTTAAGCACGGTATTTGAGAAACGATCCTAACAGTCTTGCATATCCTATAAATACCCAACCCTTTCAACCCCCAAAAACCCTCTCCTTTGAAATCTGAATTTGCTCTCTAAGTTGTTGTGTTTAACACTTCATACCTGAGAGTATTTGGATTCAAACCTTCCGTTCTTGGACCCTTTGTAAGTGTTCTTTCGTTCTTTTCTTTCATTTTAGCATTAAAGTCAAACTTTTTTTGACTTTCTGCGTTGACCAAGTTTATGGTCAATGCGAAGTTCGTTTGAACTTCATAACGTGAGTGTAATCACGATGGTTATAGTCCATAGTGACTATACCTACTGATTACCACGTTATCTAGGCTTAGTGACGAGTCGTAGTTTCGGCCAAAATGCGCATTCTTGCGTATTTTGTAACCAAACTACTCTTAGGTATCAAAACCGTTTGTTTTGATACCAAACGTGTTTTCTAAACTTAGTTAATTTGTCACTTTTAGTTTTGTGCTTGTCTAGGGTCGTAAAGGTAAGCGATCTAAACAATCGCTTACACTCTCGAACCTGACCCGTTTGGTCGATCATTAGGATCCGACCAAACACATTAGGTGACCATAGTTGTATAGGGAATAACCTTCCGAGGTTATACCTTATGGTCACATCGTTTGAGTAGATGTATGATAGGTAGTATATATGCCTTAGGTAAATTACCAAAATGCCCTTTGAACGCCAAAATTCATTTTAAGCATATGTAACATAACTTTTGGTATCTAAACTGATTTGGTAACAATATTAGACATGTTAAGGCATATTTTACTTATCATAGGGCTAGTTAGGCGTTCCGAACGCGTTTTACGCGAACGACGCGTTAAAGTAGCATAAGCTACCTAAACGAGTCGTAATGGGTCGTAAGCACTTAGGTTAGGTTTCATTTTAGTATGTAGGCTTTGTTAAACCATATTACACGAGTCTCCATACACGTTTGGTTTACGAACCCTCATTCTATCAAATCCTCCGATTTTAGGTCCGGTATATTAACATAGTTACCTATATTTGGTGCCGTTTGATATCCGTGATCTCTAGCATTGTTTGGTTGTTACTCAAGGACTACTAAGCAATCTCAAGTGAGTACATAGACCCCTCTTTTACTGTTTACAAACTGTTTTGGGGTGAAACACATGTGCCTACTTGTTACTTTCATGCTTTCATGTTTTCACATCATATGCTTGCTATGTTCATTAGTACACTTATAGTACATGATTTACTTTACATTTCTGCTATGTATGTTGACTGATAGCATGCTAGCACATTGATTTACATGACTTTTCTGCTTCGTATGTTAACTTAGCATACTTAGTACATTGTTTTCATATAACATGTTCACATTTGCTATGACATTTGGTTTGCACAAACGGGACTTATATACGTTCATTAACATTAGCTACGCCGCTCGGTAGTAAGTACTGATACCATAGGACTTGACAAATCCCATTCCTGACATCCCGGGTTTGTTTGGATGTAAGGAATGACTGAATCCGAAAACATTTCTTTTGATAACCTTGACTTAGGGTTATCCGACTGTCTCAAGGCTTGAATGTATGCGTTAACTTACCACATAAGTGTTTGTATCAATGTAACATGCATTACTTTGCAAAACATAACTTTTTGATATATTCAAAATACTTTGTTTTGTACATTTTTTACAATTGGTTTATGTAACAACACATTACTTACCAGACATAACATTTGCTACACATTACTTGACTACATTTGGACTATTAACGTTTGATATGATTTATACAAGGACTTTTGACAATTGGTTTAAACATAGACTTTATACATTGGTAGTTTGTTTAAGTGACTTAAGTAACGAGATGTGAGTAATATGATGCAAGCATGGTGGATACGCCGCTGGTACTTCCTATATATAAGTGTTTGTATTATATTACATATCATAGCGTTATTTAAATCATTCAATTTGGACTTATACATTTTACACAAGTAACACGATTCTCACAAGACTTTGGTTTGCAAACAATTTACTTTATACAACTCATTTTACTTGGTTATACATTTAACCATACATTATTCTTTTATTTATACATATCATTTGATCTTATCGCTTTTTAAATGATTTACAAAACAAAACAATTTACAAGGTTCATGACTGACTTTTGCTAAACAACTTTTTCTAAACTTATAAGTCATGAATCCTATTTTCACAAAACCTATGTATCTCACAGGCATTTTTATGCTGACGTACCTATTTTCACATGTGTTTTCAGGAGCTTTTGCATAGGATGATGATCGTGACACTAGGGCGGACCTGTGCCTTAGAGACTTAAAATGAAGATAGACCTAGTTTAATTATGTTAAGTACTCTTTGTTTCTTGTTTTAAGACAATGTAACTCTCTTGTTTGTTAAATAAAACGTAACTTTATTTTCCATGGTTGTGAAACAATTAATTCTGTTACAACACTCCCCGACGTTTCTGCCACGATTTGATGTTTTACGTGGTCGGGGTGTGACAAGAAGATGGACTTCCAGCAGATGTTCCTTGCTAAGGATAATAAGATCTCCTCCCTCGAGAAGGATAACAACTTGCTGCAGAAGGAACTAGTCATGGCTCAGATCATAGCCCAGAAGGATATGGCTGAAGCCAACGATGGGGCCAAGCACTCTGCCACGGTTTCTATGTTGAAGATCAAATTACAGATGGCTAAAGAGGCTGAGGATCCTTCTTTTGACAGGTATGCTTAGGATCAGGAGTCTTGGAAGCAAAGGCTGGCGGAGCTGGATGATGAGGAAGAGGCTAAGGAGGTCTTGGCACTTGAAGCCGGCAGAAACGGGCCGAAGGATCCTGAGGTGGAGAGGGCAGCTGGTGGTGAAGATAAGGTGGAGAAGGTGGTGGAGAAGGCAGCTAAGGTGTAGGTTGCCAAAATGGGCGATGATGGATTTATCTAGACGCAGCCGGAGCCCATTTTTTATGATTTGGTAGTTTTTGTTTAATGGTGTTTTGAACAATGGTCTGTAATAACTTGAACAATAGTTTTAGGGTTAAGGATCACTGATCCTTAGGACAATAGGGGGTAGCAAAGGTGGATGTGTCCTTCTGTTTGTGGAGGATGAAGCCTTTGATGCCCCTCATCTTTTGATTCCCTGCACTACTTAGAACTTATTAGTATGGACACCCTTTATCTACCCCAGCGGACGGGCCACATTTTGCTGGTAGATGCTTGGGGTAGGTAATTTTGATAACCTTTAAAGGGTTAACTTTGATAAATAATATAACCTTTAACTTTTGGCTACCTTGGAGTTGTTCATTTTGTGTATATTTACCTTCCAATTGCTTTTGTATATTCCTTTGAACTTACAAGTTAACGATGAAAGTAAAAAGAATCAGTTTATGTCAAAAGGTTTAGGATATGATCAAGGATCAAATATCCTATAATCAAAAAGTTTAAAAAGTGAGATAACTTTAGGATCATATATCCAGTTGTCAAAGAATAAGGGTAAAATTGATAAACCATGAACAAAATTAAAGTAAATAAGGATCATACCAGAGAATCCAAGTTAGGATCCTATATCCTTAACACTTACAATCGGAACAACCCAAAGATAAAACCTGATAGAAAGTTAGGATCCGGGATCCTTAACTGTTTAGCTTTAGAATCCTGAAATAAGATATAACTTGTCAGTAAACCAATTGTAGAAGAAAATGTTAGTATATGGGGACAAGCCCAACAATCTGGGGACAAGCCCAATAAACTGGGTACAAGCCCAAAAACTGGGGACAAGCCCAAAAACCTGGGGACAAGCCCAAAAAAACTGGGGACAAGCCCAAAGGATCTTATGTAAACTGGAGTATGGCCCTTACTGGCGACTATCCAAACTTAGTGACATGAAAATGCCAAAACCTTAGCTAACGTGAAAATGTTAGAAACCTTGGGAACGGATGTATGGTACGTCTACCATTATACTTAGGATCCTAAATACAGCCAGTACAATGAAATTGTCAGCACCTAAAGCGGGTACTGGTCCCATTGCCTTTAACTGCATTAGGATAATCGTGCGCTACTGGCGAAGGTGTTAGAACCTTATTCGTAGAAAGTAGTGAATACCTTAAACTGGGGATAAGCCTAAAAAACTGGGGATAAACCCATAAAACATAGGAGAGTTTTGTGGATACTCAATTCTTTGTCAAAGATACACCCTATTTCTGCAAAACTCACAACTTCATGATAAAAGATAAAGGATCCTGGATCCTTCTCCTTAAGATCAAATAAGTTTAAGGATTGGATAAATTAGAATTAAATAATTACCAGAATAAGGATCACATATACTCTAAGGATCCTATATGCATACAGGATATGAGGATTATCAAGGATCCTGGATCCTTCTTTCATGAAGTATCTCTTCAAATGGACAGCATTCCAAGCTCTCGGTAGCAAATCACCTTCCATTGTTAATAACCGATATGCCCCCTTTCCAGCCTCAGCTTCAATAAGATAGGGGCCTTACCATTTTGGTGCTAATTTGCCATCAGCAGGATTTGTGGTATTTTGGAATGCCTTCCTTAACACCATATCACCAACTTCAAATTTCCTGATCCTGACATTCTTGTTATAAGCTCTAGCCATCCTTTGTTGATAGCTAGCCAATCTTATCCTTGCCAAATCCCTGAGTTCCTCTATTGTACCCAAGTCTTGAACCAAGTTTTCAGCATTTCACTCAGGATCACGGATGCTTGTTCTAGCAGTAGGAACCACCATTACTATAGGGATCACTGATTTAGCTCCAAACACTAAAGAAAATGGAATCTGGCCAGTAGCATTCTTGGGAGTTGTTCTATTAGCCCATAACACATAAGGTAGCTCTTCTGCCCATTTTCCTTTCTTGGATCCAATATTTTTCTTTAAGTTGTTGATAATGATCTTGTTAGATGATTCTGCTTGACCATTAGCTTGTGGGTGGACTGGTGTTGATGTTATCATCTTAATCCCCCAGCTTTCACAAAAGTTAGTAGTTCTATTCCTTATAAATTGGGATCAATTATCCCAAACAATTTCAGAAGGAATACCAAATCTGGTAATAATGTTTCTTTTAATAAAGAATATAACTTCTTTTTCTCTGACTTGAGCAAATGCTTCAGCTTCTATCCACTTGGAAAAGTAATCCGTCATAACAAGCATGAATACTTTTCCTCCTGGTGCTTTTGGAAGTTTGCCAACTATATCCATTCCCTATCTCATGAATGGCCAAGAAGAGGATATAGGATGTAGGAGCTCCGCTGGTTGATGAAGGATATTACTATGTCTTTGACAAGCATCACACTTCTTGGCATAATCCACAGCATCCTTCTTCATAGTAGGCCAATAGTATCCTGTCCTAAGGATCCTTGAAAACAGTGCTCTGCCCCCAGTGTGGTTTCCACAATCTCCTTCATGAAAATCCTTTAGAACTTCTTGGATTTCAGGATCCTCAATAAACCTTAGATATGGACCTGCAAGAGATCGTTTGTATAATATGTTATTTAATATTGTAAATTGAGATACCTTGACTTTGAAAGCTCTAGGATTTTCTCCTGTAGGAATCTCTCCATGCTGTATATATCTTATAATGGGAAGGATCCATGATCCTGAATTTGATTGTGAACCATCACTAGGTATGATTGCAGAATCCTCCACTATTTCCATGGCTGTGTGATCATCAATAGCAGGAGCCAATATGTGGATGATAGGAATTTTAATATCCTCTGGAATCTTCAATGATGATCCAAGGTTGGCTAGAGCATCAGCTTCTACATTTTCTCCCCTGGGTACCTGTGTCAAACTGAAAGAAGCAAAAGAGTCTGCCAATTTCTTGACTATCTCTAGATATTTTATTAGTCTTTCACCTTTAACAGCATAAGAACCATTAAAGTGGTTAGTAATTAATAATGAATCTACATGTACCTCAAGATACCTGATGCTCATATGCTTGGCAATTTGCAAACCAGCTATTAAGGCTTCATATTCAGCCTCATTGTTAGTAGTTTGAAACTCACAAGCAATTGAGTGGGGTATTATGTCCCCCTGTGGCGATTTTAGTAGTATGCCTAGTCCGGTTCCTTTGACATTTGAAGCTCCATCTGTGAAGAGTATCCAAGGATTCTTGGCCTCTTCAAGTTGTTAAACTTCCAATTCAGCTTCCCTTTATAGATCACTGCTGAAATCAGCCACAAAGTCAGTTAAGGCTTGAGATTTAATGGCTGTCCTTTATTCATATCTGATATCAAAAGCACTAAGCTTGACAGCCCACTTTGCTAGTCTTCCTGACATATCAGGTTTACTGAGGACATTCTTAATTGGAAAGTTAGTTTTAACAATAATAGCATAAATTTCAAAATAATGACATAGCTTAGTAGATGCCATAATTAAAGCAAGGATAAGTTTTCTAAATGAGAATACCTGGATTCAGCATCAACCAAACTTTTACTTACATAGTACACAGGATGTTGAGTACCTTCATGATCCTTAACAAAGACTGCACTTACTGCCTTAGAAGAAACTGCCAAATATAAGGATAATATATCCCCCTTTTCCGGTTTCATTAAGGCTGGAGCCGAGGATAGGTAATCCTTAAGGGATTTGAGAGCATTTTCATGTTTTTCAGTCCATTCAAACTTCTTGTTCTTTCTCAAAATGTCATAGAATTCCTTGCATTTCTCTGATGACTTTGAGATGAATTTGTTCAAGGCTGCGATCCTTCCTGTCAATCTTTGCACATCCTTGGCATTTGCAGGAGATTTGATATTCACAAATGCCTTGATTTATTCTGTACTTGCCTCTATCCCTCTTTTCGTCACCATATATCCTAGGAACTTTCCAGCTTTTACACCAAAGTGGCACTTGGAAGGATTCAATTTCATATTAAATTTGTCAAGGATATTGAATGCTTCCTCCAAATCTCCAAGGTGATCCTCGGCTCTTTTGGACTTAACCACCATGTCATCCATATAGACTTCCATCGTGTGTCCAATTTGTTCTTTAAACATCATATTAACTAGCCTTTGGTATGTAGCACCTGCATTTCTTAGTCCAAAAGGCATTGCAATATAACAATAGATACTAGTAGGGGTCATAAAGGTTGTATCCTCTTGATCAGATGGTTCCATCTGAATTTGTTGGAATCCAGATGAAGCATCCATAAAAGTTAACAACTCATGACCCATGGTAGCATCCACCATGGAGTCAATGTGGGGTAATGGAAAAGGATCCTTGGGACATGCCTTGTTTAAATCAGTAAAATCGACACATACCCTCCACTTTCCGTTTTTCTTTTAAACAACAACCACATTGGCTAACCATCTTGGATACTTAACCTCTCTAATCATACCTGCCCTGAGTAGTTTATCTACCTCCTCTTGGATGATGGCATTCCTTTCAGGTGCAAATTTCCTTCTCTTTTGATGTATGGGCTTGAATGACCTGTCAATGCCAAGTTTATGAGTAATAACATCTTTAGAAATACCTGTCATGTCCTTATGTTTCCAGGAAAAGGTATATTTTCTCCTCTTTAGGAAGGATACTAGATCCTGCTCAATGTCGTTGAGGATCCTGGATCCTATGAAAATTTTGGATTCAAGATCCTGAGGATCCATTAAGATATCTTTCACATCTTGTTCTCCTGCCTCCAGGACTTCTCTTGGAGGATACTTTAGTTGCTATTACTCCCCAGGTCTTGAGGCTGGCTTCATTGATGAAGTATAACAATTTTTAGCTTCTTGTTGGTCACTTTCAATCTTCACCACACCCCATGGAGTAGGGATTTTAACACATTGATGATATGTTGATGGAACTGCTTTCATGTCATGTATCCATGGCCTGCCAAGGATAACATTGCAACAGGATAAGCAATCTATAACACAAAAATTTTGAAAAGAATTAAATCCCTCTATGTAGATAGAAAGTTTGATGTCCCCCAATGTGTTCTTAGTTTCTCCACTGAATCCTACGAGAACTGGTGATCTAGGGATAATCTCTGATTCAGGGATGTTCATTTTCTTAAGGACATCAAGTTGAATGATGTTCACTGAGCATCCTCCATCTATGAGAATTCTGCGAACAAAATGGTTAGAAATAAACAATGTAATAACAAGACCATCATGATGAGGATCCTGAATATCCACGCGATCATCCTTATCAAAGGATATAACTTTCTCCTGTGTGAGGATTGTGGTTCGAATGGGTCTGTCCCCATTATCCATCTTCGTTTCTTTAGCATGCCTCTTGGCTGCTGAAAAAGAAGTACCACATATGTCTGATCCACCAGATATGAAGTTGATTATTTGTGCATCAGTTGGGGGAGCAGGAGCTCTTTCCGGAATCTTTTCAGGATCCTGGATCCTTGACTTTTTTCTTCCAAGTAGCTCCTTCAAATGTCCTTTGCTTAACAAGTAACCGATCTCTTTTCTGAGTGCTATACATTCATCGGTGAGATGTCCAAAATCTTCATGATACGCACACCATTTGGATTTGTCTTTTGTACCAGCCGGCTTATCATTCTTTCTAGGCCATCTAGCTTTTTCACCTAAATTCTGCATAGCAAGGATTAGTTCATTGTTATCAACAGAAAAACAATATTCAGAGATATGTGGATAATCTTCATAATCCTCTTCATACTCCACAACATGCACGTTTTGATTATCAGACTTGTTATATGGTCTGGATTTATTGTTCCTGAAATAGAATCCTTGCTTTTCTTTCTTTGAGGATCCTGAAAGTCACTCATGGATCCTTTTATCATCCTCTAAACGGATGAATCTAAGGGCCCTGTGTCACACCCCGACCACGTAAAACAACAAACCGTGGCGGAAACGTCGGGGAGTGTTGTAACAGAATCATCGTTTCAACAACCATGGTAATTAAAGTTTCGTTTTATTGATTCATTAAGTAAATTACATTGTATTAAAACCACACAAACAAGTTACATATCGTCTATCATTGTTTTTATGTCACTATGGCCACGTCCAGATCCTAAGTGAACATGCTTCCTAGCAATCAACATCACGCAACACCACCTGAAACATATGTAAAAACAAAGTCAACAAAGAAATGCTGGCGAGCACATAGGTTTTATAAGAGTGTCAGATTCATGGCTAGTTTACATGTTGCAGTACCTCATTAGACTACAAGAGTCAAAAGTACAAACCTCGTTTTGAAAAGTGTATTGTAACATAATTAACCAACTCAAATCAAGATGGTTATAGTTTATAAAATCTCGTAGCCATGATTCTTAACCCCAAAACATTTGTTTTAGTAAACCAATTCGTAAAACATCTCGTAAAAACTCGTTAATAAAACTCGTATGGTTTATATCATTTCGAAAACCTCGTTGTGTGACATCGTTTCAAAATCGTTTCCCAAGTGAACTAAATAATAACATGAAATGTAATATGATAAAAGCACTTATATATAAGATATACCAATGGCGTATCTACCATGCTTTTATCATGCTACACTCATCCCATTATCTAATCACTACCCATAACCAATCGTTTATCCAATTCGTTTATCTCGTTTAAGTCGTTTCAAATCGTTTAACTCGTTTCCAAATCGTATTCGTTTTAATTGTGAAACTACTTTTGGTCGTCTCACTAATAACATTTAAACCTTCGTGACTCGACTATCTCATTTCTCGCATTAATAAACCACCAAAGGGTAAGTTAACAATCATCAGATTCGGTCGTTACCTACGTAACCCCCACACATAACCATGGGTGTAGTCTGATAACGGGATTTGTCAGATCCTATGGTACCATAACCTAATACTGGTCGGCTTGATCAATGCTAATGAATTTCATTCGTTATGTAACTACATCCAACAAGTTTGTTCACATTATCGAAATCATTATTAGTTTAATATAAACCATCTTAATCGTTTTTGAAACCATCGTTTAACTATCGAAATCGTTTAATACATATGAATCACCCCAAAACAATCGAAAACAGTAAAATAGGGGAACTATGTACTCACATTGAATAGAAGGGTATCCTTGATCTAAAGAACTTAGCGAAGCTCAGGCAAACCAAGGAAATTCAAGTAGTACCTAGTAATCGGATCACTAGTAAATAATCGACACCTAAATCAGAAGATAAAACAGAATGAGGTCTTGTAAACCAAATGAGTGTTGGAATTCATGTGATATGGTTTAACAAAGCCTATATTCTAAATCGGAACCTAACCTAAGTTCTTTCGACCCGTTACGTCCCGTTTAGGTAGCTTACGCTACTTTAACAGGTCGTGCGCGCAAAAGCGCGTTCGAGACGTCTAACTAGTCCTATGACAAGTATTATATGCCCTAACATGTTTAATGTCACACCTGTGCCTCTGCGACCATCAAACAAATACCAAATTAACGAAATATTGTGTTTCATACTTGGGATTTGTAAAAATATGTGTATCATTTGCACATATCAATTCTTGTTTGATTTCGAGCTTTAAATCGCTTTCTGGAAGATTATACGCTATCTGATGCGTAAATATAATCAGTTTAATGCAAAAAACACTCCGGAACAATGACATAGTCTTAACATACCTTAAATAACTTTTACATAACTTAGAAATAAGTTTTGGATGGTTTGGTGTGTCGAAATCAAGTTTATTCGCTTAAAGGGACTAATTTCGACAAACTGCGAAAGTATGCCGATTCGTACTGTAACGGACATTCTAGAACTTGATCATAAGTTAAAAATACCCTAAATATCCTTTACATAGCTTAGCAATAGGCTTTGAGGGGTTCGGTATGCTAAAATAAACTTATTTGATCAATAGAGACTAAAAGCGTCAAAAGTGCATAAGCTTGCATTTTCACGCATATCTTACGTCCTGAATGTATCCGGACATCCAAAAATTTATGTAATCATTAAAATATTTTATTTTAGTGATTGGCATGATAAAATTCCATTCGTCGCGTAATTTGGATCGTTTTTGCGTTCATTACGATTTCCGTCGTAATTAACCGAACAACGCAACCGTACGACCAAACGAACCGACATCCGAGATGTTTTTGAGCATATTTTAAGTTCCCTATACTTTAACTTTATTTTAGAGCCTTGAAATGGGGTTAACGGGGCTTAAAAGTGCCAAAAATCAAGTTTTACAAGTGCAGGGACCATTTTTGAAATTTCTGACCAGATTCAATTAACCTAGTCCAATTTTGAAGTTTTAATGGTTTTAGCCCATGGTTTTGCAAACTATGGGCTGGTATTTAATTGTTTTTATAATACTATGGACTCATATTAGGGGATCCCATGGTTTTAGAAAACAATGGGTGCATGTGTACGGTCCAGATTTAAGCTCGAGAATCGAGGAACGATCCTAACGGTCCTAGAAATCCTATATATACCCATGCCTTTTCATTGTTGCAACACACAAATCTGATCTATTTGCTCTAAGTTGGGTCATAGCACCTCATACCTGAGCAAGTTGGATCTAGATTTCCATTCTTGGACCCTTTGTAAGTCCTCTTTCGTTCTTTTACGCGTTTTTAGCGTGAAAGTCAAACTTTGTTTGACTTTCTGCATTGACCAGTTTATGGTCAACACGAAGTTCGTTTGAACTTCACAATGTGAGCATAATCATGATGGTTATAGTCCCTAGTGACTATACCTACTAATTACCACGTTGATTAGGTGTAGTGACGAGTCGTAGTTTTGGCCAAAATGCGTATTCTTGCGTATTTTGTAACCAAACTACTTTTAGGTATCAAAACCGTTTGTTTTGATACCAAACCTATTTTCTAACTTTGGTAAACATGTTTTAACATGTTTAGCTCGTCACTTTAGGTTTAGTGCTTATGTAGGGTCGTAAGGTAAGCGGTCTAAACAACCGCTTAGACTTTCGAACCCGACCCGTTTGGTCGATCTTTAGGATCCGACCAAACACATTAGGTGACCATAATTGCATAGGGAATAGCCTTCCGAGGTTATACCTTATGGTCACGTCATTTAAGTAGTTGTATGATAGGTAGTTTATATGCCCTAGGTAAATGACCAAAATGCCCTTTTTATGCATAAATTCATTTTAAGCGTATGTAACCTAAATTTTGACATCTAAACTGATTAGGAAACATTATTAGACATGTTAAGGCATATAATACTTGTCATAGGACTAGTTAGGCGGTCCGAACGTGTTTTACGCGAACGACGCGTTAAAGTGGCGTAAGATACCTAAACGGGTCATAATGGGTCGTAAGCACTTAGGTTAAATTTCATTTTAGTATGTAGGCTTTGTTAAACCATATTACATGAGTTCCTATACTCATTTGGGTTATGAAACCTCATTCTATCCGATCTCCCGATTTAGGTCTGTTTATTTACATAGTTAACTATATTAGGTGTCGTCTGATTTCCGTGATCCCTCTAGCTTTGCTTGGTTGTTATTCAAGACTTCTAAGCACCCTCAGGTGAGTACATAGTCCCCTCTTTTACTGTTTTTCAAACATTTTGGGGTGGAACACATGTGCCTACTTGTTACTTTTGTGTTTTCCATGTTTTCATATCATATACTTGCTATGTTCATTAGTACACTATTAGTACATGATTTCATTATGTTTTGCTATGTATGTTCACTTAACATGCTAGCACAATTGTTTTACGTTTTGAACCATTTGTAATCGTTGGTTGTATGTGAACCATTTGTAATCATTGGATGTATGTGAACCATTTGTAATCGTTGGATTTATGTGAACCGTTTGTAACCATTTGATTTATGTGAACCATTTGTAACTGTTTGAGCGATTGGGTTAGCGAAGTGATTAGGTAACGCGGTGGGTGTAATGTGTTAAAAGCATGGTGGATACGGTGTTGGTACTTCCTATATAAGTGCTTTTAACACATTATATATCGTTGAGTTATCTAGATCACTTGGGTAAACGATTTCGAAACAATGTCACACAAGGATGTTTTCTGAATAATATAAACCATACGAGTTTTATTAACGAGTTTTTATGAGATATTTTACAATTTGATTTAATAAAACAAATGTTTTGGAGTTAAGAATCATGGCTACGAGATTTTGCAAATTATAACCAACTTGATTTGAGTTGGTTAGTTATGTCGCAATATTATACTTTTCAAAACAAGGTTTTTAAATAAGTATTGCAACATGTAAAATGAGCCATGAATCTGACACTCATATAAAACCTATGTACTCGCCGGCATTTTTATGCTGACGTATTTTCACGTGTGTTTCAGGTACCATAGTTGATGATGTTTGATGATGATTTTTGTGTACGCTCAGATAGGAATGGATGACGCCTTAGTGACTTAATAATAATGAAAGTCTATTTGTTCTTGTTTTTTCTAATTCCAATGTAATGTAATACGTTTAATTTAATAAAACGAAACTGTTTAATCCATGGTTGTGAAACAATGATTCTATTACAACACTCCCCGACGTTTCCGCCACGTTTTGTTGTTTTACGTGGTCGGGATGTGACAGAAAAGTTGGCTCGTTTGGTCGTACTGTCGCGTTGTTCGTTAAATTACGACGAAACTCAAACGAACGCGAAAACGATCCAAATTAAGCGACGGGTGATATTTTTGCATGCCGATCACTAAAATAAAAATATTTTAGTGTCTACAAAAATTTTGGGTGTCCAGATGTGGTCAGAACGTAAGATATGCACGTAAATGCAAACTTACATCGTTTTTTACGCTTTTAGTCCCTATAAGATCAAATAAGCATGTTTTCGCACACCGAACCCCTCAAAGATTATTTCTAAGATATGTTTAGGTTATTTATGGTATGTTTAGCCTATGATCAAGTTTCGGACTGTACGTTGCCTTACGAATCGGCATAGTTTCGCAGTTTGACACAAATAGTCCCTGCGATCGAACAAACTTGTTTTCGACACATCAAACCATCCAAAACTTATTTCTAAGTTATGTGGAGGTTATTTAAGGTATGTTAAGCCTATGTCACTTTTCCAGTGTGTTTGTCGCATTAAAGTGACTGCGTTTACGCACCAGTTTGCGTATAACCTTCCAGAAAGCGATTTAAAGCTTGAAATCGGAATTGAATCAAATCGTAAAATCATCAAACACAAATACACATATAATAACACCAAAACACATTGTTTTATTGATAATTAACATTGTTTTACATTGTACATCGATTACAGAGCACAGTTGTCACAGTCTCCCCTACTTTAGGAAATTTCATCCCGAAATTTTAACTAGAGGAAACTTGTGAGAACAATTGCGGATATTTCGCCTTCATTTGGTCCTCACGTTCCCAAGTAAACTCTTGGCCACGTTTGGATTTCCAGCGAATCTTGACCAATCGAATCCGTTTGTTCTTCAACTGTTTGACCATACGGTCCATTATCTCCACAGATTTTCGACAAAGTGCATCGTTTCATTGACTTGAATTTCGTTGAGTGGAATGTAAAGATTAGCGTCAGCTAAACACTTTCGCAAATTGGACACGTGAAAAGTCGGATGAATATTTCCAAGCTCCGGAGGCAGCTCTAGTCGATAGGCAACCTTTCCAACTCTTTCAGCAATCTTAAATGGTCCAACATATCGTGGTGCAAGTTTTCCTTTCTTTCCAAATCTCACCACTCCCTTCCAAGGTGACACCTTGAGTAGGACATGGTCTCCGACTTGAAATTTCAAGGGCTTGCATCGCATATCCGCATAACTCTTTTGACGGCTTCTAGCTGTCATAAGATTATCGCGAATTTTCTTGATTTTGTCTGTCGTTTCTAGAATGAGCTCAGGTCAAGTAAGCTGAGCTTCACCGACCTCATTCCAACAGACAGGTGAATGACATTTTCGACCGTATAAAGCTTCGAATGGTGCCATATTAATTCTAGCATGATAACTATTGTTGTAAGAGAACTCGATCAATGGCAGATGAGAGTCCCAATTACCACCATAGTCTATCATGCATGCTCTAAGCATATCCTCTAAAGTTTGAATCGTCCTCTCAGATTGTCCATCTGTTTGGGGATGATAAGCAGTGCTTAGATTTAGTTGGCTTCCCATAGCATATTGCATGGTGTTCCAAAAATGAGATGAAAATCGAGCATCATGATCAGATATGATGTCCAAAGGAACACCATGTCGAGATACAATCTCATCAACATAAATCTTTGCAAGTTTATCAGCAGATAGATCCTCGTGAATCGGAATAAAATGAGCTGACTTCGTTAATCGATCGATGACAACCCAAATAGCATCGTGACCTTTTGAGGTACGCGGTAATTTAGTGATGAGATCCATCGCAATGTTCTCCCACTTCAAAACCGGTATCTCTGGTTGTACAAGCAAACCAGAAGGTCGTTGATGTTCAGCTTTGACTTTGAGACAAGTTAGGCATTTCGATACATACAAGGCAATATCCTTCTTCATACCAGGCCACCAATACTGAGTACAAAGATCCTTATACATTTTATCAGCACCAGGATGGATAGAATATCGAGACTTGTGAGTCTCTTCCATCACTAAAGTGCGAAGATCGTCTTGTTTCGGGATCCACAAACGATCCTTGAAATAGAGTAAACCATCGTCCTTCGCTTCGAGTTTAAGCTCGAGTTGAAGTGGTAGCTCATATTTCAATAAGCCTTTGATCACACAAGACTGTTGAGCTTGAAGAATACGAGTTTGAATATCAATTAGAGTTTGAACAGAATGAAGCTTGACTCGCTCTTTTCGGCTAAGCGCATCGGCTACGACATTCGCCTTACCAGGATGGTAGCGAATCTCGCAATCGTAGTCGTTCAAGAGCTCAACCCATCGTCGTTGCCTCATGTTCAGCTCCTTCTGATTAAGAATATGCTGGAGACTTTTGTGGTCTGTAAAAACCACATACTTCGTGCCATAAAGATAGTGTCTCCAGATTTTGAGAGCAAAAACTACAGCACCCAATTCAAGATCATGAGTCTTGTAGTTCTTCTCGTGAACTTTCAATTGTCTAGACGCATATGCTATAACTTTACCTCGTTGCATAAGAACACAACCAAGGCCTAAATTAGACGCGTCACAGTAGACAACAAAATCATCATTTCCCTCAGGCAGAGATAGAACAGGATCATCACATAGCTTCTGTTTCAGCGTTTGGAATGCTTCTTCTTGCTTGGGTCCCCACTCAAAAGGCTCATTCTTCTGAGTCAAAGTAGTGAGTGGAACCGCAATCTTCGAGAAATTCAAAATAAAACGACGATAATAACCAGCAAGACCAAGAAAAGATCGAATCTCTATGGGTGTCATTGGTGTATTCCAATCCTTAATTGCAGTAATTTTGGATGGATCCACATGAATACCCTGCTCGTTGACAATATGTCCCAAAAATTGAACTTCTTTAAGCCAGAATTCACACTTGGAGAATTTAGCAAAAAGTTGTTCCTTCTTTAGGAGTTCCAGAGTCAAACGAAGGTGTTGCTCGTGATCGGCTCGAGACTTTGAATAAATGAGAATATCGTCGATGAACACAATGATGAACTTGTCTAAATAAGGTTTACAGACCCTATTCATTAAGTCCATGAAAATAGCTGGGGCATTTGTCAAACCAAAAGGCATGACAGTAAACTCGTAGTGCCCATATCTCGTTCGGAAAGCAGTTTTGGGAATATCTTCTTCGAATACACGAAGCTGATGATACCCAGAAAGCAGATCGATCTTGGAAAAACAGGTAGCACCTTGCAGCTAATCAAAGAGATCATCGATTCGAGGTAGGGGATATCGATTCTTGATGGTAAGCTTATTAAGCTCACGATAATCGATACACATTCAAAAAGATCCATCTTTCTTTTTCACATAGAGAACAGGAGCACCCCAAGGTAAATAACTTGGTCGGATGAATCCTTTATCAGATAACTCTTGAAGCTGTTTTGATAATTCTTGCATCTCAGACGGTGCAAGATGATAAGGTGCTTTCGCAATCGGGTTAGCATTGAGTACAAGGTCGATATGAAACTCGACTTGATGAACTGGAGGCAAACCAGGCAGTTCATCAGGAAACACCTCTGGATAATCCCGAACAATCGGAATATCCTAAATACTCTTATTCTTGCCTTTCTCCTTGGTGACATGTGCCAGAAAAGCAATATATCCTTTTCGTAAATAACTTCGGGCTTTCGTACACGACATGAGTTTCAAACCAACAGATGTTTTCTCGCCACGAACTTCTAGGACATCGCCAGACGAAAGAGGAACACGAATGATCTTATCGAAACAAACCACCTCAGCATGATGTTTGGTTAACCAATCCATCCCCATAATAATGTCAAAACTCCCAAGTTGAATCGGCGTGAGGCCAATAGGAAAAAGATGGTTATCGAGGTTCAATTAACAACCACGAAGAACAGAATCGAGTACGAGTGGTTTACCAGTAGCAACCTCGACAGATAAGGGTTTCCTCAGTTTAGTTCTAGGTATCGCAAGTAAAGGCTCAAAGGATAACGAAACAAAACTCCTATCGGCACCAGAATCGAAAAGAACAGATGCAAGTTGATTGTTAACAAGGAACGTACCGTTAACAACCTCGTTGTCAGCTCGAGCCTCGTTAGCGTTCAGATTGAATGCTCATCCACGAGCGGGATTTACATTCGCGATCGCGTTCGGATTCGCATTTGCATTTACCAACCACGGGCAGTTGTTGCGGAAATGACCCATTTCTCCACAATTAAAACAGGAACCAGGTTGGAATCTCGCAGCATTCCCTTGAACTTGTGCTGGAACCTGAGCAGCCTGATTCTGGCCCAAACGACATATTTTGGCGAGATACCCAAGTTTACCACACGTTGTGCACTGTTTACAGGCCTTTTGGGCAACATGGTGACCGTTGCAACGAACACAATGAGGTGCAGTACCAGCATATGGCTTCTTCGCGGGAGGTAGGGCTGGTGGGTTCTGAGGGTTCTGGTTGGTGACATCAAAGTTTTGGGAAGCCTTGCACTTCCGTGACTTTTTGGAAGACTCACCCTGCTTCTTACCCTTACCCTTACCCTTGTCTTGTGCAGAATCGGCTGACTGCTTCTTGTCACCCTTGCGGGTAAGTTTACCCTTCCTGACTTGAGAGTCAGTCAGGGTAGCAGACAACTCGATCGCTTGACGAATAGTAGTAGGATTACTGCCAGTCACAATGTCTTGCACGGAATCGGGTAAACCATCGATATACCTCTCAATTTCCTTTTCCAATGGGGTAACCATCGTAGGACACAACAAACTGAGCTCCTCATATCGATCCGTATAAGCACGGTGTTCTCCCCCGTCTTGTTTCAAATCATCGAATTCTCGTTCTAAAGCTCGAATCTCATGATGGGGACAGAACTCTCTCATCATGAGAGCTCGGAGTTCTTCCCAAGTTTGTGCCATCGCTACATCGGCACCCCTATCACGCATCACTCTGTTCCACCATGTAAGAGCACGCTTCTCGAACACACTCGATGCAAATTCAACCTTACGCTAATTCGGACATTGCACATGTCTGAATGTGCTCTCCAAACTTTCAAACCATTGCAGGAGCGCGGTTCCTCCTTGTGGCCCAGAAAACTTCAACGGTTTAGCCGAATTGAAGTTCTTGAAACAACATTGTGCATTATTGTTGTTATATAATTGATGGATCTGGGTTACTACGCCTGGAAGCACTGCAGCCATTTATTAAGCAACAAGGGCTACGACTTCCTCAGCAGTAAAAGGTTGAGCATCACGTTGAGGAGGCATTGTCTAACAAGGAAACATGAGAAACGAGTGAGGTTGACAATTGGGAAAAACAAAAGAGGTATTGAAAACATCGACAAAACACAAGGAAGGCGATCATTAGTCTGTTACCTCGAACAAACAAATGATACGCAGTGACTAATCAAAGTAAATGGGTCATAATAATGTATCACCGAAGACATGCTCGCCTATAAGTGAACACTCACCCCAAGAGTCCCCAGGTAAGTGTGACTGGTCCGATACTGCGCATTTGTACGAACACTCTAGCCTTAGACAGAAAACTCAGGGTACAGGCATTCAATCTTCCAGTTTGCACGTGTTCACATTATTTAGACCCAAACTTTGATGAGAATTTTGAAAATTCAGAGGGTTCAAAACCTTATAACAGAGGGTTCAAAACCTAGTAATCAATCATCCTAGAACAGATGATTAATTTTCAAAGCGGATTTCTTATTGTGTTCTCGTTGTGGTTATCACTGTAGGTCCCTTAACCCATGTGGATCGTAACAGAATCGTCGATCTAACCTAGAGTGCGGAATCCCCTAGATCACATTTCACAGAAAATGTGTAGAAACAGAAATCACTTTAAACCCGATCTTTATTGATTATCTTCAAATGATTACAATCAATCAAGATCTCCAAATTCGTCCAAGCCTTTCTCTTTCACAAATTCTCTCCAAAAGCTAATTAGGTGATTAGATGATTAACCTAAACCCTAATGCCAAGCTTTGTTTATATAGGACAAAGCTTTGCATATGGGCTAGGTCATGGGCTAGGCCCATTTCGCCTACCATCCCCATATGTGGGTTTGGATTGGCCCAATCACTCTTAATTAACTATGACAAAGCTAATCCCGCTAACTGTTTATCGTTTTACTAATTACAAGATATCCAAAGACCAAATCTAAGCTGTTGTCACAAATATGCACCAACAAACTTCCCCTTGACAATAGCTCGCAAAGGTAACTTCAGTATTCAGAATCTCACAGTCTTTTGGTCTTTGGATAGCTTCAGCTTTAACAGCTTCTGTCAGCAACAGACTCCCCCTAAGCTGATGCATCCAATCACCAAATCTTCAAAACGTTAGCACTTTGAGTACACTACAGTTCAGCATTTGTATAGCACTCTTCAACTCTTCAACTTTGTCTGCAATGTAGAAAGGAGGGTCTACCATGCATCCAATCAAACTCTCATCTTCACAGCAACTTCTCAGCAACACATTGCTTCAATCTGTTTACTATAAAACAGACATCTCGAGAAACCATAAGAAGTTTTCAACATAAGTTAAACAAATTATTATTATTCAAGAGATTTGTTAAACTGTATAACAGATTAAGCATTTTCCAATTTAACACCAACACGCACAAATTTTAAACAAACACCTTATAACCTGTATGATTTTAAAAATTTTGAACCCACTTTCTAACACTGTCTCCCCCTATCGGTAACAACTCCTCCAGGAATAACAGTTTTCCGTACATTAAGAATTTTAACAGAAAAAGACACTATTTTTGTATTTTCTGAAAGCAAATAAATACGAAAAAGCAATAAACACTCTATTTTTGTGAGAATCACCGTTAAGAAGATCATATCAGCACAATCAAACTGTTTCACACCATTAGTTAATTCTTTATGTAATTTATCGTGAAAAGCAGTTCAAGATGATTACCAGTATGTTTGTCCACCTAAACAAAATGCATGAACATTTCAAGTACCATTACCGTATGATATGTTAAGGTAATATTAATTCTGATATATTAGTGTGTCCCACTTCAGGATATACCCCCGCGATCCAGGTATGCACAAAGATTCATCATAGTAGGTGAGTATACTGAATTCATCTGTTTTGTTTTTCAACATTTAGATAGTTGGTGAACAGGTCAGTACTTCCGTACAGCAGAGAGACCAAAATATCTAACGAGGGCTAAGATAAATACCATTTTTGGTACGATTTATGCATTTTGCATTTTTGAATGACTCTCTATGTGAGCTTCTTCATTTTCAAGGTTTTGGCATTTTTAGCTGTTTTAAGATATCCTGGGTGTGTCTAGGTCAGCATGTATCTGGATGCAACAGAAGGACACCCCTGATATCCCCAGATGAAATAACAGTATAAAGACCCAAAACTTCAGATTTTGGCAATCTATCAACGCAAGATTTAAGGTCATTAAACCATACACCACTGATGTGTTTCCCACTCATACTCAGTTCGTTTAGGTTTATATCACATTGGTAAGTTGATTATTTCATGCTTTTGCCTACTGGTACATCATATGATGAAGCTGCTATCACACTTAAGCAATTTAATTCAGTTTGAGTGTGACAGTCTAACTTGCTGATGTATTATCATTTCTTCTATTTCACACAGTGATAACTCATTTTTTATTTTCTATATTTTTTTTAATGTTTTTGATTTTTTAATGTTTTTGTGTTTTTGATTTTTAAGAAAGCAGTAAACTATTTACAAAATTCTTATGAAAAATCAGTTATTCAGAATTCCTCATCCCGTTGAGTTCGACTAAGTGTTCAAAGCGACCTCTATCAAAATCTTTAGTGTAAAGATCAGCAAGGTTATCTAGTGTGTCGACTCGGTGCAATTCAATGAGTCGCTTTTCAGCACAATCCCGTATAAAGTGATGACGTATGTCAATATGTTTAGTTCTACTGTGCTTTACGGGATTGTTTGTGATTGAAATAGTGGCATTATTATCTATCATAATAGGAGTACGAGTGAAATCCAAACCGTAATCGCGCATCTGCTGTTGAATCCAGAGAACCTGAGAGCAACAGCTACCCACAGCAATATATTCAACTTCACATGTAGATGTAGACACACAGGATTGCTTCTTGCATTGCCAAGACACGATCCTGCCTCCCAAGAACTGACAACCACCTGTTGTAGACTTTCTGTTTGATTTGCATCCTCCAAAGTCTGAATCAGTGTAAGCAACGAACCTCAAATCACTATCAGCTGGATACCACAACCCAAGTTTAGGTTTCCCCTTCAAGTAACAAAGAATACGCTTCACTACTTTCATATGTGACTCTTTCGGATTCGCCTGATATCTGGTACACAAGCATACGGCAAACATGATGTCAGGTCTTGAAGCATTCAAGTACATTAGAGAACCAATCATTTCCCTGTATTGAGTAGGATCAACATCTTCAGTGCTTTCATGATCTGGGCCTAGATTGTGATTTTCGCAAATAGGTGTGTTGAAAGTAGAGCAATCATTCATTTTGAATCGATCCAAAATGTCATACATATACTTTGTTTGATGAATAAACATCCCATCCTCCTTCTGTTCAACTTGTAATCCCAGAAAGTAAGACAGCTCACCCATAGCGCTCATTTCAAACTTGCTCTTCATCACTTGTTTAAACTCCTTACACATGTTCTCATCAGATGACCCAAAGATGATGTCATCCACGTATACATGTACCAGCAGAAAATCTTCCTTCTTCCTCTTTATGAATAGTGTATTGTCAATCTGACCTCTTTCGAAACCATTCTGAATCAGATGTGTAGACAGTGTCTCGTACCACGCCCTGGGAGCTTGATGTAACCCATACAAAGCCTTATCAAGTTTGTACACTCGATCTGGATAGTCTGGATCAACGAACCCATCTGGTTGTGAGACATACACCACTTCTTGGACTTTCCCGTAAAGAAATGCACTCTTCACGTCTCGTTGAAAAACTTTAAAGCCCTTGAATGAAGCGAAAGCTAGAAACAAACGAATTGCCTCCTACCTTGCCACTGGTGCAAACACCTCATTGTAATCTATTCCTTCTTGTTGATTGAACCCTTTGACAACCAACCGAGCCTTGTTGCGCGTGACAATACCTCTTTCATCCTTCTTGCACCTAAATACCCATTTAGTGCCAATCTCTCTTTCACCTTTAGGAAGGTCCACTAACTCCCATACCTTCAACTTCGCAAACTGGGCCAATTCTTCTTGCATAGCTTCAACCCATGAATTGTCTTTAAGAGCCATATGAATGTTCTTCGGCTCCTCTTGGGAAATAAAGCAACTATACAAGCATTCATTCACTATCCCAGTCTTCTCGATCGAAACAAATAACCCAGAATTCGCTGCTATGCTTCTTCTAGTCTGAACACCTGCAGTAGGATCTCCAAGTATCATATCAACCAGATGATCCCTATTTTCTTGTGTAGTAGCAACAACATCGACTTCTAGATTATCACCAAGGTTTGATCCAACCTCCCCCTGAATATTTTGATTCGCAAACGAATTAATGAAATCCTCCCCCTGAATGGGTTCAGATTCACTATCGCTTGAATCAGGATCAGCAGGACCTTGGGAAGTTTCCGGAGCATCTGTCACATCAACATTCGATCTTGGCATGAATTCGCCTTCACCGTCTTCACCAATCACTGTTTGAATCAGCTGAGAATCATCTGCATCAGAAACCTCAGGAATATTAGATGATTTAAAAACACTTTCATAATCATAGAATATAGCAGGACCACTCGTTGATTGTTGAGGTTTGTAGGAAGTAATTTCAACATTGTATACAACCTCAATTTTACCAGTTTTAAGATTAAAAACCCTTTTATTCGGTGTGCCAGGCACGTAACCTAGAAAGTAGCCTTCATCAGCCACCTCACCGAATTTTTGTTTATCTTTGTTTCGTACAATGGTGCAGGGTAATCCAAATGGTTCAAAGCCTGTTAAGTTTGGTTTTTTGTTAAACATAAGTTCATGACATGTTTTGTTAAAACGTTTAACGGTTAAAACTTTGTTTAGGACGTAGCAAGCTGTATTCACAGCTTCTCCCCAGAAAAGAACTGGTAGCTTTGAATCTGAAAGCATAGTCCTAGCGGCTTCAATCAACGTCCTGTTTTTCCTCTCTGTGACTCCATTCTATTGAGGAGTATAAGGAGCAGAATATTGATGTTCAATTCCCTTTCGAAGACAATAGAGATCCAGAATTCGATTCTTGAACTCCGTTCCATTATCACTCCTTATTCTCTTAATCCTTGCATCATGGACGTTTTCCAATTTTGTAAAAAGATCTATCAACATCTCTGCTGTCTCATCTTTTGTACCTAAAAAGAAAACCCATGAATAACGTGAGTAATCATCAGTGACAACCAGACAATAGTACTTTCCACCTATGCTCCTCACGTTCACTGGACCGAATAAATCCATGTGAAGTAATTCATAAGGGGCATTAATGGAATTTACTGTTTTAGACTTATGAGGTTTCTTGTGTTGTTTTCCCTTTTGACATGGAAGACATTTATCTTCCACGTGAAACCTCTGCATTGGCACCCATTTCACTAGCTCATTTTTTATGATATAATTCATTTTGCGGTAGTGAATATGGGCCATGCGTCTGTGCCACAACATAGATTCAGCTTCAGATGCTTTTGACAACAAACACGCCACCGCTTCAGTCGGATCCTTGGCACCCATGTCCATGACATAAGTATCATTTTTCCTTGGTGCACGCATTACTATCCAATCGTCCGGAATGACCAAACCAGGTTTCAACACCAATGCCTCAGACTTAGTAAAGTGGACCGAGTGACCCTTGTCGCAGACTTGTGACACACTCATCAGATTGTGTTTAAGTTGCTCAACATAGTTCACTTTGTCCAAAGTAATCTTCCCATTCGTCACTTTTCCTCGTCCGGTAATCCTACCACCTTTAGCACCAGCAAAATTTACATGTCCTCCAACATAATCTTCAAATTCAAAAAACAACCTCGCATCCCCCGTCATGTGCCTGGAGCAGCCACTATCAACATACCATAAGTTGATAATCCTCCTTAGCAGCTCCTGCACACACCAACCAAAAAAAATTAGTTAGATTGGGGGACCCAAGCCTTAATGGTCTTGGGTCGTCCAAATTCACCAACTACTTGAACATCCATCCAGTATCCATCACTCCTAACTGGAGTCTTGGATCTTGGACCTGTTGATGGAAATGGGGCACGATTTCCATACGGTCTCTGGTCCTGAGGGTACCTATTTGTGTTTGGACTACGTGACCTTTGAAAATTCTGATTTTGATTCCAAGAAGCTTGATTGTTGTAATTTCTAAAGCCATTGTTATAAAAAGTTCGACCACCATTATTTTGGTATCGATTTTGATATTGGCCTTGACTTCTGAAATTATTTGTGTTTTGATTGTTCATTCTTGGTGAACTACTTCTAGGTCTTTCATATCTGCCTGATGTAGATTCAGGCTGAAATCTGGGTTGATTTCTTTGAAAACGAGGAACTTGAGGAGTTCCTTTTTCGGCCTTATCTACACCATCAGCAACATTCTCTGGTTGCTTAGTAGCAGATTTCTTTGGAGAATTTGTGACTTTCTCCTCATTATCACCTTTCTTCTCTGGTGATTTCCCTCTTTGTTTCTCACTAACTTGTGCTTCAATCTTTTTTTTAGAACAGCTGCTAGCTACAAGTCCCTTTGTGTGACATTTGAAGCACGATCTCTTTTTCGAAGACTTCTCAGCTGAAGCCTTTGAACTAGATTCTGGTTTTGATGATGATGCCTTAGAAGGATTTGGTTCAGTTTGCTTAGTTTCAAGATTTTCTATGTTTTTGTTTTTAGTAAACTCTACATTTGATTCATTTTCAATAACAGCTGTTTCATTTTTCATGTCACTTCCTTGAACAAAATTAACCTTTTTAACAAAAGTTGGATTTTTATTCATAGGATTGGAATTTTTCTTTTTCAAAACAGGTTTGCTGTTATTATCCTTCTTAGCATCATTATTTTCAGACACATCACCTTGACTAGATGCGAAACTACTTGGTGATGTTGACAGAAAGTCTGTGAACTCATCTTCATCAGGTAAGAAAGAATAGTCATGACTAAGAGGAGGTGGGACTTCATTAAAGCCCTTGAATCCCACACTGGTCTTGTCATTACTCTTCTTTAACACCCCCCCCCCCCCATCATGTGTTTCATAACAAAAGTAGAATCCCTGAATTGACCTAATTTCTTTTCAAGTTCAACAATTTTGAGTTGTGCATCTGACAACTCTTTGCACTTATCAGAAATCTCTTTTGTTTTCTCAGCCATCATGTCATGAGCTAAGTCTATGACTTGAATTTTTTTCGTTTAGTTTGCAAGTTAAAGCTCCAATTTCAGCTTCATAACCTTTTATCTTTTTCAAATATGATGACTCATTTCTTTTAGCAAAGAAATTTGATTCTTTTACGTTAGATATTTCGCTCACCAGACTTTTGTTTTGAGTTGACAACCTATCAACTTCACCCTGTAATTCATGACACTTTAAACAAACAGAAATAGCAGAGTTACTTACCTCTCCTGTCGATTTGTCTGAGTTGGCCATAAGAGCAGCAAGTTGAGCTTCCATTCTTTTGATGATTTCATCTTTCGCTTCATCTTCCCTTTCATGCTCAGACTTTGGCTTTTCTTTTTCAGCATATGTTGTCTGATCAGCATTATCTACCTTAGCTTCACTTTTCTTATCAACCTTAGCATCATCTACTGTAGCTTCACCTTCATCAACTGGCACAATCTCTGCCATGAATGCCTGAGTGACATTCTCATCATTTTCCAAGTGAATACTCCAGTCATACGAACCCTCTCTTGCAGTAGAGATCAACGCCCTTGAGTTAGAGTTGTTTGATGAACTTCTATTGTTTGAACTCTGACTCGAAGTTTCATGTTTTTGTTTCTGACATTCCCTAGCAAAATGACCATAACTTTGGCAGTTAAAGCACCTGACTTTGGTTTTGTCAAATCCAACGCTCTTTCCTACAAACTTCCTTCCAGTTCTGTTCATGAACCTCTTCACACATCTCGAAATCATGGCCATCTGCCATTGCAAATCCATCTCTTCTAGATCATCAGGGTCAATCTGATCATAATCTTCATCTAAAGTGGCAGGATCAGATATCTTCCCCTGAATGTAGTTCTCATAAGAAGCAACAAATGAAGCAAGTAGAGCAAGATGTTCTTCAGCAGACTTCACACTCATTGGCATCGACTTTGTACTATTACTATGCTTAGCAGCTGATGTTCTGTTGACTCCTATTGATCCTCCTGAAGCAGCTACAAAACACACATCACCATCCTCATTTACTGTGACCTGCTCATTTTCACGCGAGAGAAAAGCAGTGGCAGAGTCGCTAGAAGCATCGTGAGATGAAGAAGATGTAAGCCCATTGTAAATCCCTGGATCTTGAACCTGATCATATCTAGTGTCCTTCTTGTTCATGCTGAGCTCATAAGCTCTTAGCTTTCCAACTACTTCTTCCAGTTCCTTTGTTTCATAATCAGCTTCTCCCTTTATCATGAGAGTGTAAATATCCCATTCAGCAGGTAGAGCATCGAGCAACTTGTCCTTTTTCTCTATGTCAGAATAGCAATCTATGTCATAATTGTCCAATTCTGACATCAGATGGTAGTATCTAGTGATGATGTCCTCAAGTGACTCATTTTTCTTAAACTTGAAAACAACAAACTGCTTCTTCAGTAGATCAACTTTGTTCTTCTTGACATCAGGATTTCCCTCATATCTCTTCTCTAGCACATCCCACATTTCCTTTGAAGTAGTATACTTCTTAAAGGTATGTTTGATGCTATCAGGTAGGGACATCTTGATAGCAGCCAAGGCTCTCTTTTCAGCCTCATACATCTTTTTATCATTCTCTTGCATATTCATATAGGCTGTGACACATGGTCTGCCCTCAAAGTCATGTGTTGGGTTTGTGTATCCATCTTCAATACAGATCCACATGCGTGTGTCCTGATATTCAATGAAGGATTGAAACCTATCATTCCATGTCAAGTAGTTCTCCACCTTCATCATCTTAGGTGGTTTGTTGGTTGTGCCAACCTCGTGTTCCATCCTTAACAGTTCGTTCAATTTAGTCATGTTCAACATTTTAATTTAAGCAGACTGGTTTTACCAAGTTATACTGTTAGATTCATCTCGAGATTACGATTCCAATAATATATAATGTCGAAAACCTACTTCGGGATTTTCCAGAGTCTTTTTTGTCCTAAAAATCCAAGGAATTCAACGGTGCGAACGGTTTCCTGAGATTAGTTACGGATGAATTTCTAAACGCGAAATTGTTGATGTCAGAAACTGTGTAGCTGACGTTATCCAAAGACCAAAAGACTGCAAGATGTTTGAAGACAAAGTTACACTATGAAGCTATTGTCAAGGGGGAGTTTGTTGGTGTATGTTTTGTGACAACAGCTTAATAGTTTGTTTATTTAGTCTTTGGATATTTTGTATTGGGCTTAGCATATTGGTTAGGGAGTTATTTCTATGTAATGGGCTTGGAGAATGGCCTAGCCCAGACCAAAGCCCATGTGCAAAGCTTGTCTTATATAAACAAGGCTTGGCATAAGGGTTTAGGTTAGACACTTGTAGCCAGTGAATAGAGTTTGAGAGAGAGTTAGAGAAATCTACAGAGATTGGCTGAGAGATTTCTAGTGGGTTTTGAATTGATTGTAAACTTCGTGTTGGATAATCAATAGAAGACCGGATTGAAAGTGTATCGTGTTCTTGATTCTGTTTCTACTCGTTTTCTGTGAAATCTATTCTAGAGGATTCCGCACTCTAGGTTAGATCGACGATTCTGTTACGATCCACACGGATAAGGGGACCTACAATTGGATCGACCATGCATCTTCACACATCTTCACTTCATTCTCAATCTGCACTTTACTTGTATTCTGCACTTCAGTTTGATAACCGCATCAATCTGTTTAGCAACACAAGCAAGTATCTCGAAAAACCATTAGTCTGTTTCACATTCAAAGATAAACCAATATTTTATCTTAATTTGCAAAAACAACTACCTGTCAGTTCAAAATGGAAGTCTTTTGAAAGAAAATATTTTTGGTATTTTTGATATTTTTCAAAACAAACTAAACAAACTAAACTAAACAAACTAAACTAAACTAAAAAATATGTATAATACATCTTTTTGTGAGAATCACCGGTAAGAAGATCATATCAGTACAATCAAATTGTTTTCACACTATTAGATAAATCTTTATTTAATTTTTTGTGAAAAGCAGTTCAAGACGATTACCAGTATGTTTGTCCACCTAAACAAAATGAATGAACATTTCAAGTACCATTACCGTATGATACGTTAAGGTAATATTAATTCTGATATATTAGCGTGTCCCACTTCAGGATATACCCCCACGATCAAGGTATGCAGAAAGATTCATCGTAGTAGGTGAGTATACTGAATTCATCCGTTTTGTTTTTCAACGTTTAGATAATTGGTGAACATGTCAGTACTTCCGTACAGCAAAGAGACCAAAATATCCTACGAGGGCTAAGACAAATACCATTTTTGGTACGATTTATGCATTTTGCATTTTTGAATGACTCTCTATGAGAGCTTCTTCATTTTCAGGGTTTTGGCATTTTTAGCTCTTTTAAGATATCCTGGTTGTGCCTAGGTCAGAATGTATCTGGATGCAACAGATGACAACCATGATATCCCCAGATGAAATAACAGTATAAAGACCCAAAACTTCAGATTTTGGCAATCTATCAACGCAAGAATTAAGGTCATTAAACCATACACCACTGATGTGTTCCTCACTCATACTCAGTGCATTTGGGTTTATATCACATTGGTAAGTTGATTATTTCATGCTTTTGCCTACTGGTACATCACATGATGAAGCTGCTATCACACTTAAGCAATATAATTCATTTTGAGTGTGACAGTCTAACTTGCTGATGTACTATCATTTCTTCTTTTTCACACAGTGAAAACTCATTTTTGATTTTCTATTTTTTTATGTTTTTGTATTTTTTATTTTTTAAAATTTTATAACTTACTCCCCCTAAACACACGCACTAACTAACTCTTTTTGGCTTAGAGGAATTTCTCCCCCTCAATTTTTGTTTTTATGGAGTAAGTTTCAAAAACACAAATTTAAACACAAACAAACTCCCACTTTAACCTGACAAAAGTTTTTCACATTTAAAGTTTAGAAAAATCAAAGCAATCACTGTAGTAAACAGTTCGTTGCCCATGTTAACCTACTATTCACCTCAGATGCTTTACAGGAACAACCATTGTTGAACACATCAACAGTCCTTCTTGGTCATCCTGCAATCACTCAACAACTCAGTTAGACTTGAGAACCCAAACCTTACCGGTTTTGGGTTGACCATGTAAATCCATATAAGATGCTTCAATCCAATATCCATCACTCCTGACCGGAGTCTTGGATGTTTTACCCATTATAGAACAAGATTGATAATTTCCACTAGGTCTTTGATTGCGAGAGTTCCAATAAACTCTCGGATTTTCTGACCTTTGAAAATTATTATCTTGATACCTTCTTCTCCCATAATCATACCATGAATTTTGAAAAAAATTGGATGTTGTTGAACATTCGAGTTACTGAAACCCCTATGTTCGTTTCTTCTTTGAAAATATCGATTACCAGCAGTTTGGTATCGATTTTGATATCCAAAATTTCTATTTTGACTCTGAAAACGATTTGATTTACTATTATGATGACTAAATTGTGGAGAAATACTTCTTGGTCTATCAAATCTTTTTGAAGTTGAGGGTTTAGATTGAAATTCAGGTTTATTTGTCTGACAACTAGTTTTTACACTATTGTTTGACCCAACCTGATTCCCGTCTTTAACCTCATCAACTTTTTGTTTACCTTTCTTCAAAGGACAACAACTCGCCACGTGCCCTTTGTTGTGACATCTAAAACAGGATCTTTTCTTATAAGTTTTCTTTTGTTTGATCCCTTTTTAAATGTGTTAGCCTTTTTGTCTTCAGTATCCTCATCCACTTTATGAGGTGTACTGTTAGATCCAACAGATTCTTTCAAAGAAACTGGACTATTTGGCAAGTCCACAGCTATCGGATCCACTACTACTTGTGCAGTGGTTACAAAATCAGTTAGCTCATCTTCACTTGGTAGAAAAGAGTAGTCTTGATTTTCAGAAGATGAAGCTTTAGTATATACCACCCCTGTTTTATCATTACTCCTTTTTAAACCTTTTTGAATATGAGTCCTGACTAACGAAGAATTTTCAAAATTGTGTAACTTCCCCTGAAGTTCTACAATTTTGGCTTGTGCATCAGCCAATTCTGTGCACTTTTCTGAAAGCTCGTTAGTCTTTTCTTTCATAGTTTCACGAGCCAAATCAATGACCTGTAACAGTTCATTGACTTTGCTTGTTAAACTGCTGATTTCTTGTTCATTCGATTTGAGTTCTTTTAAACAATTTGACTCTCTTTTAATCAAAAGATCATTTGACTCTTTTTGTTTTTCCAATTCAGCTAAGAGAATTTTGTTCTGCTCCGATAGTCTGTTAACTTTACCTTATAGTTCAGTGCAATTATGACATGTATGACTTACAGATTCTTATGATACCTTCACCTCGGCTGTAAGTCCGTTCACATCAGTCAAGCCCTTTGAAACTTCTGTATCCTTCTTCTCACCATTCTCCTTATCATCTTTCTTCTTCTCTTCTACCACAACATCTGCATTTCCCTGATATCGCTTTTCTAATGCATCCCACATATCCTTTGAATTAGTGTACTTCGTAAAGGTATGCTTGATGCCATCAGGTAAGGACATTTTTATTGCAGCTAAAGCTTTCTTCTCAGCATCAACCATCAATTTCTCAGAATCATCCATCTTCTCATAAGAAATCACTTTAACTCTTCCTTCAATACGACGCGTAGGAGCAACATATCCATCTATTATACACCACCACATTCTGGTATCTTCACTCTTCACAAATACCTCAAACTTCTCGTTCCAGTCAGCGTATTCTTTGACGTTTGTAAGCTTTGGCCAATTCTTAACAGTCTCCCTTCCATTGTTCATCTTAGCCATCACGCAGCGTAAAAGTTCAAATGAATTTTGGTAACCTGTGTCAAAATCCAAATCTAACTCCTATACTGGTCCTTGTCTAGCTTTTACCGTAAGCGAACTGTTAAAACCGTACAAAATATTTCCGAAAACTGTGATTACCAAAGTACACCGTCAGAATCGTCTCGGAAAGACGAATCCAATGATATATAATGTCAAACACCTGTTTCGGGATTTTCCAGATTTTTTTTTTTGCCCTAAAAATCCAAGAATTCCAACGGTGCAGACGGTTTTCTGAGATGACTTATGGATAATTTTCTAAACGCGAAATTGTGAAATTTCTCTTACGAAAGCGAAGAAAAATTCCACCTAGTCCGAAATGGTCTGAAATTGTCCGAAATGGTTATCCGAATTAACTCTTTATCCGAAATGAGTACTCTCAGATCCGAAATGAACTAAACTGATCCGAAATCAGACCTTTTGATCCGAAATGAACCCCTTTCAATCAGAAATGGTCCGAAATCCAACTGTTTGATCCGAAATGCAAGTTTAACTGATCCGAAATGCAACCTTTTGATCCGAAACCCAAGAATTCTAATCCGAAATGCAAGCCTTTACATCCGAAATGATCGGAAATGCAGTATTTCTGGTCTGAAATTATGCTGTTTTATCCGAAATTGATGCTGATTATCCGAAATTGAATATTTTTGGTCCGAAATGCAAGCCCTTTGATCAGTAATGATCCGAAATGCTTGAATTTTATCTGAAATCCTTGTTTTCTATCTGAAATCAGCAGTAGAACTCAAGAACAACCTTCAAAAACACGTCCAAAAACCCAGATTTCTGCAGAAACGATTCTGAACCAAGCCAAACGAGAGCCTAATGCTCTGATACCAATTGTAGGTCCCTTAACCCGTGTGGATCGTAATAGAATCGTCGATCTACCTAGAGTGCAGAATCCCCTAGATCAGATTTCACAGAAAATGTGTAGAAACAGAAATCACTTTAAACCCGATCTTTATTGATTATCTTCAAATGATTACAATCAATCAAGATCTCCAAATTCGTCCAAGCCTTTCTCTTTCACGAATTCTCTCCAAACGCTATATAGGTGATTAGATGATTAACCTAAACCCTAATGCTAAGCTTTGTTTATATAGGACAAAGCTTTGCATATGGGCTAGGTCATGGGCTAGGCCCATTTCGCCTACCATCCCCATATGTGGGTTTGGATTGGCCCAATCACTCTTAATTAACTATGACAAAGCTAAACCCGCTAACTGTTTATCGTTTTACTAATTACAAGATATCCAAAGACCAAATCTAAGTTGTTGTCACAAATATGCACCAACAATCACCTAAGGATAGGTGACAGTATTGTTTTAAAATCTAAACGCAAATCTTATTGCGTTAGGGTCCTAGAAAGTTATAGTCTAGGTCAAAGCATTACTAATAACATAATTCCCTATAACCATTAGCTCTGATACCAACTCTTCTGTCATACCCCGACCACATAAAACAATAAACCGTGGCGGAAACGTCGGGGAGTGTTGTAACAGAATCATCGTTTCAACAACCATGGTTATTAAAGTTTCGTTTTATTGATTCATTAAGTAAATTACATTGTCTTAAAACCACACAAACAAGTTACATATCGTCTATCATTGTTTTTATGTCACTAAGGCCACGTCCAGATCCTAAGTGAACATGCTTCCTAGCAATCAACATCACGCAACACCACCTGAAACATATGTAAAAACAAAGTCAGCAAAGAAATGCTGGCGAGCACATAGGTTTTATAAGAGTGTCGGATTCATGGCTAGTTTACATGTTACGGTACCTCATTAGACTACAAGAGTCAAAAGTACAAACCTCGTTTTGAAAAGTGTATTGCAACATAATTAACCAACTCAAATCAAGATGGTTATAGTTTATAAAATCTCGTAGCCATGATTCTTAACCCCAAAACATTTGTTTTAGTAAACCAATTCGTAAAACATCTCGTAAAAACTCGTTAATAAAACTCGTATGGTTTATATCATTTCGAAAACCTCATTGTGTGACATCGTTTCAAAATCGTTTCCCAAGTGAACTAAATAATGACATGAAATGTAATATGATAAAAGCACTTATATATAAGATGTACCAAAAGCGTTTCTACCATGCTTTTATCATGCTACACTCATCCCATTATCTAATCACTACCCATAACCAATCGTTTATCCAATTCGTTTAAGTCGTTTCAAATCGTTTAACTCGTTTCCAAATCGTATTCGTTTAAGTTGTGAAACTACTTTTGGTCGGCTCGCTAATAACATTCAAACCTTTGTGACTCGACTATCTCGTTTCTCGGATTAACAAACCACCAAAGGGTAAGTTAACAATCATCAGATTCGGTCGTTACCTACGTAATCCCCACACATAACCATGGGTGTAGTCTGATAACGGGATTTGTCAGATCCTATGGTACCATAACCTAATACTGGTCGGCTTGATCAATGCTAATGAATGTCATTCGTTATGTAACTACGTCCAACAAGTTTGTTCACATTATCGAAATCGTTATTAGTTTAATATAAACCATCTTAATCGTTTTTGAAACCATCGTTTAAATATCGAAATCGTTTAATACATATGAATCACCCCAAAACAATCAAAAACAGTAAAATAGGGGAACTATGTACTCACATTGAATAGAAGGGTATCCTTGATCTAAAGAACTTAGCGAAGCTCAGGCAAACCAAAGAAATTCAAGTAGTACCTAGTAATCGGATCACTAGTAAATAATCGACACCTAAATCGGAAGATCGGACAGAATGAGGTCTTGTAAACCAAATGAGTGTTGGAACTCATGTTATATGGTTTAACAAAGCCTACATTCTAAATCGGAACCTAACCTAAGTGCTTTCGACCCGTTACGTCCCGTTTAGGTAGCTTACGCTACTTTAACGCGTCGTGCGCGCAAAAGCGCGTTCGAGACGTCTAACTAGTCCTATGACAAGTATTATATGCCCTAACATGTTTAATTATGTTGCATAATCAGTTAAGTGACAAATGTTTAGGTTACATATGCTTAAAATCCAATTATGCATGGAAAGGGCATTTTGGTCATTTACCTAAGGCATATAAACTACCTATCATACAACTACTTAAACTATGTGACCATAAGGTATAACCTCGGAAGGTTATTCCCTATGCAACAATGGTCACTAAACATGCTTGGTCGGATCCTAATGATCGACCAAACGGGTCGAGTTTGAAAGTCTAAGCGATGGTTTAGACCGCTTGACTTACGACTCTAAACAAGCACTAAAGTAAAAGTGACGAGCTAAGCATGTTAAAACATGCTTAACTAAGTTAGAAAACAGGTTTTGATATCAAAACAAAGTGTTTTGATACCAAGAGTAGTTTGGTTTCAAAATACGCTTAAATGCGCATTTTGACCGAAACTACAACTCGTCACTACGCGTAGTCAACGTGGTAATCAGTAGGTATAGTCACAAGGGACTATAACCATCGTGATTACGCTCACGTTGTGAAGTTCAAACGAACTTCTTGTTGACCAACTCGTGGTCAAAGCTGGAAGTCAAACACTGTTTGACTTTCACGCTCGAAAAGCGATAAAAGAACGAAGGAAGCTTACAAAGGGTCCTTGCTAGGGAGAACTTGATCAATCACACTCAGGTATGAAGCAAAGGCTCCAACTTAGAGTGTAATTCAGATCAAGGGTGAATGAAACAATGAAATGGCCTTGCTATTTATAGTTGTAGCAAACTCACAAGAACAAGACGCTTGTTTATGTAACCTCCAAGCAATAATCATAGCCATACAAGTGTTATGAGCTGATTAGAAGCCTTAGAGAGGTGTTAACTTAGTTAACACACAATAATATTTGCATAAACAACCCCTGAAGTATAAACAGAATGCTAAAAAATGATTTTCTGATGCTGGGTGTATTTAGGCAGCCCGCGTAAGGGGAGGCACATGCCTTACGCGGCCGGTGTAAAACCTGCAGTTCAGCAAACTTTCAATATTTACAGCTTTGGTCCCTGCATGTGTTTGAGCCCATTTTTGGCACTTTTAACACCCGTTAAGCCATTTTCAAGGCCCTACAAGGTCATTAAAGTTTAGAGGACTCAAAATATGCTTGGAAAACTCTCAGATGTCAGCTCGTTTGGTCGTACGGTCGCGTTGTTCGTTAAATTACGACGAAACTCAAAAGGACGCGAAAACAATCCAAATTAAGCGACTGATGATATTTTTGCTTGCCGATCACTAAAATAAAAATATTTTAGTGTCTACAAAAATTGTGGGTGTCCAGATGTGGTCAGAACGTAAGATATGCGCGTAAATGCAAACTTACATCGTTTTTGACGCTTTTAGTCCCTGTAAGATCAAATAAGCATGTTTTCGCACACCGAACCCCTCAAAGCTTATTTCTAAGCTATGTTTAGGTTATTTATGGTATGTTTCGCTTATGATCAAGTTCTGGACTGTATGTTGCCTTACGAATCGGCAAAGTTTCACAGTTTGACACAAATAGTCCCTGCGATCGAACAAACTTGTTTTCGACACATCAAACCATCCAAAACTTATTTCTAAGTTATGTGGAGGTTATTTAAGGTATATTAAGCCTATGTCATTATTCCGGAGTGTTTGTCGCATTAAACTGATTGCGTTTACGCACTAGTTTGCGTATAACCTTCCAGAAAGCGATTTAAAGCTTGAAATCAGAATTGAATCAAATCGTAAAATCATCAAACACAAATACACATATAATAACACCAAAAGACATTTTTTTATTGATAATTAACATTGTTTTACATTGTACATCGATTACAGAGCACAGTTATCACACCCTGGTTCTTACTTCATCTAGGTTCCTGCAAGGTGTCATGACAAGATCATCATAAAATTGTGAATCCTTAAGTAAAACCATTTTGAAAGCTTCTACAGCTGTTGCAATATCTAAGTTAGGAATTTCTAAGGATTCTCTACTGAATTTAGTGATATAGTCTCCAAGTGATTCATTTTGACCTTGTGTTACCCTATACAAATCACTTGTTAATCGTTCAAACCTCCTACTGCATGAGAACTGGCTATTAAAAAAATTAACTAGATTAGCGAATGAAGTAATAGAGTAGGGTGGAAGACTTAGCATCCATTTAAGAGTTGATCCTGTCAGTGTGGATCCGAAACCCTTGCATAGACATGCTTCTTTTAACCTTTCTGGAATGGGGTTTATCTCCATTCTCTCCCTGTATTAAGCCACATGCCCTTCTGGATCAGTTTTGCCATCATAAAGCTTCATGTTTGATGTTTGAAACCACTTTGGTATCTCTGCATCATAAATAGGTGGTGCAAAACGAGATTTCCTATGGCTTCTATCCGGGATCTCAGGAATAGGTTTAACCACTCCTGGAATGCTGGATATCATATCCTTGAGTTTTTGCAATTCTCTAGCCATGGCTTGGTTGATTCCTTGTTCCTTCATGAAGCCATGGTTAGTATTATAAGTCATATTTAAAGTTTCACCTCCTAACGGATTCGGGGTTGGGATTCCTGAAGTGAACCCAAACTAATGTGATTGTGGCATGATTGAGGGACCAGATGAAGCTATAGTTTGCATTGGTATGAAATCTCCCATGTGAATCTCTGAACTTGTAGGTTGTAGATTCCCTAAGGATCCTGGATACTGAAAGATATTGGATCCAGAATGCACTGGAGCTGAGGATCCTAGAGGATACTCTGTGGATCCTTGAACCTGCGTGGAGGATCCTTGAACCTGAGTTGAGGATCTTGGATACTCCATGGATCCTTGAACCTGTGAGGAGGATCCTTGAACATGAGAGGAGGATCCTGGATACTGAGTGTAGGATCCTTGGATTGACTGCGACCCCATATATCCTCCTGAACTAGTGAAGAATCCCTGATGCTGAAAAGAGGATCCTTGGGGCTGAAGAGAGGATCTTGAAGGCTGAAAGTAGGATCTTAGAGCCTGTGTCATTGCCGATGATCCATGCTGCATGCTCGATGACCCTCCTTGGTACTGGACATCTGATGACCTGGAATGTTGGGCAATGGTTGGCGGTGTAGTGAAGTCTAATGATCTGGGCATCAATGGAGAAGGCTCCTCCGTTGATCTTTTTAATTTCTTGATCTGATCAATCTCCCTGTCGTTAGTTTTGTCCTGCTGCTGCATGTAATCCTTCATCTATAAAATCAAAGAATAAAGATCATTGTTAGTAGGACCAGAAGAAGCAGCAATAGTTGGTTTTGAGAAAACGGGGGTTTGTTTCTTCGTAGCATTTTCAGCATTCTTCTGGGACCCAAAAGGAGGAGGAGGCAAAGGTGGGACGCCCTGTGAAGAGGTAATCGCTGGCATAGAGCCTGAGGTGTTCTTCGACTGAGAAGCCATGTGATTAAAGGTAATGATCAGAAATGAATGAAATGAATAGAATAGAATTTTCAAGGACGAATCACAGATTGCCCCACGGTGGACGCCAAACTGTTTTGGTCAAAAATCACACAAGGATAATGTAACCAAATCTGATTTTGTGAGTTATGATGCTTGGTTAATTGGACAAATGTATGATCAACAAGTATGTGAAAATGAGTGATGAACACGAAGATTTATACGAGGAAAAAGCCCTTGATCAATGTATGATCTCCGGCATAAAAAACCTCGGGTGATGGAAACTACCGATCACCAACTATATTGCACAATAAAGATTACAACTTTGGATGATATAAAGCTTGTTACCATGATTGCTAATGTGTAAGTGTAAGTGTATGATCACCAAGAGAGAGCTGAGAGTGTGTGTGTACGAGAGTTGCCAATAATAATCTATAAAGCTTGTATCCCCTTTAAAATTAGTAACTATCTAAACTAACTAGCTATCCGTAAATGGTGCTAACTTCCCACGATTTCCACAACGGTCACGAGGGCCATGCACATGCGGAAGTATCAAGCATATTCCCCTAGAATTTCGGTTGAACAAGTCTTATTTGATTACTCCTGCAAAACAAGTTCAAAAAATGAAGGAAACAATTGTTAGTGTTAGGATAATAATGAGGATCCTGGATCCTTAGTCCTGCAACACCTCCTGAGGATCCTTAATTCAAAAGGAACTGAGGATCCGTGATCCTGACTGCTATTGAGGGTCCGTGATCCATAAGCTTAGAAAATCTATCCCTAACAATTATATAAGCGATCTCTTACAGGTCCATATCTAAGGTGCATCGAGGATCCAGAAATCCAAGAAGTGCTCAAGGGTTTTCATGAAGGAGATTGTGGAAACCACACTGGGGGCAGAGCACTGTTCTCAAGGATCCTTAGAACAGGATACTATTGGCCCACAATGAAGAAGAATGTTGTGGATTACGTGAAGAAATGTGATGCTTGTCAAAGACATAGCAATATCCTTCATCAACCAGCAGAGCTCCTGCATCTTATATCCTCATCCTGGCCATTCATGAGATGGGGAATGGATATAGTTTGCAAACTTCCCAAAGCACCAGGAGGAAAAGTGTTTATGTTTGCTATGACTGATTACTTTTCCAAGTGGATAGAAGCTGAAGCCTTTGCACAAGTCAGAGAAAAGGAAGTGATATCCTTTATTAAAATAAACATTATTCCTAGATTTGGAATACCTTCTGAAATTGTTTGTGATAGTGGATCCCAATTTATTGGGAATAGAACTACTAACTTTTGTAACATTTGGGGGATTAAGATGATAACTTCAACACTAGTCTCCCCCACAAGCTAATGGTCAAGCAGAATCATCTAACAAGATCAACATTAACAACTTGAAGAAAAAGCTTGGATCCAAGAAAGGAAAATGGTCAGAAGAGCTACCTTATGTCTTATGGGCTGATAGAACAACTCCCAAGAATGCTACTGGCCAGACCCCATTTTCTTTAGTGTTTGGGGCTGAATCTGTGATCCCTACGGAGATGGTAGTCCCTACTGCAAGAACAAGTATCCGTGATCCTCAAGGAAATATCGAAAACTTGGTTCAGGATTTAGATACCATTGAAGAGCTTAGGGATTTGGCAAGAATAATATTTACTAGATATCAACAAAGGAGGGCTGGAGCTTATAACAAGAATGTCAGGCTCAGGAAATTTCTAGTTGGTGATATGGTGTTGAGGAAGGCATTCCAAAATACCACAAATCCTGCTGATGGCAAGTTTGCACCAAAGTGGGAAGGCCCCTATCTGATTGAAGCTGAGGTAAGAAAGGGGACATATCGTCTATTAACCATGGAAGGTGACCTATTACCAAGGGCTTGGAATGCTATCCATCTTAAAAAAATACTTCATGTAATAAGGATCGATGATCCTCAGCTAAGACAGGGTTATGGTTAAGGATCCAGGATCCTCAAAGGATAAGTGAACCTTTCTCTGGTAACCAATTCCTTATTATTTCTTTAATTCCTTAATTTGTTTGTTTACCAGGAGAAGGATCCTGCATCCTTTATCCTTTTTACTAAGTTCCGAGTTTTGCAAATGTTGGTAGACTTCTACCTAAGGATCCAATATCCAATACAATCTCCTAAGTTTTTGGGTTTATCCCCAGTTTTGGGCTTGTCCCCAGTTTAAGGTATCCACTACCTTCTACGCATCAGGTTCTAATACCTTCGCCAGTAGCGCACGATTATCCTAGTTCAGTTAAAGGCAATAGGACCGGTACCCACTTTAGGGGCTGACAATTTCATTGTACTGGCTGTATTTAGGATCCTAAGTATAATGGTAGACGTACCATACATCCGTTCCTAAGGTTTCTAACGTTTTCACGTTAGCTAAGGTTTTGGCATCTTCATGTCACTAAGTTTGGATAGTCTCCAGTTTGGGCCATACTCCAATTTACACAAGATCCTTTGGGCTTGTGCCCAGCTTTGGGCTTGTCCCCAGTTTATTGGGCTTGTCCCCAATTTTGGGCATGTCCCTAGTGTTGGGCATACCACTAGTTTATTGGGCTTGTCCCCCAGATTGTTGGGCTTGCCCCCAGATGCTAATGTTTTCTTTGATAATTGGCTTAGACCCAAGTAATATGCCTTTGTAGGTTTCCAAAGCTAAAAAGTTAAGGATCCAGGATCCTAACTTCCTATCAGGTTTTATCTATTGATCGCTACAATTATAAGTGCTAAGGATATAGGATCCTAACTTGGGTTCTCTGGTATGATCCTTACTTGCTTTAACTCTATTCTTGGTTTATTATTGCTACCCTTATTCTTTGACAACAGGGTATAAGATCTTAAAATTGTCTCACTTTTTAAACTTTATGACTAAAGGATATTTAATCCTTGATCATATCCTAAGCTGTTTGACATAAACTAATTTTTACACTTTCATCAATAACTTGTGGAATCTTAAATTGTACAATAATAATTTACAAATAAATGTATGCAAAATGAACAACACCAAGATAGCCAAAAGTTAAAGGTTTATTTAATTATCATAGTTAACCCTTCGAAAAGATTGTCAAAATTACCTACCCCTAGCATCTACCAGCAAAACGTGGCCAGTCTGCTGGGGTGGGTAAAGGGTGCCCGTACTAACAAGTTCTAAGCAGTGCAGGAAATTAAAGACGGCAGGATAATAGTGGCTTCATCCCCCAAACAGAGGATCACTCCACCTACTATAATCCTACCTATTGTTCCAAGGATCATTGATCCTTAATCCTAATAGCTATTGTTTAGTTGTTACAGACCATAATTGTTTGAAATAAAAGTACCATCAAATAAAACCACAAAATCATAAAAACAAATGGGCTCCGGCTATGTCTAGAAGTGTTCATCTTCGCCCATTTATGCAGCCTACACCTTCGCTGCCTTCTCCACCTTGTCACCATCACCTTTGCCATCACCACCTGCTGCCACCTCAGGATCCTTCAACCCACTGCCTCCGGCTCCATCAGCTGCTCCCTCCTCGGGTTCATCCTCATCATCCAGCTCCGCCAGCCTCTGCTTCCAAGCCTCCTGGTCCTATTCAGACCTGTCAAAGGCAAGATCCTCAGCGTCCTTAGCCATCTGCAGCTTGATCTTTAACATGGCAATATTGGTAGAAAGCTTAGCCCCATCCATGACTTCTGCCTTCTCCTTCTGAGCTGGGATCTGAGCCAGGACCAGTTCCTTTTGCAGCATGTTAATATCCTTCTAAAGGGAGGAAATATTCTTGTCTTTAGCAAGGAATATATGTTGGAAGTCTAGCTTTTGCTGCTTAGCTTCGGCCACGTGTTGATCAAGGAACATTTGGACCTCGGCGAATTTTTGCACAAAAGAAGTCTATAGTCAGGATCCTTTATCCTCAGAGAAGGAGTATAAAGTTCATGATATATTATCCTTACCTCAGAGGTGTATTCCAGGAACTGATGTTGAATGCGAGGGAGGCCTTCAGTGGGCTCAGCAATCTTTCTCTTTTTGGCACCCTTGCCCCTAGTGCTCATGCCTTTGGGCTCTGGGATGCTTGGGCTGGCAGCCAGCTCTTTCTTGATGGAATGGGAGGATGCATATTCTTGGAGGTCACTCACACTGAATCTAGACGCATACTTTGAGGATTTTCCAGCACCTACAAGTATAAAACACAGATAAATATTCATACCTTATATTCATTTAAACATTTATTTACACATAAATATGGATAGTTACTTGACATTATGTAGGAAGCGGAGGAGATTTCTTGAGTATCCTTTGCTTTGCTTTGAAATGTTCTTATAACAGGATCAAGCTTCCAGAAAGCAACAATCCTCTCTTTTGTAACAGGAGATTCTTGAATGTGAGAAAGTGAGATAGCTGCACAACAGAAACAAAAGGAAGGATCAGTTATCCTAAACATAATTGAAGGATTTTATCGTGCTCCTGGTCCAAGAATCCCATATCCTACCCTGGGTGATCCACTTTTTGGGGTGGTGATTCCCATTTGGGATGGAGTCCTTTCTAATGAAGAAGAACTGATTCTTCCAGTTAGAATCGTTCTTAGTGGTTTTCAGAATTGGATGTGCCTGACCCGGTTTGTGCTTAAAAAGAAATCGATGAGAACCATGGCTGACAAGATTATACAACTGACTCAACTCGGATAGGCCTATATCAATCCCTTCCTGCTCAATGATGTTTTCAAGTGTATAATGGACTCTCCACATCATCGGCATGGCTTGTATATAGCACAAACCGGTGAGTGTGAAGAATCCCAGTGTTAGAGCAGGGAAAGGATAAGTGAACCCTATCAGAAAATGGGTTGCCGGGAAAGTGATCCACACATCAGACACGCAATCACTCTTCATGGAAGAGTCAAAGGGTCTAAAGATGGTTCCTTCCAGAAAGCAGTAATGTAACTGATCAATCTTGGGGTCAGTAAAGCGACAGTGTTCAGTGGAAGGGTTTTTAGTTATGCCCTGACTCTTCGGAGGGCTTTCCTTTTTAGGATCCTTAGCAGGAGAGGATCTGGTGTTCATCTTGGCCATGGGATCTTGAAGAAACAGAGAATCGGAAGAAGAGAATTTAGAGAGAAGGAAAGAAGAGATACTTGATGAGGTCTTCGAATGAGGATTTAAAGGGAGAAAGTCTCAAATTTAAATGCAAAATGTCATTCCTATCTCTATCCTATTTATAATCATTGTTTGTTGCAGGGATGACCCTCGCTGACGTAAGCCTGTAACAGCTATATCTCCAAGTAACGGCTAGTCCGAATTTCGCTGAGCCATGACAATCCAATTGACATTCAACTAGTCATGTTTGGGGGCAATTGTTAGGGATAGAATTTCATAGCTTATGGATCACGGATCCTCAAGTGTAGTTTGGATCAAGGATCCTCAGTTCAGTGTAAATTAAGGATCCTCAGGAGATGCTGTGAGGATAAGGATCCAGGATCCTCATTATTATTCTAAACTAACAATTGTTTCCATCACCTTTTGGGTTGTTTTACAGGTATGTTTCGAAGATGACTTATTCCATCCGAGATTCTAGGGGAATATGCTCTTTATTTTCAACATGTGCAAAGGCTGATGACCGTTGGTGGTGATCGTGGGTGATGGGCTGATTTTTCGGATAGTTAGCTAGGATATTTTTACCTAAGATTAAAGGGGTATTGAGCTTATTTTTAGAAATCACTTGCACACTGGTAATCGTACAACACTTCTGCTACTCTCTCTCGAATACACACACACTAGAACTCATTGTAACAAGCTCAATACTTCCGAAGTTGTAAACTTGTTTGTTCAATATACTTGATAGTGATAGTTTTCACTATCCGAGGTTTTTTATGCCGGAGATCATTCATTGATCAAGGGATTTTTCCTCGTACAAATCCTTGTATTCATCTCTCATTTTACATATTTGTTGTTCAAACATTTAATCATCTAACCAAGCATCATACCTCACAAAATCAGATTTGGTTGCATTATCATTGAGTGATTTTTGACCAAAACAAATGTGTGATCTGTTTATCAGATATTATTGATGCTATTCACATGCTAGAACTGCTAAACTATTGTTTTGATTCGTAACATTATTGATTAGGGTTTTGATCGTAGAACTGCTGCAACTGTTACATTGATATCTGCTTAGTTGTGTTAGTGTGCGATTGTTGGTCCGAGAATAACACTGGTCCGACCTTGTGATGTCACAAAGTCTGGGGTATGGAGCGTTACATGTTTCCGGCTATATATGACTAGGTGGATCCGAGTTTATTTAAAAAGTTCCCGAGTTTATTAATAATACCCATATGTCTGAGTTTGTGCATATAAAATCCTTGATATCCGAGTTTATGGTAAAAGAAGAGTGTCCGAGTTTTATTAAAGGTTCCAAAGTTATAGTTGTTTTACATGTTCCTAGTTTACTTGTATTGGAAGTTAGTCCGAGTTTAAATTGCTATATGGGCCCGGGTTTGTATAATGCCCATATGATGTCTGAGTTATCTAATATAATTGTCCGAGTTTCTTTGTGTGTATATAAGGTCCAAGATTCCTTGTTTGCAATGAAGGGTTTCGAGTTTCTTTTGGGCCAGGCTTTTAAGTTTTTGAGTTTAACTATAGATTTTCCGAGTTCATTATGTATTATTCCGAGTTTGTGTGGGATCAAGGTGGGTCCGAGGATATGCATGCTCAGTCCGAGGTTTCTGAGTACAAATCTATACATGTGAGTGTATGAATGCAAGTTGTTCTAGTTTAAGGAAGTATTCCGAGTTTATACAAATTGTTGTTGAGTCCGAGTTTATAAATTATGCCGAGTTTATGTTTCACATAATGGTCCAAATTTGTTTAGTGGTTCCAATTTGATATTGAATATATAATGTCCGAATTACTTTGTGAAGTTCGGATTACACATAGTGTCGAGTTATATAATTGTTTCAAGTTATGGGTAGTTGTTCTGAGTGTATCTTATATATAGTAATTCCAAGGTTATATATATTCCGAGTTATGCATCTTGTATGTTTTCCGAGTTATGTGTATTAGATGGTCCCAAGTTTATTATATATGATCCGGGTATATGTATGTGAGCCTAGGTATGTGATGTTTGTTACGAGTGTATTGATTAACAATATATGTCTGAGTTACTTGATGTCCGTGTTTCTCAAATTACACGACATGTCACCCACTACAGAAAATCTACTGCCTGTTACTGTATGCTAAACTCGTTAGTCTGACCACATTAAACACTTGGTTGTTTGGACAAATAGGATATTGCAAACCCTACTCGTATACTTACTTTCACAATATTGTACATTAGGTCGTTTGTAGCGGACCTAACACTTTATTAACGCGTAGAAGCACGTTAACACATACCGAGCAAACTAAGGTGAGTTCACTACTTTTCACAAGCATGCGTCCCGAGGGGACAAAGTACTATTCCTGGGAGGAATACTTTTAAATATTGAAGTTTAATTTCGATGTAGCTTAATAAACTCAAACTCTATCACGAAAATCCCTACTTACTACTAAGCTAGTTGCCTGGGAGGCAACGGGGTATTAGTTCATAACATTATTAGGTTTGACAAACCTCACACCGTGCTAGGAGTCAGGTGTGAACTAAAGACCTTAAACATTTTGATCAATGCTGATAGACATTGATGAGGGCACAGCAAACATATCAGTCATATCAGTACCGAGTTTATTATTCTTGACATGTCTTTAAAGCTAAACATTTACATGATATATGTTGAACAAAAATATGAACTCGTTAGCTTTATGTTGACACACTTTTCTACATTCTTGTTGGTTATTAGGTACATCAATGAATTGGAACTTGCAGTCTGAGGAGCTAGAAATGTCATGGGGCGTGTTGCTTGATGAAACATTTGATGTTATGCTTATGCTTTCCAAACAATTTGGTTTTGGTTATTTTGAAACATTCACAATTGCTTCCGCTGAACATATAATTTGTCTGAAACACACTATTCATGTTGGACATGTTGGTTGTGTTTAATATTATTTACTTTTAGTTCAACATGATTAGTGGCTAGATCCTGGACATTACATGCCTTGCGGTGAAATCCGCATGTGGTAGTTTGGGGGTGTGACAATCTCCATGTTTATCACCTCATCAACCAGTTCTTCCACTTCTACTGGTTAATCCTCAGTCATTCCTCTACTACTCCTAGTAATAACTGCCTTAGCCTGATGTTGCGGATAAGAAACATTAGAATTTTTATTTGGATTAGTATTACTAGGAAGGCCTCTAGTCTGACGCAGATTTAGCTGATTCGCTAAATCTCACACTGTCTTCCCTAAATTCTGAATGGTTGCACCTTAATTCCTGATAGATGCTCACTCTACTGGTGAAACGCCTGCTTATCTAACATTAATCGAGTCAGCTGCTGAGACTGTTGCATCATGATCTCCTTTAACTCCTTCAACTCTCCACCACCTACGAAGCACTAGATTAAGCTGGATAAGAATTTTGTTGGGGACGCGGTTAATATCTAGGCTGGTTTGAATTACCAACTTTCCAACCCTAATTAGATAGATTTCCCTAATCCGGATTAGAATTATTGAAAGTAACATTTTGGAACCGGTTTGGATTAGCAACAAAATTAACCTGCTCAGTAGACTCATTCATGAGTGTAGGACAATCACCGATTTCGTGACCTCCACAACAAACCTCGCACCTATTTAACCTCATCTTCACATCTTTCATCTCATTTTTCAGTTCTTCAATAACTGCCTTTATACTAGTATTTGGAGTAACGTGATGAATACTGCGTAGAGATGCAGCTGACCTGGTCGTAGGAATGGAATTCCTAACTACAGATGGCTGCTCAGCTTGAGCAAAACTCTCAAAACGATCCTCACACTCACTCACACCCTTCTTCTCCATCAAATTTCTTCCGGCAGCAATGTTAAACCTTTTACTGAGTCTCAAAAGTCAGTCCATTAAAGATCTTCTCAATAAGTGCCAAGTCAGAAAGTCCATGATAGGGGCATCTCGCAAACAGGGTCTAAAAGTGCCCCCAAGCCATGTGGTATGGCAAGTAAGGGTCCATGCAAAAAGAGTGGACCTTGTCCCTAGGACAAGCCACTTTGGAGGGCGGGTAATATTTCTTAAGAAATTTGGCCTTTAGGTCTTCCTATTTAATTATGGAATCCTGAGGCAGAGTGTCGAGCGTAGTGGTAACTCGACTAGTGAGTGAGAATGGGAAGACACATAAGTAGACATCCTTAGGAGTAGCATGTCGAATGTTGAATGTGCTGCAAATACGACTAAAGCGTGTGATGTGTCCTAGTGCATCCTCGTCATCAAGTCCATGAAACTGAGTAGTGTTCAAGATGGTGGTCATAACATGAGATGGAATCTTCCATTTATGAGTGGAGGCAATGGCTGGGTCAGTGATATGGGAATGGCCCCCTGTGAAACAAGCGTTGGTGGATAGTCTGCCTAGTTGGCTCTCACATAGCAAAAGTAAGAAGTGGAATGGGAATGTGTACCTTTTTGTCGTTGAATTTCTTCGCGCGCTCCTTGTGCTTGGACATGCACTTATGAAGGTCTCACTCGGGATCTAAACAAGTTGTTGTGTCTAGTGATCCTTGTGAACGAGTACGTGGCATACACTATAAGAGCAAACAACACAAATAATCACTATACCTAAAGCCAAAAATTGAAATCATGCAAGCAAATTATCCCTACAGGTAAGCAATTCTAGAAAACAGTAAAAAGCTAGGAAAAACAGTTCAGATTTCGCAAATAAAGTGCCAAAAACAAGTTCCTGGAAACGGTGCAAAAAAACTTAATGTGTGTGAATGTGTACTCAAAATTAGACATGGTTTTAAAATATGGAATTACCTAAAAACTACACACAAATGGCAAGTGTATCGGACGTATGTAGTAAAGCAAGTAAAACCGAGTATCGAACCTAGGGACTCTAATTTAGCAACCTTAAAACTCGACCTAAACCAAATTAATAGCCTAAAATTGATTTGATTTTTAATTGTGATTTTTATTAACTAATATCCTAAAATTATCCTAATGAGAATGAAGATAAAGACAAGACCAGTTAGCACGCAAGAGTGAAATCAGTGATGTTGAACAAACTACCTACGCAAGAATCCCTAACCATATGCAAGACTTCTATGGTTGACAATTACCAAGATCTATGATTTTAGATCGACTACTCTCTCATTAAAGAGGACAAATCCTATAGTAATTAGTCAAGAAGAATGTGACCCACATACAAAAGCCTAAAAACTGATCTATGACGTGTAATCGGATAGTGAATGAAGTGCTAGATTAAAACTACTCGACCTATTGAACCCGAATCACACAACTCTAGATGTGGAAAAGTAAATACTTTTACACCTTTTAATTGTGAAGGTAGTCTAAATTGATACATCGAAAACCTAGAATCACATAAACGCAAATAAGTAGGAAGACCCCGAGTTATCGAGTGTCTAAAACTACAAAACAATGACTAAAGGAACCCTAGCAATCCCAAATTATATTTCTATTCAATGGGAATTGGATGCACACTTGTATCTACTAATTTTAACTGATTAGTTAACCTAAAATATTTAGTGATAGCGTTAAAACAATAATTCACCGGATTAACGAGTTAACTAATGATTTTAACGTGTCTATGGTAAATTTCTTCTTTACAAACACATCAAGAATGAAAACTAATGAGTATCAATTAGTAAATAATAACAAACATGATCAAATTCATCAACAATCACAACTATTATAAATCATACACAAGAACTGTTGGACCTACAAAAGAACAGATGATATCCAGAAGCCAAGATATGACAAAAAGATCAAGAAATTAACAGTTGATAAAGCAATTCTGTCTCCAAAGATGGTGAATTTTGAACACCTAATCAGAACATATGTTGAACACAATAACACACATGGTCAATTTCAACAACAATCACAACTATTATAAATCATACACAAGAACTGTTGGACCTACAAAAGAACAGATGATATACAAAAGCCAAGACATGAAATAAACAATTGATAAAGCGATTCTCTCTCCAAAGATGGTGAATCTTGAACACCTAATCAGAACATCGGTTGAAGACAAGCAAACATTTAATCAAAGCCTTCGAACCACTGTTCAAGAAGAAACAAGGTATGTTGAAGCCTAAAGTCTGTTGAAGCCGAAGGTCTGAAGAAGAAGACCAAACATCTGTCTGGCCAAACAGATGTTTGGAATCAAAGGAATAAAGGATAGCTCTAACAGTGGTTTCTTGATGTAACAGTATATGTTTTATCAGCGTTTAGCTTGGTTAGAACATATGTTAGATTTGCATAGATGTTTGCAACATTTGTGGAATATTTTATGATAGAAATGTTAGATGTCACTAACAGGGTGATGTCAACCTATCACAAACAGAGCTTTAGTACTTAGTATAAATAGATCTCACCAATTAGAGATCTATTTCATTACTTCACACATTCTCTTTTGTACGAATACTTCTAGTGGTTACCAGACCGAGGGGGAGATAGTAGAATCGTCCTTTAAATCATTTTGAATCCGTGAAAAATAGTTATTTATAATATCTCTCTACTTGTGAATTATATTGTTTTATCAATATTTGTTTACAAGTATCAAACTCAGACCCAAACAATTGGTATTAGCGATCGGTCACTTTAAACTTGATTTCACAGTCAATTTAAAATACAAAGATCAGCTCAACAAAGATCCAATACTATTCGTAGCTCAGAGTAGAAAAGTATAGAACTCAAAAAGTGTCTACACTTACTCTGTTCTTCTTCTAAAAGATCAAAAGAGAATGTCACTTAATAACTATGATTCCCTTATCTCCGATTGTGTTAGAAAACCACCAATGCATGACAAATTAAATTATAATATCTGGAAACGACTTATGGTGCACTATCTAGCTCAACAAAGCACAAAATGTTGGAGGTCTTTATTGTACGAACCACATATTCGAATGACACCTTGTGTCGAAAATCCTAATGTGAATGAGCCAAAGAAATGGAAAGATTGCTCTATGCTAGACTTCAAAAAATTTGAGATAAATGCCAAAGCACTCATTATAATTGCTATAGCTCTACCAGATGAGGTCTATGCAGAACTATTACATTGTAATAGTGCTAAAGAGTTGTGGGATGAGTTGAAAGCGAACTTTTTTAAAATATACAAAATGTTGAAAATATATCTAACCCGGTACAGACAACTTTTTTGTGAAAATGGGAATGATAGTGTTGTAAAAACCAATGACCCATGGAATTTAACTAAAGATGAGAAGAATTGTGAATGCGTATTTGACGTGCGTGCGGGTGTATATATATATATATATTTTTGTTATTGTTAGCTCTTTTTACTCACTGATTTCAAGTTTTAAATCTATAAAACACGATATTCTACTATCACTCTACACACACTCTAGGGCGAGTATACCCATCGCGGACGTAGTATAGTGATGGCAAGATACCTAGGTTGTCTAAGGACACAAGAGCTTTTAGTATCGGCTTATCGTCAACGTCAAATCGAACCAATTTTTAAGAAAATATTTTTAAGTTAATAAAAAGATGAAAACAGAAAATAAAAATGATAGACAAGAAAGAATCACTTGGATCCAACTTATCTTTCATGTACCCTTTTGATGATTTCCGCACTTTGGGCATTTTAAGAGATTATCTTAGTTATAGTAGTAGGCCCCTCTTCCAAGGCGACGTTACCCTAAACCTAGTGGTTTGAGTAAGCAAGGATACAATCCCACTAAGTTGGATTATTGAAAGATAATTAAATAAGTTATTAATGAAAAATGTGGTGGACCCTCATTCCGAGGCGGTGATCACCCTCAACCCGTTGCTCTGTGTAACACCTCGCATAATCATGACCAATGAAGTCAAGAAACGTGTCAACATATGGAGACTATGCCTATAATAACCTTATACGATGTACATATTCTCTAATGAAGAAATTATCAAACGTGGAAAGCCGTTTGTGCTTAAAGATCAAAAGTTTACAAAGCATAGGGGATAAACGTGTCAACATGTTAATTCTTACCTCTGAGTAATCTTTTAACATTTCCGAGACTTTATAATACTTCATTATACTTCCATGTATATCGAATAATGATTTCGTGGAGTTTCAATGCACTTAAAGTACATTTCGGGTGGTCTAGTAACTAACCGGGAGCTTAACGAAGTTAAATTGTGACCCAAGACACATGAAAATTAACTATGGGGGTCATTAGTGCAATAAAAGAAAGTTAAATAAACTTAAAATGGACCAGGGACAAAAAATGCAAAACTTGCAAACTGTTTACCGGAAATCGCCCTTGTCGCGGGCCGGGAAGAAAATCTTCAAAGGCTCTCTTGGGCCGCGAGAGCACTGCCAGCGACAAAATTCTGGACAGCTGCATGTTGCAGCTCTTAAACCGCCATTGCATGGCCTCTGAGCGATACCAGGGACTTGTTGATGGTTTTTACTGCCATGGGGACACCTGTGATCATCAGATTAACTCCCTAACCAGCTGGAATCATCTTAAAGGCTCTCAAATTCCTATATAAAGAGCCTTGGTTACAACACTTGAACTTACACATTTGAATTTTACTCTCAATTGATCTCTGGAGCATCCTGGACTTCTAGGAAGCTTTCTATAGTTCAATTTTCGTGCTAAGGACTACTGTAAGTATTCTTAGCCTCTCTAGTTAAGTTTTCATTAGCTTAATGACCAAAAGTCAAAGATATCGTAATTACGCTTTAAATTTGTGATTAATCACTAACGGTCCAGTCATTATACGAATTGAAAGTGGCTATATGTTGGTAATTATGTAGGTAATAAACTCTTAAAAGGGCACCTCCTAATTATCACATTTACTTGGTAAATTGTCGGGTCAAACTACTTAACAAAAAGTCAAACGGGTCAGTTTTTACAAAATAATTAATAACTAATAATGCAGAGGTTATGAAACATGTTTTAACACTTAAATAACTTGATAAATATTATAAGAACATGTTTAGGCATTTTCAACCCGGCGATTCTGAGTTTAGGCTTGGTTCGCAACCGAAAGTCGCAAAAGTAGACTTTTGCTTTGACTTTCAATTTTGACCCGATTTAGCTTAGTTTAGTTATGCCTTAGGGTTCCTTTGGGACCATATTATATGTTAGTATAACCCTCTGATGTTATATAACATGGTTCCATAGAAATCCTAGTTCATTGCATGTTTCCGCTAAATGCTTAAAAGTTGACCGTTATGCCCTTTTGATATAAAAACGAAATTTTTGGAAATGTGAGTGGACAAAAATCTTCTTTACTAATTTAAAAGTATTTCATAAAAATTTGACATCCGTTTCTGGTCTAAAATGAGAGTTATGCAAGATATCGTAAAACAAAAGCTTTTTGTTAATTAAATGGCGTTTTAGCATAAATCATATTTAAACCTAATTTTTTGGCACCAAACTTACTACCTACTGTTATAATATAATACTTAGGGATTTTTGGAAATTTTTGTCAAATTTTATACTGACCATAACATAGAGTTCTAGTGTAAATTCGGTATTGACGATAATGCCCTTTTCACTAATAAAATGAGTTTTACATATCATTTTAATGCCAAACCTTTTCCTACTGATATCATATGTTAAATAAAATATTTTGAACATTAAGGACTGATCAAAACTTCAAAATTTCATAAACATCTTGAATACCGTCAATTACCGACTTTTACGCTTATTAAGCGCATAGTATGGTTTAAAACCATATTTAACGCTTAAGACTTGTTACCCATTGATTTTAAAAATAAAATTCTATATCTTAACAGTAAGTAAAAGTCTTGAACTCAGATTTCCAAATTTGACCTTAAAAGCATATGTGAAATGACCAAAATGCCCATACGGTGCACAGTTTGGCCATAAAAGATAAATTTCACATATATATGATATCTTACTGATATAACCTGATAAAATAAATATTTTTACTGATTGTTTTAGACCATAACCTCAGTTTAATATTTAACCTCCTTTATGAACTTTAAAATGACCAAAATACCCTTATAAGGCTTAATTTGGTTTTAAATTCGTTTTGGGCATAATGAAAGATATCCTACTGATATCTTGTCATATTTTAAGCATATTAATTGTGGAACTTATACATGACTCATCCGGTTACCCATTAAGCATATATGCGTTCGGTACGGTTTATGTAACTAGTTTGCATAAATTAACCGAAACGGGTCAAACCTTATCATTTATACTTCAAAATCCAAAATGTATTTAGTTTACCCATTTTATACAAGTCTTCATACTTGTTGGGTCTAAATCACATTCAAATCCAGTCATCGTTTAATCTCGCATTTTGAACCGTAAACTTTTCTTTAAAACCAACTGGTCTAAGTTATAACTTAAATAAAGACCCGTTAGGAATCTAATAGGTTATTAAAACCTTCGTTCCAGATTAGGAGCCTAGTAAAAGCTCCCTGTACTTGCTGATTAGAAAATACGACTGAGAATAAAAATTTCATTTAGCTTAGGTAAATACTTTTAACTTATTTTCCCTTATACGAGCTTGGGATACGGTATTATAATAATACCGCTTGGTTGGGTATGAAACCATTTAATCGGATTGTGATTAATGAATTTCATAACCCGTTTTAATCTGTCTTGTTTAATGCAATGCCTTTGGGGGGTTAATGATCGTGTCCTGGATATCCTCGGCTCATTCATTTGAAATGGCCACGACTTAAGCACGGAGTGTAGGCATACACCTGACAGTTGCGTATGTAAAACGGTACCCCACTCGTGAGGAAACTTCTTGTGGGTATTATGCCGAGTGGTGTGTCTATTAATCTTGTCTCGGCTCTTCTAACCGGGCCCTGAACGGATGACAAACATATAAATCTTCTAATTGTCCCAAGTTATAAAAGATTTTATGCCTTGTTCATCCAAACCAATTTATTAACACTTTTCAAAAGACTCAGTTAATTGTATTTACCAGTGTAAACTGACGTATTTTTCAAAAAGATTAAGTGCAGGTACTATACGAAATAGGCTGGAACTCCAGGGTATTAAATAAAGAGTCTTGCAAGCTTTTAATACTTAAAGTTTGTTGAACAATATTTTCTTATGTTTTAGACCCGCCTGTGGATCCACTTATAACCGTTGTGTAATATTTTATTATACTTTCAATTCGGTATGTACTATTATTTTAGACTTCCGCTGTGCATTAAACTGTGATTATTTGACTATGATGATATCAACTACGTCACGATATTCCCACCGGGCCCACCGGTAATACGTGGAAATATCGGTGTGTGACAGGTTGGTATCAGAGCCAACATTGAGTGAATTAAACACTAACCTTTTCGTGTTTAATCTCAGTGACACAGTAGCACAATCCTTGACTTCCGAGTCTGGGCAAAGGACTTAGGATTAATCCTAATCTTAATTGGTTTTTGTTCTTTTTTTTTTGTTTCTTTTGTTTCGACATAATCAAAGGTGAAAATATGCCACCAAGGATGAGAGGCAGAGGGGGAAGAGGAAAGGCTTCTATGACAGGAAACGATCATGAAGCCGAACCATCTCACCGGCGTACGCCATTAGCATCACATAGCTCGAGCCCCCACCAGCACTGGAGAACCTATATCAAACCCGCGAGACGCTATGTCTCGCTTAGCTCTTCGCCTTCATACCACAACTCCTTTGGGCCACAATCAGAAAACGAGCCCCATGACTCTCACCATTCTTTCATCCCTCTGCAGCGCTCAAATTCACACCATTCTTTTAATGACCCAACACCCTATTTTCAAAGCGGGTTCAACCCGGCAAATAAAATTGAAGAACCAACGGGTCATAACCCGTTAGGGCCAGAGGATCACTTTTCCATGGATATGGACGAAGATCCGGAACCTGCCCAGCCACCAACCGGGACGCCAACGCATCCCATTGAGATTTCTGATGGATCATCTTATCATGGTTCGCCATATCGAGGCCCCGACCTATATGCCCTAAGGTGGAGTACTTATAAGTGGGAGTTCACACCTCCCTACAACCCAGCACCACAGCAACAGGTCCCTTCTGAGGACGCACACTTTGAGGCGGTCACACCACCGCCACCACCAGCACCAGAGGAGCCACCACCTCCAGAACCACCGAGGCGAAGAAGAAATGCACAGATGTCCGCGCGAGGAGGGGAATTTCATTTCAGCACCCCTCAACATTCCAGCAACCACCCTCCACTCCACGAAGACCCGCAAATGGGTGGGCCTTCGCATGCTTATTCTGAGGTTGACTCTGCACCAGTCGCACCACCACCACCACACATGGGTTACGAAAACCCAATCCCCTCTTACCCAGGTACAACTGGGTACAACCCGTTTGAGCCACAAGCTTATTCCGGTTATAACTACAACAATGCCCCTGCTGTTGATCCATATATTGAAGCAGCAAACTACAATGCTCTCTACCCCTCACCTTTTCCACCTGCGTACCCAACTGGGTACTCTACATATGGCTATCAATACCCACCACCTTCTCAACCTCAACAGCAGCAACCACCTCAACCTCAAATTCAGCAACCACCGCCGCAGCAAGAAATCCTTCATAGATTGCATGAGGTGGAACAACAGGTAGCCGAAGAGCGTAGAAATCACCGCGGTCTTTTAAAAGGTTTGGCAAACCTTATAAAGGGGAAGAAGAAGAAGAAGAAGAAGAAGAAGAAGGATTATTAGAAATCCTTATTTATTGTATTGTAATTTCAATTTTCAATTAAGTCCCTATGTGGACATTTCATTTATGTACTTGATCCCTGTGTGGACCTGTCTTTCTTTAATTAGCCCCTGTGTGGGCAAGTTATTTATTTAAATTTTAAAAGTCCCGTTTAGGGCAACTAATGTACTCTTACAATTTATGGAATGTTTCATTTTAAAACAATTATTTGTCAATTATATGCGTATACTATATAAAACAAATCAATATATCATTCCAATTTACAATTGATCTGCCATTAAATATTAAAAGAAAAATCTTAAAGGTATAACCTAGCGCATATGTCATATTAGACATGGCCATAATGGTAAAACCGTTTTGAAATTCAAACCCTTGTTAACATCTGAAAACATGTTAGCACTTCTGACAAATCTGATTCGATAAAATCACACTAGTCATCCTTATATTGGATTTTTCCAAATTCCCAATTTATACCTGAAATTTAAACATCCATTAGTGATGAGGTGCCTACGAGCCATACCTACTATCCTATGAGACAAATGACAGAAGTAGTCTATGACTCTCTGTCAGAAAAGGGGATGAACTAGGTTCGAACCTTAATGCTTCGATCCTATAAGATCATGGCTTATAAATTAAATTGTCCTTGTGACTAGGCCTTTTGTGCCACTACAATATCCTTAATGATTTATAACTGGGATAAAAAAAATTTAAAATAAATCTGATTAACAAATTAACCAATATGGTCTATGTTTACCATGGTTGATGAGTCATAAAAATGGTGATTCCATAATGAACCGTGAATAAATTATTGCCAATTGTTTTATAGCAATCAAACTACATGGCTGAATCTCAAGAAGTTAATAGTCATCCAAGGGAAAGAAATGACAATACCCGAATGAATGTAACGGGTGCAGATCTACAAACACTGATAGATAATGTTGTCACTAGAGCCATCGACAGACAGCTCAAAGAACCAAGCAATACTCATGCTAAGACCAAATCGGTACCACATACTAAAACACATGAGTCAAAGAAAGACGACTCTCAGCATTCGTCCAACCAGAAAAGTCAGCCTTCTAAGCAGATCGTGTTTAATCAGGAACCAAGCTCAAAGGCCTGTTCTTATAAATACTTTGTCTCTTGCAAGCCAAGGGACTTCACAGGAGAAAAAAGGAGCCATTGACTCTATGACCTGGCTTAATAAGATGGATACCGTGGTTGATATCAGTGGTTGTGCGGAACAGGATATTGTGAAGTTTGTTTCACAATCATTTAAAGGAGAAGCATTGGCTTGGTGGAGATCGTTGGTTCAAGCCACAGGAAAAATCCCACTTTATAACATGTCTTGGGAACAGTTTGTAGCATTGATCAAGGATAACTTATGTCCTCAGCATGAGGTGGAAAGGATTGAAACCGACTTCTTGACTCTGGTCATGAAAAACTTGGATTGACAGGTGTACCTTACAAGCTTCAACACCATGCCCCGATTGGTTCCTAATTTGGTCACGCCGGAACCGAAACGAATAGCACATTTTATTGGAGGTCTAGCTCCAGAAATCAAGGGGAATGTGAAAGCATCCAGACCTACCACCTTTAGGTCAGTGGTTGATCTGTCTTTATCTCTTACACTCGATGTGATTAGGCAAAGGTCGCTTAGGAACTCTGATGAAGGGAAGAGGAAACGTGAAGATGAGAACTCACGTCACTCTAATAAGAAAAAGAAAGGGGAACTCTGAACACAAGAAGGGTTCAAGTTTTAAAAAGGATACCCAACAGACAGGAGAGAGACCCAAATGCAAAACCTGCCAGAAGCACCATTTCAGGAAATGCAGGTTCGAATCAAAATCACAATCCCAGTCAAAGCCTATAGTCTATGGGATCTGCTAGTCCAAAGAGCACAGAACTTTATATTGCAAGAAAATGAAGGATGCAACCTGTTATAATTGCAACGAGAAAGGGCATATCAAGGACCAACTACCCGAAGTTCGCAAAGAAGCCTGAAGAGGCTAAAAAGACCAATGCTTGAGTTTTCCAAATGAATGCTAAGGAGCCAGTACAGAATGATAATGTTATAACAGGTACACTCCTCATCAATGATGTTTATGCTAGGGTTTTTTTTATTCTGGTGCCACAAGTCTTTTGTAGACAATAAATTTTGTAAACTGTTAAATCTGCCTGTTAAGACTCTAAGCATAAAATATGAAGTAGAATTGGCCAATGGTACTATAGAGACTGCTTCAACAATATTAGATGGATGTTGTATATCCATTAGGAATCACTCTTTTCCTCTGTCCTTGCTTCCATTGAAATTGGCTGGATTCGATATAGTGATAGGTATGGATTGGTTATCTCATAACCAAGCCCAAATTGTTTGTGACAAGAAGCAAGTGGTTATCACAACCCCTTATGGTGAGCCACTTACTATTCAAGGAGATACGCAGTACGGATTACCAAAGCAAGTGTCTATGCTTAAGGCATCAAAGTGTTTGAAGAAAGGATGTATCATTTAAATGGCACAGGTAACCATTGATGAGCCGAAACCCAAGATCGAAGACATCCCTGTTATTTCAGAATATCCAGACGTATTCCCTGAAGAACTACCTGGGTTACCTCCAAACAGACAAGTGGAATTCAGAATTGATAGGAGCAGCCCCTGTAGCTCGAGCTCCTTATCATCTGGCACCGACCGAGATGAAAGAATTAAGAACACAATTGGATGATTTGTTAGAGAAAGGTTTTATTCAACCTAGCTCATCTCCTTGGGGAGCGCCTATTCAATTTGTGAAGAAGAATGATGGATCAATGCGTCTATGCATTGATTATCGTGAGTTGAACAAAGTTACAATCAAGAATCGATATCCATTACCCAGGATCGATGATCTGTTCGATCAGCTTCAAGGAGCGAGTTACTTCTCAAAAATCGACCTGAGGTTAGGTTATCATCAATTAAAGGTCAGAACCGAAGATGTACACAAGACTGCATTCAGAACAAGGTATGGTCACTACAATTTTCTAGTGATGCCTTTCGGGCTCACTAATGCACCAGCAGCATTCATGGATCTCATGAATCGCATTTGCAAGCCGTATCTAGACAAGTTTGTCATTCTCTTTATTGATGACATACTTATTTATTCAATTATGCTCCATAAACACCACACGATGTAGGACAATATCTTTTATCAAAGAAAAAATGTGTTTTTGGTCTCAATGTTTGCTTTTTATGTTTAACAAATTCACGTTTTGATTTTAAGTTTAATTTCAAGCTTTAAATCGCTTTCTGGAAAGTTATACGCAAACTGATGCGTAAACGTAATCATTTTAATGCGAAAAACACTCCGGAATAGTGACATAGGCTTCACATACCTTAAATAACTTTTATATAACCTAGAAATAAGTTTTGAAGGGTTTGGTGTGTCAAAAACAAGTTTATTCGATCACAGGGACTATTTGCGTCAAACTGCGAAAGTCTACTGATTCGTATAGTAACGAACATTCCGGAACTTGATCGTAAGCTAAACGTACCCTAAATATCCTTTACATATCTTAGAAAATAAGCTTTGTGTGGTTTGTTATGCGAAAATATGCTTATTTGATCAATAGGGACTAAAAGCGTCAAAAAGTGCATAAGTTTGCATTTACGCACATATCTCACATTCTGAACATATCCAGACATCCAAAAATTTTTGTAATCATTAAAATATTTTATTTTAGTGATTGGAATGAAAAAATATCACTCGTCGTGTAATTTGGATCGATTTCGCATCCGTTACAACTTCAACCATAATTAACCGAACAACGCAACCGTACGACCAAACGAACCGACATCCGAGATATTTTCAAGCATATTTCATGCCTCCTATACTTTAACTTCATTATGGAGCCCTGAATTGGGGTTAACGGGGCTAAAACACATCGAAAATGCATCAAAAACAAAGTTTTACACTTGCAGGGACTAAAACTGACATTCTGTCAAAATAGTCTAGGAGGGGCGTGTAAGACTCAGTGAGAGTCTACGCAGCCCGCGAGAGACCTCCAGATCTGCAAAAACTGGTTTTTCTCAAACAGCAGCTTTCCCCTGGGTTTTATACTTGGTTTTCTTATACTAGGGACTGGTTTTCAGGCTCCCATTATATCCAAAACAGTGTGCCACACACGGATGGTCTAGATCGAAGCTCAAATTATGAGAAACGATCCTAACGGTGGTGCAAAATCTATATAAACCCATCCATTTTATTTATCAACTCACATATTTGATTCAATCTGAGTATTTTGAATCAAATCTTCCTTGCTTGGACCTGAGTATTTTGAATCAAATCTTCCTTGCTTGGACCTTTTATAAGTCTCCTTCATGCTTGTTATTGCTTTTCAAGCATGAAAGTCAAACCTTGTTTGACTTTCTGCTTTGACCAGTCAATCGTCAACACAAAGTTCGTTTGAACTTTGCAACGTGAGCGTAATCACGATGGTTATGGTCTCTTGTGACTATACGTCCTGATTACCACGTCGATTAGGCATAGTGACGAGTCATAGTTTCGGTCAAAATACGTGTTTATGCGTATTTTGCAACGAAGCTATTTTCGGGTGTCAAAACACTTTGTTTTGATATCAAACTTGTTTTCTAACTTAGCTAAACATGTTTTAACATGTTTAACTCGTCACTTTTAGTTTAGTGCTTGTGTAGGGTCGTAAGCCAAGCGGTCTTGACATCCGCTTAGACATTAGAACCCGACCCGTTTGGTCGATCGTTAGGATCCGACCAAGCATATATTGTGACCATATTTGTATATGGAATAACCTTCCGAGGTTATACCTTATGGTCACTTAGTTTAATTAGTTGTATGATAGGTAGTTTATATGCCTTAGGTAAATGACCAAAATGCCCTTTTTATGCATAATTGGATATTAAGCATATGTAACTTAAATTATGTCACTTAAACTGATTTTGCAACATATTTAAACATGTTAGGGCATATAACACTTGTCATAGGACTAGTTAGGCGTCTCGAACGTGCTTTCATGCGAACGGCGTGTTAAAGTAGCGTAGACTACCTTAACGGGTCGTAACGGGATGTAAGCACTTAGGATAGGTTCCGATTTAGAATGTAGGCTTTGTTAAACCATATCACATGAGTTCCAATACTCATTTGGTTTATGAGACCTCATTCTACCCGATCTTCCGATTTAGGTGTCGATTCACTAACATAGTATCCGTTACACTAGGAACCACTTCGACACTTGAACTTTTGATCCTTTGAGCTTTATTATATCACTTGAACAAGATCTATACGCAATCCCAGGCGAGTACATAGTTCCACTCTTTTACCATTTTCAAATGTTTTGGGCTGATTCATATGTGTAACCGATTTGTTTTCCAAATGTGTGGCATATATGTGTTTACTAAGTGCTTTTATGTGTACTATTCCGATTATGCAAACACGGTGTTTATCAAAATCCTTAAAAGATCTACCTGTCTTCATAGTTAGTTTCTTATAGGATATTTGAAGTACAGTCTTAGATCTTCCTATCTTCATAGTGAGGTTTTTAAGAAGTACTTTACGAGATGATGGTTATGGTTTATGTGTAGAGATTGTTGGTGATTTAGATAACGAAACTAGAGTAATACAATAGGCACATGGTGGATACGCCGCTGGTACTTCCTATATATAAGTGTGCTTATTGTATTACCCTTCGTGGTGTTATCCCAAATCACCATTAGGTTTTAGGATGTTTTGATACAGTGATTCAATGCGATAGAAACCAGATCCTTTTAGCATCTATCTATCTTCATAGATTGATTCTTGTAGGATGTTTAAAGTGCTAATATTGGAGTCCTTATTTGGATTCATTGTGTACTTTAATGCGTATGTGACTAGACAATGTGACAAGAACCGAATCCCTGTAGTATTTATCTATCTTCATAGCTAGACTTACATGGGATGTTTAAAGTACTAATATTGGAGTCCTTGTTTGGATTCATTGTGTACTTTAAGGCGTGTTTACAAGTTGGTGATAAGTTGACGATTTATGTGTTATGTGGTAGTTGTGATTTATATAACGAAACGGGTGTAATAAAATAAGAACATGGTGGATACGCCGCTGGTACTTCCTATATATAAGTGTTCTTATTTTATTATTCTTGTAGCGTTTTCTGAATCACTTTAGGATTTTGTGTACGATTGATTCAATGTTCGATTTTCCAAATCCTTGTAGAATCTTCCATATCTTTATATGTTAGATTCCCAGAAGGATATCTAAAGTATTATTATAAATCATTGACTTGAATTATAAAATACTCACACAAGTTTTGATTGATTTCAAAACAGTTATTACTAATCCTTGATTGGATTTCTAATAACACATTTGTCACACCCCCAAATTCCACCCTGCAGAGTATCACCGCTTGGAGGCGTGACATGACTAGGATCGAGCCACCAATCATATTGAACAACGTAATTAAGTAAATAAAACCAACCACAATATAATTGGTGACCAAAAGCTAGTTAACCAAGTTCAAATTAAACAGCGGAAGCATAAAACCTGAAACCAAAACATAAGTCTTATAAGTTCATAAAGTTCAAATATTAAGCACGGGACATAACAGTCCATATCCCACAACGACCTCCTCCTCGTGAAAGCTCCATAAGTATCTAACGACCTGTAATGTAACACCTGTGCCTCCACGGCCATCAAACAAATACCAAACCAATGAAATGTTGTATTTCATACTTGGGATTTGTAAAAATATGTGTATCATTTACACATATCATATTTTGTTCGAATTCAGACTCTAAATCGCTTTCTGGAAGGTTATATGCGCACCGATGCGTAAATATAACCAGTTTAATGCAACGAACACTCCGGAATAGTGAAATAGGCTTAACATACTTTAAATAACCTTTACATAACTTAGATATAAGTTTTGGAAGGTTTGGTGTGGTGAAATCAAAGTTAAATCGCTTACAGGGACTAAAGTTGACAAACTGCGAAAGTATGCCAATTTGAACTGTAACAGATATTCCAGAACATGACCGTAAGTTAAACATACCATAAATATCCTTTACATAGCTTAGAAATAGGCTTTGAGGTGTTCGGTATGCTAAAATAAACTTTTGTGTCATTCAGGGACTAAAAGTGTCAAAAAGTGCACAAGTTTGCATTTTCGCGCATAACTTACGTTCTGAATACATCCGGACATCCAAAAATTTATGTAAGTACTAAAATATTTTATTTTAGTGTTTGGCTTGCCAAAAATCCATTCGTCGCGTCATTTGGATCGTTTTACGCGCTTATGCGCATTCCGTCGTAATTAACCGAGCATCGCGACCGTACGGTTAAACGAACCGACATCCAAGATATTTTTGAGCACATTTTAAGTTCCCTATACTTTAACTTCATTTTAGAGCTTTGAAATGGGGTTAACGGGCCTTAAACGTGTCGAAAATGGGCTGAATGCATGACAGGGACCAAAAGTGTAAATCTGCCAAACTTAGGCCTAGCGGTGCGCTACACTTTTAGTGTAGCGGTGCGCTAGCCTATGCCAGAACAGATAATAACAAACAGTCAGCAGATTATCAGCTGATTAAACCACAACCACATGTTTGCAACTTGCATTTTCAGCTGATAAACATCATTTCTAGCCACCACAACTTTGTGACAAGTGTACGGCTCGGATCGTGGCACGATATTCAAGAAACGATCCTAAGGGCTCTTCTTTTCCTATAAATACCCACCCCCCCATTGCTTCAAAACCCACAAATCTGATCATTTGGGCTCTAAGTTGGAACCTTCGTTTCATACCTGAGTTACTTGGATCGGGATTAGCATTCGGGGACCCTTCGTAAGTCCTCTTTCGTTCTTTTATTGCTTTTCGAGTCCGAAAGTCAAACTTTGTTTGACTTTCTGCATTGACCAGTTTATGGTCGATGCAAAGTTCGTTTGAACTTCATAACGTGAGTGTAATCACGATGGTTATAGTCCCTAGCGACTATACCTACTGATTACCACGTTATCTAGGCTCAGTGACGAGCCGTAGTTTCGGGCAGAATACGTATTCTTACGTATTTTGTAACCAAACTACTCTTAGGTATCACAACCGTTTGTTGTGATACCAAACCTGTTTTCTAAACTTAGTTAAGCATGTTTTAACATGCTTAGCTCGTCACTTTTAGTTTAGTGCTTAGATAGGGTCGTAAGGTAAGCGATCTAAACAATCGCTTATACTTTCGAACCCGACCCGTTTGGTCGATCATTAAGATCCGACCAAGCACATTAGGTGACCATAGTATATAATAACCTTACGAGGTTATACCTTATGGTCGCTTCGTTTAAGTAGTTGTATGATAGGTAGTTTATATGCCTTAGGTAAATTACCAAAATACCCCTTTGATGCCAAAATTCATTTTTAAACATATGTAACATAACTTTTGACATCTAAACTGATTTGACAACCATATTAGACATGTTAAGGCATATATTACTTGTCATAGGACTAGTTAGGCGGTCCGAACGCTTTTCACGCAAACGACGCGTTAAAGTAGCATAAGCTACCTTAATGGGTCGTGATGGGTCGATAATACTTAGGTTAAGTTTCATTTAGTATGTAGGCTTTGTTAAACCATATCATATGAGTTCCTACACTCATTTGGTTTACAGACCCTCCTGCTACCCAGTCTTCCGATTTAGGTCCGGGTTATTTATGTAGTTACCTATATTAGGTACCGTTTGATTTCCGGGACTCCTCTAGCTTACTTGGTAGTTGTTCAAGACTCCTAAGCACTCTCAGGCGAGTACATTATTCCCCTCTTTTACTGTTTTCAACTGTTTTGGGGTGACTCATATGTGCTAAATGTTTTAACAATGATTTCAAGAACGATTACAATAACAATTACAATGTGATTTCAAGAACGATTACAATAACAATTACAATGTGATTTCAAGAACGATTACAATAACAATTACAATGTGATTTCAAGAACGATTACAATAACAATTACAATGTGATTTCAAGAACGATTACAATAACAATTACAAAGTGATTTCAAGAACGATTACAATAACAATTAGAATGTGGTTTCAAGAACGATAACAATGGTTTCAAAAACAATTACAATGGTTTCAAGAACGATTTCAATAAAGTGAACGAACTTGTTGGTTGTAGTTACATAACCAATGACATTCATTAGCAATGATCAAGCCGACCAGTATTAGGTTATGGTACCATAGGATCTGACAAATCCCGTTATTCTCTATACCCATGGTTATGTGTGGGTATTTTGGGTAACGACTGAATCTGTAATTATTAACTTACCCTTTGGTAAGGGTTTGTTAAGAACGAGAACGAGAGCGAGTTGGAACGAGGAACGCGTCAAGAAGGTTTGAATGTTATTAGAGAATCGACCATAAAGTAGTTTCACAATTAAAACGAGAACGACTAGAACGATTTTACAAAATGGGTTAACGATGGGGTAAACATCGGAACATGATTGACATTTGATCATGCATTTCCACGAAACATAGTATTGATTTAAACCAAGTTTTACTTCAATACTTTGTTGTTGTGCATATGGTTTAGTTGAGACATTTCACTTGCCATACATGGATATTTGACATAGACATTTGACATGGATATTTGACATAGACATTTGACATGGATATTTGACATAGACATTTGACATGGATATTTGACATAGACATTTTGACATGATTTACATCTTGACATGAATACTTTGACATATTAATCAATACATTTGACAATTGATTTAAACATAGACATTTTACATTGTTTGGTTTGGTTTGATTAAGTGATTAAGTAACGATGCGTGTATAATATGATACAAACATGGTGGATACGCCGCTGGTACTTCCTATATATAAGTGTTTGTATGGTATTACATATTGTAGCGTTATTTGAATCATTTCAGTTTGAGACATAGAACATTTTATACAAGTAACATACTTTTCACAAGACATTTATTTACAAACAACTTATATTATAAAGACTCATTTCACATGGTTATTCATTTAATCATGCATTATTCTCTTGTTTATACATATCATCTAAACTTATTATTTTTCAAATGATTTACAAAGACAAAGCAAATTACAAGGTTCATGACTAAACATTTTCTTAAACTGAAGTCATGAATCTTATTTTCACAAAACCTATGTACTCGCCAGCATTTCTTTGCTGACCTCGTTTTCACATATGTTTCAGGTATAGTTGGATGATATCGATTGATAAGATGCATGCTCACATAGGACTGGACAAGGCCTTAGTGACTCAATAACAATGATAGATTATGTTTAATTTGTGTATTTAGATTTCCAGACGAAGTAATTATTCAATGTTTAATAAAACGAAACACTTTTTGGTATCCATGGTTATGAAACATTAATTCTGTTGCAACACGCCCCGATGTTTCCGCCGCGATTTGTTGTTTTACGCGGTCGGGGTGTGACATGTAAGGCATGTAACAACGAGTCAACAACAAAGTTGAGTGAGTTCACAGTTGATTGTTTAGTTTCACTACAAAAAAAAACCCATTTAGTGGCACACATTTTTAATGGCATTTAGTTTTTGTGCTACTAATGAAGGCTTTTATGGCACTTTGCGTATGCCATGTTTGTTTAACACACAATTTTAGTGGCATTTAGCATTTATGCTACTAATTTGTGTTTTTAATTGCACTTTACGTGTGCCACTGTAGATTTCGAGTGGTTATTTTGAAAATTACCCTCTCTCACACCATATACATAAGATAATTGGAATATGGAACTATAGAGCTCTGAACCATGAACCAAATAGAATCTTTCTTTCACCCACAAGATGACTTATTAACTCTTTTCATCCCTAAGTTTTTTCATGTTTTTTGGAAACACTAATAGAAAAAAGAGTTCTATGGAAGGACATTACTAAAAAAAATCCGTAAGTAACATTTATTTATTATGTGTACTTTATATAAATAAAAAAATATATAAGCTAAGTAAAAGTTTTAAAAATTCATCTTTATAAAATATCTTATACTTTTTACAATTTTTATTTTTGTTCTTTTAAATTATTTTTAAATATTTATTTCTTTTTATATACCTTTTTAACTTAAATCTAACTTAATTAAAATTTCACTTCCCTCTCGTTATTTTATAGCTTCCCTCCTATATCTAAAAATTTTACACCCAAAAATTTATATTCCCTCCCTTAACTGATTCTAGAATCCAAACCCTAACTATGCCCCTCCCTCCCAATTCAACATCTTCTCTCTAATAATGGTTGTGTCTGGCTTCTTTGATGTTGACACACAGACGAAAAGTTTTTCACTTTTACTGATTGGAAGTTCGTTGTTCACAAAATCCCCACACAATCTCACCACATTATGCTTCAATCCATCATCAAGTTCGGGTATATATGAATTGCTCTTAGTTTTTTTCTCCATTTTTTCCCTTTAACTTCTTCGTTATTATTGATTTAGTTGTAATCGTAGAGATCAACGACGATAACGGCGGTGACAGAGGAGCATTGGATTTCGTGTCAAGTCTACCTAAATTTCACACCCCCAAAATCCACACGCGGAGTATCACCGCAGGAGGCGTGACATGACCAGGATCAAGCCACCAATCATATTGAACAATGAAATATAATAAAGATAAACCAAACACAATATAATTGGTGTCCAAAATAAATTAACCAAATTCAAGTATCAGCGGAAGCATAAAGTGTAAAACCAAATCATAAGTTTTAAAAGTTCCAATGTTTCACATGGGACTCAACTGTCCATGTCCAACAACGACTCTTCCCCATGCAAGCTCCAGCTAAGTACCTAATGACTTGCAAAGCATGTAGTAACGAGTCAACAACAAAGCTGAGCGAGTTCACAGTTGGGTGTTTGTTTAAGTCATTCCAAAAAAAAAAACATAGTTTCCTTTATCTGGCATCCTTGCCGTGGGGGTTACCCCATAGTTGAAAACGTGTTTTGTTTAATCCCATTTACTTTGGCAATCCAGCCGTGGGGGCTACCCCATGTTTACACTACTAGACTCGTTACCATATTGACCACTGACGTTAGTCATGTTTATGTGCCCTTTGCGTCAATGTCTATCATCATTGACGTGCCTAGATCCATTAGTTCACGCCCGTCCTCTGCGGCACGGTGTGAGGCTTGTCAAACCTAAATAGCGCTATCTAACTAATGACCCGCTCGCCATTGGCCCGGCGATTAAGTCGATATAAAAGGAGGGACTTCATGATGGAGTTTTGGTCTAGTGAAATTTAAACTGTCCAAGAGGACGAGGAATTACATTCCTTAACCCGTACTGTGCTACCCAAGAAGGACGAGGAATCCATATTCCTTAACCCATTCCCAACCCAACGGGAATTTCCATGCTTTGTAGAAAGTGTGAACTCACCTTAGGTTAGCTCGGCAGATAAGTGAAAGGTCAATTGAGCTGCTAGGGGTCAACCACGTCCTAACATGGTTACTATACAAGTCAGGTCTAGGTTCAAGTAGTGCACATAAGTTTACACAGAACTAACAGGTCAAGATCACGTAATGATCATGGCAAACACGTAGAACACCTTAGCAGTCAATAATACAAAAGGGCCTAACTTGTGCGACTCGGATGATTGGGCCATCGAGCTTATGCGAGCCCAATCATCTTGTGTGAGTTAGTAACTAAAGCCCAAAGAGCATACGGGCCAACCTATTGTGCGATCAGCACAACTTGTGCGATCCACCATGGGTTGTGCGATCCAAAACCTACCCGGCCCAATAACATAAGTAATCCAATATTCACCCGGCCCAAACAATTAAACAGAAAGACATCTTGTGCGGTCCATTTATCTTGTGCGACTACAGACATCTTGTGCGATCGGATTTTGGGTTGTTCGGCCCAACTGCATAACATAATTAATTATGTTGGGAGGCCCAACATCTTGTGCGATCAGCACAATCTTGTGCGATCCACAAGATGTTGTGCGACTGTGCTTTAGGAGGTTATTCATGATGATTTAGCTGTTGTACCCTTAATTTATTTAACTTGTGCGATTCCCTTGTGCATTTGGTCTGTGCGACCGGATCAGATCTTGTGTGATCTGATCTTGTGCGATCAATTACTAGTTTCCTTAAATCATGCAAATTAGTTATTCATTCCATAATTACCCGATTTACAATCAATCAATTCTAACAGTTTCTGATTACAGATGGTCGATTAAATCAAGGTTTTGTCTATTAATTCTTATGAACCCTAATTAACATTCAATCATGACAACAACCTATCATAACATTCAATCGGATTAAACACTAGGATTAACACATATCATCCGAGTTCAAACATATCACAGTCGATTTACATACATCTATTTGGTTTTTAAATCAATAACATGCAATCCGATTCACATAAACCCAAATTCCAAATCAACACTTGTTCCATGATCATCTCATAGGTTCGGTTCATCATTTAAGGGCATCAACCGATTATACATATCAATTATTCATACATTACCACAACATAAAGAATCATTCATCATACATACAACCCTAGCCATCACATCGAAACATAATATTATCTAACAAAACATTAATCGTGAAACACTAACGGGTTGAGAGAGGGATAGGATCGATCCGAGCAAGAAAGCTTCAAGAAAGGGGATGTTGATGTCGTCGGCTTCGAGAGGAGAGAAAGAGAGAGTAGGGTTTGTGTGTGTGTTATGAATTATGAGGAACTAATCCCTAAGATGGGATATGTTTTCGTGTAAGATAGGGGTGCGCCGAACCCTTCCTTGGGCTGCCCTATTGGTTCGGTTACAAAAGGTGTGGGCCGAGGATTGAGTGGCACTAAAGTCCAATAGCTTGTGCAATCGGGTTAAAGTTGTGCGGTTACATTATATACAATCATTACACACAATCACATAACACAAACATAACATTTCATTTAAACTATGTATCACACAATCACATATAATCCAGACAAGTTACATAAAAGCATTACGAGAGGTTCTAAATTACGAGTTGTCACATTATCCCCAAGTTGAAAGAAATTTCGTCCCGAAATTTAGCACGTACTCACTGAGGAAGCTAGTTTAGTTGTATGGTTTCCTGGTTTTCTAGGGGTGTCACATCCTTCCCCCGTTGGTTTGGAATTTCGTCCCGAAATTCCGCAGTAGCTTCAGCCTCAGTAGTGGTTTCGCTTTTCTCGAATAACTGGGGATACATGTGCTTCATTTGGTCTTCGCGTTCCCAGGTGAACTCTGGGCCACGACGGGAGTTCCAACGAACTCGAACAAGAGGTATTCTGGTGCACTTGAGAATCTTAACATCTTGGTCAGTAATCTCTACTGGTTCCTCGACGAATCGCAGCTGATCGTCGATACTGAGTTCCTTCAAAGGAACTATGAGGGTCTCATCTGACAGACACTTCTTCAGATTCGACACGTGTAAAACGTTGTTAACTCCACTGAGTTCTACTGGTAGGTTTAGTTTGTAGGCCACTTTGCCTATTTTCTCTATGATTTCGAAAGGTCCAATGTATCGCGGGTTGAGTTTGCCTCGTTTGCCAAAACGAACAACACCTTTCCAAGGTGAGACTTTGAGTAGCACCCGATCCCCAACCTGGAACTCGAGTGGTTTCCTGCGCTTATTCGCGTAGCTTTTCTGACGGTCACGAGCTGCCGCCATTCGTTGTCGTATTTGAGCAATCTTCTCAGTTGTGTCAACCACAAGTTCTGGGCCAGTGATCTGGCTATCACCAACCTCTGCCTAGCAAAGAGGTGATCGGAATTTACGTCCGTACAATGCCTCAAATGGAGCGGCCTGAATAGTGGTGTGGTAACTATTATTATACGATAACTCCACTAACGGGAGATGCTTTTCCCAGCCATTGCCAAAATCGATTACACATGCTCGAAGCATGTCTTCAAGGGTTTGGATGGTGCACTCAGACTGCCCATCTGTCCGTGGATGATAGGCGGTGCTCATGTCTAGACGTGAGCCAAAGGACTTGTGCATTGCTTGCCACAGTTCAGAGGTAAAACGCGCGTCACGATCAGATATGATGGAAGTTGGCACCCCGTGCCTCTAAACCACTTCCTTTAAGTAAACGTCTGCTAAAGTAGAAAACTTGTATGTTTCTTTGATAGCCAAAAAGTGTGCAAATTTTGTCAATCGATCCACTATCACCCAAATAGTATCATTTCTGCGTTGAGATCTTGGCAGGCCAGTAACAAAATCCATGGAAATTTGCTCCCATTTCCATGTCGGGATCTCTGGTTGTTGGAGCAAGCCTGATGGTTTCTGATATTCGATCTTGACTCTCACACAAGTCAAACATTTACTGACGTAGGTTGCTATGTTGGCTTTCATGCTAGGCCACCAGTATGTAGTCTTTAAGTCGTGGTACATCTTATCTGAACCAGGATGTACTGAGTAACGAGACTTGTGCGCTTCATCCATCACAAGCTCGCGTAAGTTTCCATAAAGTGGAACCTAGATGCGCCCTGTTACGTAGTAAGCGCCGTCTTCCTTTTATTCTAACCGTTTCCTCGATCCTCGTAAGGATTCAGCCCTGATGTTTTCTGCTTTCAATGCTTCAACCTGAGCATCTCGTATCAGAGTAGGAAGACTAGATTGGATGGTAAGTTGTAACGCTCGCACACGCTTAGGTGTAGTATCCTTTGGACTGAGGGCGTCAGCCACAACATTGGCTTTGCCTGGATGGTACTTGATCGTGCATTCGTAATCATTCAAGAGCTCAACACATCCTTGTTGTCGCATGTTTAACTCCTTTTGCTTGAAGATACGCTCGAGACTCCTGTGATCGGTGTAAATGGTGGACTTGGTACCGTACAGGTAGTGTCTCCATATATTGAGAGCAAAAACCACTGCTCCCAATTCGAAGTCATGCGTAGTGTAGTTCCTTTCGTGAACTTTAAGTTGGCGTGATGCGTAAGCAATGACCTTGTCACGTTGCATCAACACACAACCAAGTCCTTGGATGGACGCGTCGCAATAAACCACAAAATCATCTGTGCCTTCAGGCAATGAGAGAATAGGTGCGCTACACAGTCTATCCTTTAAGTGCCTAAACGCAGTTTCCTGTGCATCACCCCAACGATAGGTGACACCTTTCTGAGTTAGCAAAGTGAGAGGTTGCGCAATCTTGGAGAAATCCTTGATAAACCTTCTGTAGTAACCTGCCAAACCCAAGAATTGGCGAATTTCTGTTCGTGCACGGGGTGCAGGCCAGTTCTTAATCGAGTCGACCTTGGATGGATCAACATGAATCCCATCCTTGTTTACCACGTGGCCTAGGAAATGGACTTCACGAAGCCAGAAGTCACATTTTGAAAACTTAGCATAAAGTTGTTCTGTTCGAAGGAGTTCCAAAATAAGTCATAGATGCTGCTCGTGTTCCTCCTAACTCTTAGAATAGATCAGGATGTCATCGATGAAAACTATAACGAACTTATCCAGGTAAGGCTTGCACACTTGATTCATAAGGTCCATGAAGACCGCAGGTGCGTTTGTCAGCCCAAAAGGCATGACCAAAAACTCGTAGTGTCCATAACGAGTTCTAAAGGCTGTTTTGGAGACGTCCTCTTCTCGGACTCTCAGCTGGTGATATCCCGATCTCAGATCAATCTTTGAATAGAAGCTCGACCCTTGCAGCTGGTCGAATAGGTCATCAATACGTGGAAGAGGATAGCGATTCTTCACGGACACTTTGTTGAGTTCACGGTAGTCAATACACATTCTGAAGGTACCGTATTTCTTCTTCACGAATAGCACTGGAGCTCCCCAGGGCGAAGAGCTAGGACGAATAAAACCCTTATCCAAGAGCTCTTGTAGTTGCGTGGACAATTCTTCAAGTTCGGATGGAGCTAAACGATATGGTGCTCGAGCTATGGGCGCTGCTCCAGGAGCTAGCTCGATTTGAAACTCGACTTGTCGGTGAGGCGGAAGACCAGGTAATTCCTCAGGAAATACCTCAGGAAAGTCACGCACAATCGGAAAATCTTCTATCTTCTTCTCCTTCGTTGAGGTATCAGTAACGAGAGCCAAAATAGCAGTGTGGCCCTTCCACAAACACTTCTGGGCCTTAAGGAAAGAGATGATGCTCACAACAGCACCACTCTTGTCGCCATGAATCATGAGAGGTTCATCACCTGAACGAGGAATACGGACAATCTTCTCATTGCAAAGAATCTCTGATTGGTGTTGGGATAACCAATCCATCCCAATGACAACGTCAAAACTACCCAGAACGATAGGAATGAGGTCGATAGAGAAGGTCTGATTAGCAAGAACAAGACTACAACCCTTGACTACGTGTGTGGCCTCTAAACTTTTACCATTAGCTAGCTCTACATGTGCTTGGTGTTCTAAAGTGTTGGGGTACGCTTAAGCATTTGACTAACTTTTAAGGACACGTAGCTAGTATCGGCACCCGAATCAAATAAAACAGTAACATAAAAGTCGTCCAGTAGGAACTTACCCGTCACAACATTGGGATCATTCCTCGCTTCACCCTGGCCAATCACGAATACACGCCCCTTGGCACCATTGCCATCGTTGTTGCCCCCATTGTTACCATTCCCCTGATTAATGTTGTTGTTGTTCTGGTTCCGGTTTAGCTGTGGGCAGTCTCTTTTGAAGTGGCCTTCAGCACCACACTGAAAGCACCCTTTGTTGTTGCCCTGTCGTTGCTGATCCTGCTGACGTTGATTCTGTGGGGCTTGTTGTTGCTGACGATTCTGATTCGCGGGGCGTAAACTTCTGCAATCCTTTGCGGCGTGCCCTGGCTTGTTGCACGGATGACAGTTACTCCTGGTGCATGGCCCGCTGTGGTGTAGGTTACAGCGATTGCATTTGGGGTGAATTCCCCTGTACCCACCTTGACTTTGGCTACCAGGTGATTGCTGACTAGGGCTCTTGTAGTCGTCAGTCCTTCTCTGCTGAGACTGAGACTGAACAGAAGTTGAACCTTTGCTTGAAGTTCCATCACATTTACGCTTGTTGTCGCTGGGAGTATCAGAAGTAGTAGCACTAATACGCTTTGGTAACCTGTTCTGCTCCACCGCCTGATCAGTGAGACGATGAGCCAATCGAACAACTTGCTGGATGGTGGCGAGGTTAGCTGAAGTCACATGAGTTTGAATCTCTGGCACTAAACCCTTAAGGTACAGTTCGATACGTTTGATGGGAGGATCCACCATAGTAGGACACAAGATAGCTAGCTCGTTCGATCTTTTCGTGTACACTTCAATTTCTGACCCCGTCATCTTTAAGTTGAAGAACTCTACCTCCAGCTTGTGAATGTCATCACGATTGCAGTACTCTTCTTTGATCAATTCCTTAAAATCGTTCCATGGGGTGGCGTTAGCAGCAACCAACCCCAGCATTTGGACCTGAGCGTTCCACCACGTGAGCGCTACACCCTCGAGAGTACCAGTAGCATACTTCACCCTGCGAGCCTCAGGGCATTCACACATCTCGAAAACAGATTCAAGTTTCTCAAACCAGTGGAGGAGACCTACAGCTCCTTCAGTACCATTGAAGGTACTAGGTCGACAGTCCATAAAGGTCTTGAAAGTGCACACGGGAGGCTGTGCAGGTTGACCTGCCGTGAGAGTAAGAAAGGACAAAGGTTAACACAAGGGTTGGTTCATGAGAGAGGATCTAAACATCCTAGGATAGGTCAAAATAGCAGGTTATACCTCCTGCTAGAGCTGCTGCGAGCGTTGTAGCGACTTGCTCGTTGATCAAAGCCGTCAGCTGGGCTTGAGTTAGGTTGATACGTCCACTCATGGTCTTCACAATAAGGAGAGCATAAGTTAGAAAAGTGTCGTGACTATGCGTAAGTATGGAGTGACAGAAGAGAGTAAACACGCAATGTTGCAAACAGTCGTTACTATGTGTAGGATCATGTCGTGACCCAAACGAGTCAATCAGAAGAGTTCTCGTCTGGTTCAGAGGCGGAAACTAAGAAACGGACTTGTAAAACAGCTTGTTTCACTTTAAATTGCCTTGTTTATTGATTTAACACAGTTTACAATCAAACGGCACGTCGGCAGCACTTCGGTACAGGAAACAAGAACATTGCAAATGATTTCGCTTGGACACCTATATATAGTGCTCGTAATTTTGCTTGAAGCATGTTCCACACGAAATTAGTCTCAAGCGAGATTTAATTCCACACAGAATTACAAGATGTTACATTCAAGCGAAATTACATAGATCAAGCGAAATTACCTAAAAGTCTATTTTCTCGAACAACGTTCCCTGATCTAGCATACTTAGTACAAGACTCGATACAAGACAAAGTCGATAGACGCATGCACCAACAGACTCCCCCTCGGATGTTGACGAGTCTTAAGTGTCGAGTCTTCAGCGTCTTCAGTCTTTATCAGTCTTCAGGCTTCCAGAAACTCTACCTGGCTCTTATCACACTCAAATCCTTTCTTCAGCTAATCTCATCCTCGGATTGTGCTCTATCAATCTCTGGCATCTTCAGGATCAAATTCCTAGCTCTTGCATCTTCATACTCTTTCTTTCTAACAGACTCCCCCTCAACTTGTGCTGGGATCGTAGTCTGGCTCACATTCTGCTCACATGATCACAGGTTCAATAATCGCAACCTGGCTCTCTCAAATGTTTACAGATTCAGGATCGATTCCTGGCTTACCTGCAAGTTCTCTACCCAAAACATAAGTTTTATAAAAGATAAGATATAACAAATTTAGAAACCCTTCTAACCTCTTGCAAACACAAACTTAACACATCATTTTCAAGTATCAATCAATAATGATTTATCATGTTAATCTTTGATGAACCACTTGTATGTATATCAATTTTCATTTCAAACATCTTCAAACAAACTTTCCCAAAACTGTTCGTCATGTTTAGCACTTGGAATTTTGAAAATTAGCTTTCCAATATCAGTTGTCTAAAATCTTTTTGGATTTTTCAAAATTTATACTAAAACACACTAAAATCTTTTTGGATTTTTGATATAGCAGAAAGGAAATGCAATAAAGAAACATGTACAAACAATATTTTTGTGAGTTTGTGTAAGAGGATCATATCAGTTTAATGAGACAAATCACCAACACCGTTAAGCTTTAAACATTTTAAGTTCTAAGCGATTTACTTAGATTTTCAGTATACTGATCCACTTAAATTTTCACACAAAGTTTAACTGTTTCGAGATACGAGATTAATGTTTTAGAGACTTAAACTTATTCACATGTCCCACCTCAGAATATACTCCCGTATCCAGATCCCAATATTCAGTCTTACAGGTGAGTATACCCAGATGATATCTGTCAGGGGTTAATTGCGAAACCGTGAGAGCTCAGTTCAGAACTTCCGTTCAGCAGAGAGATGACGGCTCGACTTTTGGTGGGTCCCCTTTATAGGATCTTTTGTTTCAACAGCACATGATTAGCATTTTGCAATATTTCATCAGTTTTTTGCTGAGGGTGGCGCTATATTTCAAGCAAGCGAAAAGTATTCACCAGGGACTAGGCCATTGCTTCCGCAAAATCAGAAGTCCCGGGATAATACCCTAGATATCATTAAGCATAAAGACCTAGTATCTCAGAAAGAGGGACCTTTTAAACAGGATTTCGGGGGTTACCCATATATCCGAGAGATGTTCCCCACGATATAAGTAAGATTGAATTTAGGTTTATATCTAGTGACAATCTACTAAATGTGCAAAAACCTACTGGCATATCATCAGTGAGACCGTTTATCACATTTGACTTTCCATTTCTTTAGCATGTTGTGATCGTCCACTGATGTACTATCATTTCCTCTTTTTCACAACACAACTCATTTTTTATTTTATCATGTTTTTTATTTTTTCAAATTTTCCAGTGTTTTTGGATTTTCTGAAATTTTTACTCCCCCTAAAATGCAAACACATTTAAGGAAATTTGAAAACAAACTGTACACGCAAAGCAACAACTGATATCAAATCACTTCAGATCGCCATCCACTTGGCATAAACAATCAGAACTCCCCCTTTCAACAAACTATTTTCCCATTGATTTCAAAACACTTAAGTTTGTTTTAATCAAATGGTTTTTCCGGAAAATAAGTTTTGTTGATTTTATCATTTGTAAAATTGGGGTTCATCACATCGTTTCTCAATCATATGTAGGAAAAACAAGTACAACTTAATGTCCTTGATTTACCATTTGAAAGTGAATACCTTTCATCAACCTCTTGAAGGTTCACTTACCAACCATAACCACTTGTTAATCAAAATATAACAATATAAAGATATCACCTGTAAATTTATCAATCAAACAATTCAAGAATGATGCCGATTCCTGCTCCACTCTTACCAACCTGGGAGCTCCGGCAAGTCAGGATTTCAGTTAGGAAAAACTTTATCCCAAGCCTGACCAGCCTTGGGAGATTCTGGTACACATCTATCCCACCAACATTTTGATTTATAAAAATCTTTTGCACTTTTAACCTTCCCATCAACCATCTTCCCGAAAATATGTTTAACTTTTCCATTAAAAGCTTTTTCAGCATCAAATTCTTTCTTACCAACAAAGAATTGATCTGAAATCTCAGTTTTACCCACCTTTAACTTCAAATTTTTCTTTGACAATTTAGGAAAATTTTCATCGTTCACCTCTGAAACGGAATTCTCATTCTTCTTCTCAACAGATGACTCCTCTGATTTTATGGAATCAGATTCATTGTCAGAACTACTATCTGAACTTTTAACAACCCATCTTTGTTTGTTTAAATCAACTTATCTTTTGTAAAACCGTTTTGAAGTTTCACCAACTACCACAGTCGATTTTTCAAACATTTTAACCTTTTCTTTTGATTGTTCAGATTTGTCAACATATTTTCTTCTCATTTCAAAGTTAGAAGACACTCCCTGTTTTGAATAAGTGGACTCTTGGCAGTTCCAAGCAATGTGTCCAGCTTTTTGACACTTAAAGCAAGTTCTTCTATCAACTCTCAAAGCAAATTTCTTTACATTCTTCTTTACTTCAGCAAGAAACTCTTGATTGGACTGTTTCCAGAATGGTTTCTTCTGCTCTTCTTTAGAACTTCCTCCTGCAAAAAATGTTGTTTTTGGTTTATAACTTTTCTCATTTTTATAATTTTCTGAAAAATTAAAACCTAAACCTTGTTTTCTGAAATTACCGTTATGGTTTGGTTTCTTTCAATAACCTGAACCAGAACTGTAACCCTTTTTCTTGTTCAATCTCTGTTGAACTCTTGAAGTGTACTTTTTAGGTTTTTCATTAAGATTTAAATCTTTTATTTCAGAAATATTAATTTCTATTAATTTGAAAACCTGTTTGATCATTTCAGTTTTAACACTTCTTATTGGAAATTCTTTATCAGAATATAATTTGTCTGAATCATTCAAAGTATAAGCCACTTTGATTGATCCATCATTCAAATTAGATTTTGATAACAAGAATTCTTTATTGTAAACCCTTTTAGCTGGTGAACTCGGACTCTTTTCTGACGAACTCGAACTTTCAGACTTAGACTCCGGTTTTAACTCTTCATCCATATCTAACACCTGATCGACCACTTTCTTTAATAACTCAGACTCATGATCAGTGTCAGACGCTGTGAATGTGACATCAATATTGTCTGGTAATTCATCAATGATTTCAGACTTTAACTTGATGTTGACTGCCTTTTTTAGACGCTCCTCGTTAGGATTCCTGGGGGAATAACTCTCATAGATTGGAGGCGGACACTTGTTATACTTGACACTTTGTGTCTTACCAGCATCTGTGTCTTCCATCTCTTTATCTTTAAATGCTTCAAGACCTGCAATAGTAGGATAAACACGATCAATCAAATAATCACAAGTAGTATAACTCAACAGTAATCGTTTAATCCTTTCACTCTCAATCTTTTCAACTAACTCCTGTTTCAGCTTAGCACAATCTTCAATATATTCATTGATGACGCTCTGCTTTGTCATTAATGTTGAGCTCATCATTGTCATAGCAGCATCAACTTCTTGGTTTGTCTTGTTCAAACCATCAACTGTCTTGTTCAAAACATCATATGACTCTTTTATATACTTCAAATCAGACAGTAAATCTTCTTTTATCTTCTCCAAATCAGCAATCTTCTTATCTTTCTCCTCACAAACTTTGCAAGATTCTAAACACTTCAAACATGGTTCTTCAACTTCAACCATTTTTTCAATTATCTTTTCAACTTCGACGAATTTCTCAACTTCAACGATTTTTTCCACCTCGACGAGTTTCTCTACTTCAACAAGTTTCTCAACTTCGACTATTTTTTCAATTTCAACTAATTTTTCCACCACTTTCTCCACTTCAACAATTTTCTCTACTACTTTCTCAGTTACTTGATCACTACTAGCTTCTCCAGCTTCTGTCTTTTCTTTTTCACCAGCAAAGATTCTTGCTGCTTCCAGCTCTCTCTTCAATCTAGCAATCTTCTTCTGATTCAGCATCTCCATTTTATCTGCAAACAAGAAATTAAAGCTGTCAGGATCTATGCCTTTTCTAGCTTTGTTAAGATATTCTTCCTCATCATCAGTATCCATATCGCTTCCAAGATCTGGAAAAATCGGGATTCCTTTCTGATTAGCCTCATCTTCACCCAGAATTCTAGCAACAAAACATGAACCTTGTGGAATATATTTATCCCAGCTAAATCCCTCTGTAACTAGACCTGAACCTTGTGGAATGTATTTATCCCAGCTAAATCCCTCTGCAACAAGCTCATCATCTTGATCAATTATTCCAAAATAAGCTTTCTTATTTGCATCTTCGATCATTTTTCCATGAGCAGTTTTTGGATCCTTTTGTTGAGTATGTTGATCAATCTGATGAAAAATTTGCTGCCCTCCTCCAAGCACTAGCCAAACACCACTTCACATCCATCAACTCAAGTTCCTCTGCATCAATTTGGTCATAATCTTCTTTTGTAAGCATCGGATTTCCAATCTTGCCAGCAATCAAACTTTCAGAAGATTCCAACATAGCAACGAGTGATGCCATGTGTTGCTTGGTTATTTCTGGAGACAAATTCTGACCATTTTGAATGTTCAAAGTGACGTTGCATTGAAGATTTGTTGAATTTTGTCGTTGAGAATTTGATGTTGTATGATTAGGATCAAAGCTTGAATATGAAGATGAAGATCCACCACTCTGTGTCACATTACTACATTTTGTTCCAGATGAACTGTCAGCACTAAAACCAGTTTGGATCTTTGGGCTAGGGCTGGGGGTAGCCTCAAACTTGTTCCCTCTGTAATACAAACTGACATCTTGTTGAGCATTTGGATTTGTCATGATAGCAGTTTTCTGAATATCCAATTCATGCTCTTCAATTTTTTGAATGAACTGTGCCAAATTCATACTCTTAGACTTCCTCATGTGTTTCACAATCATCAAATAAGTTCCCCACTTATGCTGTGGTAGTGCTTCAGCTAGTTTATCGACCCATTCATCATCCTCTTTCTCAATGTCCAATCTTTTCATTTCCAATACCAGATGACAATATCTATCAATAGTCTGCTTTGTTGTTTCATGATCAAAAGCTGAAAACATATCAAACGATTTCTTCAATAAGGCCTTTTTGTTTTTGATCATATCTGCGCTTCCTTTGAATTTCTGGATCAATGCTTCCCAAATTGACCTAGCTGTATTATTATGTTGGAGCAAAACAAAGATATCTTCTTTAATCGCTTGTTGAAGAATACTGATCATCATTTTCTCACTTGTAAATTTCAATTTTTCACTCTCTGAATAGTCACAAATAGCTTTTTCAATCCCACGTTCATTCTTTGGTTTCTCATAATCTTTCAACAATGAACACCATGCATCAAATTTATAAGCTTGCACCCAGTTTTCAAAACGATTTTTCCATCCTTGAAAATCTTCAACGTACATGAGCTTTGGTGGTTTCTGATAAGTTCCTGTCTCATTCTCATTGTACACAGTTTCAGCAGCAGTAACTGGAGCAACGGGTGTCGCGAACGCATTGTAAAATTCTTCAGCCATGTTTCGGCAAAAAAAGTTTTTACAAAATTCAAGTTCAAACGAAATTCCAATTCAAGTGGAAATACTCCTCAAACGGAATTACTTGTACAATCACTTCAAACGAAATTAGATCTTCACACGGAATTACAACTTTCAAACAAAAATAGTAATTCCACGCGGAATTATGTCACACAGAATCACACTTTGAAACGGAATTAACTATTTCATGCGGAATTAGTTAATCTCGAGTGGAATTCGGTAATATTGTGTGAATCGGCTCAAACGAAATTACACACAGAAGCGAAATTATGAATCTCAAGCGGAATTGTGTAATTTCGTTTGAAAACAAGCTGATGATTCCGAACGAAATTAGGCTAACGTCATCATATACGAACTGATTTTGAAACGGAATTACAGATTTTATCAGATTTTGATTGAATTAAAGTCCAATTTTCTCAAGGATTCTTTAAAACACTGTTTCACACACAATTTGTGAAATTCAAGACATTTTGACCGTAAAATCTTGTGAATATTGAAAAAGAAGGTGTAGAAGTGAGAAATTGAGGCTGTTTAGGTAAGAACTCCTCCTCCTGAGCTCTGATACCACATGTAGGATCGTGTCGTGACCCAAACGAGTCAATCAGAAGAGTTCTCGTCTGTTTCAGAGGCGGAAACTAAGAAACAGACTTGTAAAACAGCTTGTTTCACTTTAAATTGCCTTGTTTATTTATTTAACACAGTTTACAATCAAACGGCACGTCGGCAGCACTTCGGTACCGGAAACAAGAACATTGCAAATGATTTCGCTTGGACACCTATATATAGTGCTCGTAATTTCGCTTGAAGAATGTTCCACACGAAATTAGTCTCAAGCGAGATTTAATTCCACACGGAATTACAAGATGTTACATTCAAGCGAAATTACATAGATCAAGCGAAATTACCTAAAAGTCTATTTTCTCGAACAACGTGCCCTGATCTAACATACTTAGTACAAGACTCGATAAAAGACAAAGTCGACAGACGCATGCACCAACACTATGTTATCTAAGCATACCATAAGCAATGTTCTATGTAAACTAACAAGCAGGCAATATAAATGTAAATCATATCACCTATAGTGTTGAGCCTTGCATGTGGAGCGAAGTTCGGGTATATATGAATTGCTCTTAGTTTTTTTCTCCATTTTTTTCCCTTTAACTTCTTCGTTATTATTGATTTAGTTGTAATCGTAGAGATCAACGACGATAACGGCGGTGACAGAGGAGCATTGGATTTCGTGTCAAGTCTACCTAAATGTCACACCCCCAAAATCCACACCTGGAGTATAACCGCAGGAGGCATGACATGACCGGGATCAAGCCACCAATCATATTGAACAATGAAATATAATAAAGATAAACCAAACACAATATAATTGGTGTCCAAAATAAATTAACCAAATTCAAGTATCAGCAGAAGCATAAAGTGTAAAACCAAATCATAAGTTTTAAAAGTTCCAATGTTTCACATGGGACTCAAGTGTCCACACCCCGACCACGTAGAACATACAAAACGTGGCGGAAATGTCGGGGAGTGTTGTAACAGAAATAATTGTTTCAAATCCATGGCAATTGAAGTTTCGTTTTATTGATTAAAAGTGTTACAATGTCTTAACATACAAAGAAATACAACATAATTAACTAGTCTTGCATCTTTTATTGTCACTAAAGCCCAAGTCTGCCTATGTGTATCTTGATCATCTTATGCAACAGCTCCTGAAAACACATGTGAAAATAGGTACGTCAGCATAAAAATGCCTGTGAGATACATAGATTTTGTGAAAATAGGTTTCATGACTTATGTTTGAGAAAATGTTTAGTCATGAACCTTGTAATTTGCTTTGTTTTGTAAATCATTTGAAAAACGATAAGATCAGATGATATGTATAAATAAGTGTAAGGTTAAATGAATAACCATGTAAAATGAGTTTGTATAAGATAAGTTGCTTGTAAAACAATGTATTGTAAAAAGTATGTTATTTGTATAAAATGTTATATGTCTCAAACTGAAATGATTTAAATAACGTTACGACATGTAATACCATACAAACACTTATATATAGGAAGTACCAGCGGCGTATCCACCATGCTTGTATCATATTACACACGCCTCGTTACTCAAATCACTTACTCAAACCAAACCAAACAATGTAAGATGTCTATATTTAAACCAACTTCCAAATGTATTGCAATAATATGTTAAAATGTTTATGTCAAGATGTAAATCATATAATGTATAACCAATGTCAAAAGTGTTTATGTGTCAAATGTAAACCATGTAATGTGTAACCAAAATGATATGTATGGCTAGTGAAATGCATCAACTAAACCATATGCACAAGAACATAGTATTGAAGTAAAACTTGGTTTAAATCAAAGTTATGTCCTGTGGAAATGCATGATCAATGTAAATCATGTAATATGCATCCAAAATGTAAGCATGCGAAAACGATGCACTAAGTATGTAATCCAATGAACATACGTAGTGTGAAATGTAATGTAAAACGATGTACTAAGTAATGCACACAATGGGCACACCTAGCATGAAATGTAATGAAATCATGTACTATAATGTACTAACGAACATAGCAGGTATATGATGTGAAAACGTGAAAGCATGAATGTAACAAGTAGGCACATGTGTTTCACCCCAAAACAGTTTGGAAAACAGTAAAAGAGGGGTCTATGTACTCACTTGAGATTGCTTAGTAGTCCTTGAGTAACAACCAAACAATGCTAGAGATCACGGATATCAAACGGCACCTAATATAGGTAACTATGTTAATAAACCGGACCTAAATCGGAAGATCGGATAGCATGAGGGTTTGTAAACCAAACGAGTATGGAGACTCGTGTAGTATGGTTCAACAAAGCCTACATACTAATTGAAACCTAACATAATTGTTTACGACCCATTACGACCCGTTTAGGTAGCTTATGCTACTTTAACGCGTCGTTCGCGTGAAACGCGTTCGGACCGCCTAACTAGCCCTATGACAAGTGTTATATGCCTAAACATGTTACATAATCAGTTATGTGACAAAGGTTTAGGTTACATATGCTTAATTACCAATTATACATGAAAAGGGTATTCTGGTAATTTACCTAAGGCATATAAACTACCTATCATACAACTACTCAAACGATGTGACCATAGGGTATAACCTCGGAAGGTTATTCCCTACCTACTATGGTCACCTAAAGTATTTGGTCGGATCCTAATGATCGACCAAATGGGTCGGGTTCGAAGGTATAAGCGATTTATTAGATCGCTTACCCTACGACCCTAGACAACGTGGTAATCAGTAGGCATAGTCCCTAGGGACTATAACCAACGTGATTACACTCACGTTGCGAAGTTCAAACGAACTTCGCATTGACCATAAGCTTGTCGAATATCGTGCCTTAATCGCATCCGTACAAGTGTCGGAACCTTATGGTAGCTAAAAATGGTCCTTATCAGCTGACTAAGCAATTGAGAATGTGTGGGTGTGGTTAAAACAGCTGGAACCTGCTGTTAAATGCAGTTAATCTGGTCTGATAGTCGGACGCGGGCCGCATGGGGATTCACAGAAACTGAGGCGGGCCGCCTAGCCTGCACAGATCAGAAATAAGTTTGCAGAATGACAGTTTCAGCCCCTGCACGTGTTTAAGGCCATTTCCGACACCTCTAAGGCCCGTCAAGCCAACTTTAAGGCCCTAAAATGATGCCTAAACATTTTGGACATGAAACATGCTCAAAAATATGCCGGATGTTGGTTCGTTTGGCCGTACGAACGCGATGTTCGCTTAATTACGACGGAATGCGCATAAGCGCGTAAAACGATCCAAATGACGCAACGAATGGATTTTTCTTATGCCGAACACTAAAATAAAATATTTTAGTGCTTACATAAATTTTTGGATGTCCGGATGTATTCAGAACGTAAGTTATGCGTAAAATTGCAAACTTGTGCACTTTTTGACGCTTTTAGTCCCTGAATGACACAAAAGTTTATTTTAGCATACTGAACACCTCAAAGCCTATTTCTAAGCTATGTAAAGGATATTTATGGTATGTTTAACTTATGGTCATGTTCCGGAATGTCTGTTACAGTTCAAATTGGCATACTTTCGCAGTTTGTCAACTTTAGTCCCTGTAAGCGATTTAACTTTGATTTCACCACACCAAACCTTCCAAAACTTATATCTAAGTTATGTAAAGGTTATTTAAGGTATGTTAAGCCTATTTCACTATTCCAGAGTGTTCGTTGCATTAAACTGGTTATATTTACGCATCAGTGCGCGTATAACCTTCCAGAAAGCGATTTAGAGCTTGAAATCGAACAAGAATTGATATGTGTAAACGATACACATATTTTTACAATTCCCAAGTATGAAATACAATATTTCATTGGTTTGGCATTTGTTTGATGGTCGCAGTGACACAGGTGTCACAGTCTCCCCTACTTTAGGAAATTTAGTCCCGAAATTAATACCTAGGAGTCTATTTATGACTTTGTGTCAAATAACCACCCGAGATATGTAAGGCATAATCCTGACATTTCCTTAACGGACATTCTTCGAACCAAAAATGAACGAAATGAGTCATTTTCCACAACTTCTTCAGAACCGAAAATGAACGAAAGGAGTCATTTTCCACAACTTCTTCAGAACCGAAAATGAACGAAAGGAGTCATTTTCCACAATTTCTTCAGAACCGAAAATGAACGAAATGAGTCATTTTCCACAACTTCTTCAGAACCGAAAATGAACGAAAGGAGTCATTTTCCACAACTTCTTCAGAACCGAAAATGAACGAAATGAGTCATTTTCCACAACTTCTTCAGAACCGAAAATGAACGAAATGAGTCATTTTCCACAACTTCTTCAGAACCGAAAATGAACGAAAGGAGTCATTTTCCACAACTTCTTCAGAACCGAAAATGAACGAAATGAGTCATTTTTCACCATTTCTTCAGAAACAAAAATGAATAGGGTTAACTCTAGATACACGACAAAACTTGTTGTGGTTTCTGTGCACTGAATTCCATAATTATGTATGCATCCATAATTACGTAATTCCTTGCATAGTCCGCACAGTTTGTCTTGTAATGTGAAGGGGAGGAAAAATCAAACTTGTGATGAGTGTGACTAGACTACCATAAGGTCTTTTTAATTAAGCCACCAAGGAGTCCTTTCAGCTATCTCATCACATGATATTCCTAACCAGATTTTTGGATCAATCTGTTTACCTAGACCACTCAAGGGTCTAATTATGGAATAGTACAATATAATCCAAGGGTCTTTACTATTACGTAAAAGCCCATTGAGGATTTAATATAGTACCTTTGGATATCCTACCATGAATCCCTTATACGAAGATATGGAAGATTCTACGAGGATTTGGATCACAAAAACTTGGATTACTCAAAAACATAAAAGGAAACACATAAGCACATAATCACATAGTTGTTTAACTTGGTTATTGATTTGTTTTCTTTAGATGCGGATACTTAAAGCACACCAGGAATCCAATTCGTGGATTTCATTTGGCACTTTAATCATTTCAAGAATCCATCCATGAAGATAGGATGATCTACCAAAAATTCGATTTTCGTTTTCAGGAAAACGCAATATGCGAATAAAGGTACACAGTAATTTAGGACATACGGAAATACCCTTGGGTACCCTATTAAGAATTTATAGTGGTACTTGGGGTATTCGTACAGAATTATAACTTGCACCTTGCACTTCGTCTCTTTGCAAGAGACGGGTACTTAGGATCTTTGTGTAAAACGCAAGAGATTGTAAAATGGAAGAATTTTGGGGGTAGTTTGCTTTTCAAGGAATACGATTCCTTGATTGTCGGTATTGTAGGGGATATGTTGTTTATACATACAATCACATAAATACATTGCAATGTAAATAAAAAGATTTATTTATTAACAATGATAACAACTGTTTCATGGACCTTGACAACAAAAGAAAATAATACATAAGACATGATTATTTCTAAACGGTGTTGTCTTCTAGTCGGTCAGATGCTCATCTCTGTGCTGGATTAGCATTAGCAAGCTTTGGGCAATTTCTTCGGAAATGTCCCATCTCGCCACACTTGTAGCAAGAACCTGGTGGAAAGCGAGCTCGAGCAGGTTTGTTGTTAGCTTGATTTGGTGCAACTGCTGCTACGCAAACTTTTGCTGTATGACCTTTAAGTCCACAAATTTGGCATTCGCGGCACTTCACCATAGCATGATGATAAAGGTTACATTTGTTACACAAGGGTGAAGTTCCATTGTATGGCTTCCTAGTACGGGGTTTGGCTGGTTGGTTGGGGACGGCTTGACCATTGTGAGCGACCATGGCGAAGTTCCGAGAAGCCTTTTGCTTCTTTGACCGCTCAAGGGATCCAGTCTGTTCATCCATGGTCTTTGATTCCTCGATTGGTTTCGATTCCTCGACCGGTTTCTTGTCACCCTTTCGGAAAAGCTTACGTTTCCTGATCTGAGATTCAGTCAGGGTTGCAGATAGCTCAATGGCCTGCCTAACCGTAGTGGGGTTACTACCAGTAACAATGTCTTGAACTGAGTCAGGGAGACCATCAATGTATTTTTCGATTGCCTTATCCAAAGGCGTGACCATGGTAGGACACAACAGGCTCAGCTCCTCATATCGATCGGTGTATGCTCGATGTTCACCGCTGTCTTGCTTAAGATCATCGAATTCCCTTTCCAATGCCCTGATCTCGTGACGAGGACAGAATTCCTTCATCATCAGTGCTCGAAGTTCTTCCCAAGTTTGTGCCAGTGCCACTTCGGCACCCCTATCTCTCACCACACCGTTCCACCACGTCAAAGCTCGTTTCTCAAAGACACTAGATGCGAAGTCTACCTTTCGCTCGTTTGGACATTGAACATGCCTGAAGGTGCTCTCTAGACTCTCGAACCATTGCAGAAGTGCAGTCGCTCCTTGAGACCCAGAAAACTTTGATGGCTTGGCCGAGTTGAACGTCTTGAAGCTGCAGAGGGCATTATTGTTGTTGATAGCTTGGTAACATTGAGCAACGACGTTCGGGATTGCAGCAGTCATTTGCTGTGTAATGACAGCTGCCAGATCGTCAATAGATACCGGATTTTCGCGTCGTGGAGGCATTCTAAAAGAGGAAATATGAAATGAAACGAGTGAGAGAATTAGACGAAAAGAATGAGATGAAACAAATCTGATGAAAGCAAGGATAGTGGTCATTTGTTTGTTACTACAAAGTAACAAACGACCTCGGTGATTAATCAAAGTAAATAGGTCAAAAATAATGTATCGCGAAGATATGCTCGCCTATAAGTGAACACTCATCCCAAGAATTCCCAGGTAAGCACAACTGGTCTCGCGTCTGATGAGATGTATACGAAGTGCTTGCCTAGACAGAAAACCCAGAATACAGGCATTCACCCTTCCAGTTTGCACGTGTTCACATTATTTAAAACCCAAAACCTTGACGAGATTTTGAAAATTCAAAGGGGTTCAAAACCATATAACAGAGGGTTCAAAACCTTGCAATAGAGGGTTCAAAACCTTGTAATAAATCATCCTAGAACAGATGATTAGTTTTCAAAGCGGTTTTGAAATTTATGTTCTTGTTGTGGTCGTCGCCTAAGGATAGGTGACGGTATTGTTTTATGACTAAACGCAAGTAAACTTGCGTTAGGGTCCTAAGAAGGTTATAGACTAGGTCAAAGCATTACTAATAACCTAATTCCCTATAACCATTGGCTCTGATACCATCTTTTCTGTCACACCCCGACCACGTAGAACATACAAAACGTGGCGGAAATGTCGGGGAGTGTTGTAACAGAATTAATTGTTTCAAATCCATGGCAATTGAAGTTTCGTTTTATTGATTAAAAGTGTTACAATGTCTTAACAAACAAAGAAATACAACATAATTAACTAGTCTTGCATCTTTTATTGTCACTAAAGCCCAAGTCTGCCTATGTGTATCTTGATCATCTTATGCAACAGCTCCTGAAAACACATGTGAAAATAGGTACGTCAGCATAAAAATGCCTGTGAGATACATAGGTTTTGTGAAAATAGGTTTCATGACTTATGTTTGAGAAAATGTTTAGTCATGAACCTTGTAATTTGCTTTGTTTTGTAAATCATTTGAAAAACGATAAGATCAGATGATATGTATAAATAAGTGTAAGGTTAAATGAATAACCATGTAAAATGAGTTTGTATAAGATAAGTTGCTTGTAAAACAATGTATTGTAAAAAGTATGTTATTTGTATAAAATGTTATATGTCTCAAACTGAAATGATTTAAATAACGTTACGACATGTAATACCATACAAACACTTATATATAGGAAGTACCAGCGGCGTATCCACCATGCTTGTATCATATTACACACGCCTCGTTACTCAAATCACTTACTCAAACCAAACCAAACAATGTAAGATATCTATGTTTAAACCAACTTCCAAATGTATTGCAATAATATGTTAAAATGTTTATGTCAAGATGTAAATCATATAATGTATAACCAATGTCAAAAGTGTGTATGTGTCAAATGTAAACCATGTAATGTGTAACCAAAATGATATGTATGGCTAGTGAAATGCATCAACTAAACCATATGCACAAGAACATAGTATTGAAGTAAAACTTGGTTTAAATCAAAGTTATGTCCTGTGGAAATGCATGATCAATGTAAATCATGTAATATGCATCCAAAATGTAAGCATGTGAAAACGATGCACTAAGTATGTAATCCAATGAACATACGTAGTGTGAAATGTAATGTAAAACGATGTACTAAGTAATGCACACAATGGGCACACCTAGCATGAAATGTAATGAAATCATGTACTATAATGTACTAACGAACATAGCAGGTATATGATGTGAAAACGGGAAAGCATGAATGTAACAAGTAGGCACATGTGTTTCACCCCATAACAGTTTGGAAAACAGTAAAAGAGGGGTCTATGTACTCACTTGAGATTTCTTAGTAGTCCTTGAGTAACAACCAAACAATGCTAGAGATCACGGATATCAAACGGCACCTAATATAGGTAACTATGTTAATAAACCGGACCTAAATCGGAAGATCGGGTAGCATGAGGGTTTGTAAACCAAACGAGTATGGAGACTCATGTAGTATGGTTCAACAAAGCCTACATACTAATTGAAACCTAACATAATTGTTTACGACCCATTACGACCCGTTTAGGTAGCTTATGCTACTTTAACGCGTCGTTCGCGTGAAACGCGTTCGGACCGCCTAACTAGCCCTATGACAAGTGTTATATGCCTAAACATGTTACATAATCAGTTATGTGACAAAGGTTTAGGTTACATATGCTTAATTACCAATTATACATGAAAAGGGTATTCTGGTAATTTACCTAAGGCATATAAACTACCTATCATACAACTACTCAAACGATGTGACCATAGGGTATAACCTCGGAAGGTTATTCCCTACCTACTATGGTCACCTAAAGTATTTGGTCGGATCCTAATGATCGACCAAATGGGTCGGGTTCGAAGGTATAAGCGATTTATTAGATCGCTTACCCTACGACCCTAGACAACGTGGTAATCAATAGGCATAGTCCCTAGGGACTATAACCAACGTGATTACACTCACGTTGCGAAGTTCAAACGAACTTCGCATTGACCATAAGCTGGTCAACGCTGAAAGTCAAACAAAGTTTGACTTTCTGACTCGAAAAGCAATAAAAGAAAGAAAAGAACGAAAGAATACTTACGAAGGGTCCCCGAATGCTAATCCCGATCCAAGTAGCTCAGGTATGAAACAATGGTTTCAACTTAGAGCTCCTCAAATCAGAATTCTTGTAAGTTTTGCAATGGGGTGGATGGGTATTTATAGGAATACCCGAACCGTTAAGATCGCTTGTCGAATATCGTGCCTTAATCGCATCCGTACAAGTGTCGGAACCTTATGGTAGCTAAAAATGGTCCTTATCAGCTGACTAAGCAATTGAGAATGTGTGGGTGTGGTTAAAACAGCTGGAACCTGCTGTTAAATGCAGTTAATCTGGTCTGATAGTCGGACGCGGGCCGCGTGGGGATTCACAGAAACTGAGGCGGGCCGCCTGGCCTGCACAGATCAGAAATAAGTTTGCAGAATGACAGTTTCAGCCCCTGCACGTGTTTAAGGCCATTTCCGACACCTCTAAGGCCCGTCAAGCCAACTTTAAGGCCCTAAAATGATGCCTAAACATTTTGGACATGAAACATGCTCAAAAATATGCCGGATGTTGGTTCGTTTGGCCGTACGAACGCGATGTTCGCTTAATTACGACGGAATGCGCATAAGCGCGTAAAACGATCCAAATGACGCGACGAATGGATTTTTCTTATGCCGAACACTAAAATAAAATATTTTAGTGCTTACATAAATTTTTGGATGTCCGGATGTATTCAGAACGTAAGTTATGCGTAAAAATGCAAACTTGTGCACTTTTTGACGCTTTTAGTCCCTGAATGACACAAAAGTTTATTTTAGCATACCGAACACCTCAAAGCCTATTTCTAAGCTATGTAAACGATATTTATGGTATGTTTAACTTATGGTCATGTTCCGGAATGTCTATTACAGTTCAAATTGGCATACTTTCGCAGTTTGTCAACTTTAGTCCCTGTAAGCGATTTAACTTTGATTTCACCACACCAAACCTTCCAAAACTTATATCTAAGTTATGTAAAGGTTATTTAAGGTATGTTAAGCCTATTTCATTATTCTGGAGTGTTCGTTGCATTAAACTGGTTATATTTACGCATCAGTGCGCGTATAACCTTCCAGAAAGCGATTTAGAGCTTGAAATCGAACAAGAATTGATATGTGTAAACGATACACATATTTTTACAATTCCCAAGTATGAAATACAATATTTCATTAGTTTGGCATTTGTTTGATGGTCGCAGTGACACAGGTGTCACAGTCTCCCCTACTTTAGGAAATTTCGTCCCGAAATTAATACGTAGGAGTCTATTTGTGACTTTGTGTCAAATAACCACCCGAGATATGTAAGGCATAATCCTGACATTTCCTTAACGGACATTCTTCAGAACCAAAAATGAACGAAATTCTTCAGAACCGAAAATGAACGAAAGGAGTCATTTTCCACAACTTCTTCAGAACCGAAAATGAACGAAAGGAGTCATTTTCCACAACTTCTTCAGAACCGAAAATGAATGAAATGAGTCATTTTCCACAACTTCTTCAGAACCGAAAATGAACGAAAGGAGTCATTTTCCACAACTTCTTCAGAACCGAAAATGAACGAAATGAGTCATTTTCCACAACTTCTTCAGAACCGAAAATGAACGAAATGAGTCATTTTCCACAACTTCTTCAGAACCGAAAATGAACGAAAGGAGTCATTTTCCACAACTTCTTCAGAACCGAAAATGAACGAAATGAGTCATTTTCCACCATTTCTTCAGAAACAAAAATGAATAGGGTTAACTCTAGATACACGACAAAACTTGCTGTGGTTTCTGTGCACTGAATTCCATAATTATGTATGCATCCATAATTACGTAATTCCTTGCATAGTCCGCACAGTTTGTCTTGTAATGTGAAGGGGAGGAAAAATCAAACTTGTGATGAGTGTGACTAGACTACCATAAGGTCTTTTTAATTAAGCCACCAAGGAGTCCTTTCAGCTATCTCATCACATGATATTCCTAACCAGATTTTTGGATCAATCTGTTTACCTAGACCACTCAAGGGTCTAATTATGGAATAGTACAATATAATCCAAGGGTCTTTACTATTACGTAAAAGCCCATTGAGGATTTAATTTAGTACCTTTGGATATCCTACCATGAATCCCTTATACGAAGATATGGAAGATTCTACGAGGATTTGGATAACAAAAACTTGGATTACTCAAAAACATAAAAGGAAACACATAAGCACATAATCACATAGTTGTTTAACTTGGTTATTGATTTGTTTTCTTTGGATGCGGATACTTAAAGCACACCAGGAATCCAATTCGTGGATTTCATTTGGCACTTTAATCATTTCAAGAATCCATCCATGAAGATAGGATGATCTACCAAAAATTCGATTTTCGTTTTCAGGAAAACGCAATATGCGAATAAAGGTACACAATAATTTAGGACATACGGAAATACCCTTGGGTACCCTATTAAGAATTTATAGTGGTACTTGGGGTATTCGTACAGAATTATAACTTGCACCTTGCACTTCGTCTCTTTGCAAGAGACGGGTACTTAGGATCTTTGTGTAAAACGCAAGAGATTGTAAAATGGAAGAATTTTGGGGGAAGTTTGCTTTTCAAGGAATACGATTCCTTGATTGTCGGTATTGTAGGGGATATGTTGTTTATACATACAATCACATAAATACATTGCAATGTAAATAAAAAGATTTATTTATTAACAATGATAACAACTGTTTCATGGACCTTGACAACAAAAGAAAATAATACATAAGACATGATTATTTCTAAACGGTGTTGTCTTCTAGTCGGTCAGATGCTCATCTCTGTGCTGGATTAGCATTAGCAAGCTTTGGGCAATTTCTTCAGAAATGTCCCATCTCGCCACACTTGTAGCAAGAACCTGGTGGAAAGCGAGCTCGAGCAGGTTTGTTGTTAGCTTGATTTGGTGCAACTGCTGCTACGCAAACTTTTGCTGTATGACCTTTACGTCCACAAATTTGGCATTCGCGGCACTTCACCATAGCATGATGATAAAGGTTACATTTGTTACACAAGGGTGAAGTTCCATTGTATGGCTTCCTAGTACGGGGTTTGGCTGGTTGGTTGGGGACGGCTTGACCATTGTGAGCGACCATGGCGAAGTTCCGAGAAGCCTTTTGCTTCTTTGACCGCTCAAGGGATCCAGTCTGTTCATCCATGGTCTTTGATTCCTCGATTGGTTTCGATTCCTCGACCGGTTTCTTGTCACCCTTTCGGAAAAGCTTACGTTTCCTGATCTGAGATTCAGTCAGGGTTGCAGATAGCTCAATGGCCTGCCTAACCGTAGTGGGGTTACTACCAGTAACAATGTCTTGAACTGAGTCAGGGAGACCATCAATGTATTTTTCGATTGCCTTATCCAAAGGCGTGACCATGGTAGGACACAACAGGCTCAGCTCCTCATATCGATCGGTGTATGCTCGATGTTCACCGCTGTCTTGCTTAAGATCATCGAATTCCCTTTCCAATGCCCTGATCTCGTGACGAGGACAAAATTCCTTCATCATCAGTGCTCGAAGTTCTTCCCAAGTTTGGGCCAGTGCCACTTCGGCACCCCTATCTCTCACCACACCGTTCCACCACGTCAAAGCTCGTTTCTCAAAGACACTAGATGCGAAGTCTACCTTTCGCTCATTTGGACATTGAACATGCCTGAAGGTGCTCTCTAGACTCTCGAACCATTGCAGAAGTGCAGTCGCTCCTTGAGACCCAGAAAACTTTGATGGCTTGGCCGAGTTGAACGTCTTGAAGCTGCAGAGGGCATTATTGTTGTTGATAGCTTGGTAACATTGAGCAACGACGTTCGGGATTGCAGCAGTCATTTGCTGTGTAATGACAGCTGCCAGATCGTCAATAGATACCGGATTTTCGCGTCGTGGAGGCATTCTAAAAGAGGAAATATGAAATGAAACGAGTGAGAGAATTAGACGAAAAGAATGAGATGAAACAAATCTGATAAAAGCAAGGATAGTGGTCATTTGTTTGTTACTACAAAGCAACAAACGACCTCGGTGATTAATTAAAGTAAATAGGTCAAAAATAATGTATCGCGAAGACATGCTCGCCTATAAGTGAACACTCATCCCAAGAATTCCCAGGTAAGCACAACTGGTCTCGCGTCTGATGAGATGTATACGAAGTGCTTGCCTAGACAGAAAACCCAGAATACGGGCATTCACCCTTCCGGAATGTCTGTTACAGTTCAAATTGGCATACTTTCGCAGTTTGTCAACTTTAGTCCCTGTAAGCGATTTAACTTTGATTTCACCCCACCAAACCTTCCAAAACTTATATCTAAGTTATGTAAAGGTTATTTAAGGTATGTTAAGCCTATTTCACTATTCCGGAGTGTTCGTTGCATTAAACTGGTTATATTTACGCATCAGTGCGCGTATAACCTTCCAGAAAGCGATTTAGAGCTTGAAATCGAACAAGAATTGATATGTGTAAACGATACACATATTTTTACAATTCCCAAGTATGAAATACAATATTTCATTGGTTTGGCATTTGTTTGATGGTCGCAGTGACACAGGTGTCACAATCATCATTGACGTGCCCAGATCCATTAGTTAACGCCCGTCCTCTGCGGCACGGTGTGACGCTTGTCAAACCTAAATAGCGCTATCTAACTAATGACCCGCTCGCCATTGGCCCAGAGATTAAGTCGATATAAAAGGAGGGACTTCTTGATAGATTTTTGGTCTAGTGAAGTTTAAACTGTCTAAGAGGACGAGGAATTACATTCCTTAACCCATACTGTCCTACCCAAGAAGGACAAGGAATCCATATTCCTTAACCCATTCCCAACCCACCGGGAATTACCATGCTTTGTATAAAGTGTGAACTCACCTTAGGTTAGCTCGGCAGATAAGCGAAAGGTCAATCGAGCTGCTAGGGGTCAACCACATCCTAACATGGTTACCATACAAGTCAGGTCTAGGTTCAAGTAGTGCACATAAGTTTACACAGAACTAACAGGTCAAGAGCACGTAATGATCATGGCAAACACGTAGAACACCTTAGCAGTCAATAATACAAAAGGGCCTAACTTGTGCGACTCGGATGATTGGGCCATCGAGCTTGTGTGAGCCCAATCATCTTGTGTGAGTTAGTAACTATAGCCCAAAGAGCATACGGCCCAACCTATTGTGCGATCAGCACAACTTGTGCGATCCACCATGGGTTGTGCGATCCAAAACCTACCCAGCCCAATAACATAAGTAATCCAATATTCACCCGGCCTAAACAATTAAACAGAACGACATCTTGTGCGGTCCATTTATCTTGTGCGACTACAGACATCTTGTGCGATAGGATTTTGGGCTGTTCGGCCCAACTGCATAACATAATTAATTATGTTGGGCGGCCCAACATCTTGTGCGATCAGCACAATCTTGTGCGATCCACAAGATGTTGTGCGACTGTGCTTTAGGAGGTTATTCATGATGCTTTAGTTGTTGTACCCTTAATTTATTTAACTTGTGTGATTCCCTTGTGCATTTGGTATGTGCGACCGGATCAGATCTTGTGTGATCTGATCTTGTGCGATCAATTACTAGTTTCCTTAAATCATGCAAATTAGTTTTTCATTCCATAATTACCCGATTTACAATCAATCAATTCTAACAGTTTCTGATTACAGATGGTCGATTAAATCAAGGTTTTGTCTATTAATTCTTATGAACCCTAATTAACATTTAATCATGACAACAACCTATCATAACATTTAATCGGATTAAACACTAGGATTAACACATATCATCCGAGTTCAAACATATCACAGTCGATTTACATACATCCATTCGGTTCTTAAATCAATAACATGCAATCCGATTCGCATAAACCCAAATTCCAATTCAACACTTGTTCCACGATCATCTCATAGGTTCGGTTCGATCATTTAAGGGCATCAACCGATTATACATATCAATTATTCATACATTAGCACAACATAAAGAATCATTCATTATACATACAACCCTAGCCATCACATCGAAACATAATATCATCTAACAAAACATTAATCGTGAAACACTAACCGCTTGAGAGAGGGATATGATCGATCCGAGCAAGAAAGCTTCAAGAAAGGGGATGTTGATGCCGTCGGCTTCGAGAGGAGAGAAAGAGAGAGTAAGGTTTGTGTGTGTGTTATGAATTATGAGGAACTAATCCCTAAGATGGGATATGTTTTTGTGTAAGATAGGGGTGGGCCGAACCCTTCCTTGGGCTGCCCTATTGGTTCGGTTACAAAAGGTGTGGGCCGAGGATTGAGTGGCACTAAAGTCCAATAGCTTGTGCGATCGGGTTAAAGTTGTGCGGTTACATTATATACAATCATTACACACAATCACATAACACAAACATAACATTTCATTTAAACTATGTATCACACAATCACATATAATCCAGACAAGTTACATCAAAGCATTACGAGAGGTTCTAAATTACGAGTTGTCACACTAAACAAAAGGGAGTGTGATTACTTTGCTTTGGCTGCCAGGTTACGAGTCCTATGTAAGTTAGGGTTCTTTCTTTTTTTGTATGTTTTTGCTTATTACTTCACTTGCTGGTTACAACCGACCACATAAGCTTGTTTTCTTTAAAAGATAGAATGTGTGGTTAGGATAATTGCTCACATGTTTGTTTTGGGATTATGTTGAATTTAAACTTTAACAGTAAAATTGATGGCTTGAGTAGTTATCCTAACTACACAGTAACCACCAGATCCAGCTTTAATCTCACCATAATCACTTTGCATTGCACAGTGCACTAATTCGTATATGCTTTGCATTAACATTCAACTTGAACCCCAGTTTTTGATTGGTTAACTAGAACAGTTTCGACATGTCTCCCTACCCGACCTTACTTGCTCTTTTGCCTGGCTTACATTCAAGAGTTAGGATTAGATAATTTTCTGCAACAAAGTGATTAAAGGTAGAGATAGGCATTTTTACATTTAAATTCAGAATTAATTTCTTTCTAGAAGTTTCTTACGTGCTTCTTAATTTTTGGCTATTTTGACTCTAAAAGATAAGAAATATTGGAGTTTCGTCCCTTTTAGACCTGCCAAACGGGTCGGGTCATGGGTCAAAACAGGTTCGCGTTGAAACAGGTTTGGGTCAAATGGGTCAATTAAAAAAATCTTGTTTTGGTTCAGGTCGTAACGGTTTCGGGTCAGAACGGGTTTCGGGTCGGGTTGGTTAAAAAATATTTTTTTTTCAGCCCAAGATTGCAACCAATGGTGGATTATTTGATTATTCTTGGGGATTACTGGAGAAGAAGCAAAGTTATTCAGGGAAAAACGGACTTGCTCGCAGGTTGAAGAAGATGCTTGTCGAACTTAACGAATATGATTATCATGCCCGTCACATTTCTAGAACCTTCAATTTAAAAGAAGCTCTTTAGTTTCTGCCTTGTCACACAACTGGTTAGTGATAAACATATTTTATAGTTTTTTGTTGATTTGCGTTTTAACTATGAGCACTGCAAATCTTTTGTAGTAATGAGCTGATTCTTAATGTGCTAATTTTGCTATGGTATTTTTCTATTATTATTGGTTTGTGATATGTGAAAGTATGAAAATACCCTTGGAATGTGTGATGGCTGCTTACATTGGCAAGAGCTGAGTATATGCAAGATGTATAAATATGTATTATGGTTGTAGGATAGAAACAGAGCTATACAATTTTGAGTTTAGTTTATACTTTATACTCTACCTCAAACGTGGGCTTCAAGTGGAACACGTGGACTCCGTGCAAGATGTCTCGTGTGGAAGTCATCCGTGCGGCTCTTTTGAACACAAACTGCTGCTTGTGTGGCTACGAAGATGAAACAAGTAATCACCTAGCGGCGTCTTGCGCTGTTTAGTGGCACGTGTGTGTTTGGATTAAAATTCCCATCTACACTCAGCCTAGTTCACTTAAAGATCTGATGGATGCCTTAAATAAGATCAAAGGTTCTGCCGGCCGGGAAAGAGTGATTGAAGTTATTTTCAACGCTACCTTATGGCGCATTTGGAAGGCTCGGAACTCGGTTATTTTCAAAGGAAATCAATTTAACATCTGGAAAGTGGTCGAAGATATCAAAGAAGATTCGTTCATGTGGATTAAGTATAGAAGCAAGTTTAGCGGGCTCATGTGGGAGAGATGGCGGGATTTTAACGTTAGCGACATCTTTTTGTAATTTGTAATTTTTTCGCTTCTCGGGTTCCCCAGCTTCTTGTTGGCCCCTTGTCCTATTTTATGTCTTAAATAAAATAGCCGTCGTTAAAAAAACAAAATTTCTGTTGCAAATTACCATTTTGCCCATTAGTAATCATGTACAAAGTAGCATTTTTTATTAAAAAAAAGTTGCTTTGTTGTATGTTAATAATCACATATGAAACCTGCTTTAATGCTACTATTTTCTATATGTGTTGCTGAATCTCAGTATTGGGGGTGATATGTTGCATACTATAGATGATCGTCTTTTTTTACTGGTGTGGCCATGATGGAAAATGCTAGCAATTAAGCACAAAAGTAAAGTTCAACAATCAATTGATCATTTGACAAGAGCTCTATAAGTTGAAGGTCAGTGTCTTTTTATTTTCCATTTGGGACTACTTGTATAGATTCATTGCTCAATGTTTGACTTTTCTACAAATTGCGTAGCTTACCCAAATCAATCACAAAGATAGTCCCCATTGTTGGGTAAGCCACAATGGATGCAATCAAGAAAGACAAAACCATATGAAAGGAAAAATATAGGAAAATGTATGTAGCTGATTTATATTTGAGCTCTTTATTATCATATTCTTAAGCTAACTTATTTTAATAACTTGAGTTTCAGCTTGGAATAAAGATGGCATGTGTTCTCTTTGTCTTTGATAACATTAGTTGGGGAACTGTGTAAGGATAGAGCCTTTCTAGCAACTTATGCTTGACGAGATGAATTTCCTGCACTCCCAGTAGTAGTTAGTTGCTGATTATTTCATACCTCGGGTATGTGCTCACATGTCATAGTATTTCAGTTGAAGCTCTAGTAGAAAAATCAACCACATATATAAAATCTATTGTAAACGTCAAAGTTTTGTATTAGTACACATAATCTTATTCTATTATAGTTGTATACCGGGTTAAAGCTCTCCCCACTTCAAACATAACCTGTTATTTATGTATCAGTTTATTGTCTAACCGTTATGAGCCTCTTTTCATATGGCTTTATTGACAGACCATTGAAGCTATATTTCCCTTTTACTGGCCCAAACTAAATAATTCAGCTCAGTTTGCATCTTATATGGTTTTTAACTGTCACTTGAATATAGTGTACCTCAAGAAAGCCTATAAACACTTTGACCATTCATTTTGAGTGTCTGACAAAAAAGACTATCTTATGTTGATCTTATGTAAATATTTGTCTCTTTATTGTAATGGTCATATTTGTTTACTTTTTGTTTAGGTTACAAGTGTTCTTGACTTTGATCTTGGTTCCTTTTTGACCATTGAAGAAGGTATCTTTGTACTCAAAGCTAAACCTGGTGACACTCATCTTGGTGGTGAAGATTTTGACAACATAATGGTTAAAGAATGAAGTTTCTAGCTTTCATTCAAAAAATTGTTTGTTGTGTTTCAAATGTTTGATATTTAGAATTAGTTTTGACCCTTTAGAAATTTGTTTGTAAACCTTTGCAATGTTTGGAAGACAGATTCAATTTTTAATTGAAGTGATATGTTATGATTTTTACGTTATATATTTTTGTTTATATTTTTATTTTATATTGTAAATTAATCATATTAAATATTTAATTTGATGCGATTATTGTGACATAAATTATGTGCCGCTAAAAGCTCAAAAGTTTGTACTGGCAGACAAAAAAGTGCTACTAAAAGCTTAAAAACTTTGTGCGGCAGATCCAAAAAGTGCCACTAAAAGGCTTTAGCATCAGCGCTTCTAGTGTCACTTTTTTTGTGTGCCGCCCATTCTTACAAGGGTCTTTAGTGGCACTTCTATGTCTTTTTGTGTGTCACTACATGACATTTTTTTGTAGTGTTTTAAGTTGTTACCGAAAACATGGTTTGTCTTTTGCTGGCTTACTTGCTGTGGGGGTTACCCCATAGTTGATTAACCAGTTCCTTCTTTATTACCCAAACCATATCCATAATCAGTGGGGGCTTCCCCATGTGAACCACTAGACCGTTACCATATCGACCACTAACGAAAGTAAGTTGTGCCCTACGTCAATGTCTATCATCATTGACAGTTTGCCATAGTCCATTAGTACACGCCCGTCCGACTGGCACGGTGTGAGGTTTGTTAAACCTAATAGCGCTATTAACTGATGACCCGCTCGCCATTGGCCTCGGCAATTAAGTCGATATAAAATGAGCGACTTAATGATAGAGTTTTGTCTAGTAAGTTTTAAGGTTGTTGTCCTACCAAAGGAGGACGAACGTACGTATTCTACCCAAGGAGAATACGCAGGATTAATATTGGCATCCTACCCATGGAGGATGGCGGTACATATCCTACCCAAGGAGGATATGTAGATTCCGTTTTAATTCTTTAACCCATTTCCAACCACCGGGAATCCCATGCCTTAGAAAGTGTGTGAACTCACCTTGGTTTGCTCGGTTAGATTAGTTACTCTAATAATCAGAAATCAAGTCCTAATAAGGTACAGATAACAATCAGTTTCTCATGTATCCTACGTACGGTACGTACCACTCATGATCTTTACATCGAAGGAAACACAAGTAAGAAGGGTGTCGTGAAAGTGCGTAAGTGTGGAGTGACAGAAGGGAGCAAACACACAGGGTTTCAAGCAATAGTTGCTACGCTAACTAAGCATACCATAATCAAATGCGCTACTTAAACTAGCAGGTAGGCAATACGAATATAAACCATATTACCTATAGTGTTGAGTCTTGCACGTGGAGCGAAGCGTCGTTGTGGATCGTTGAGCACTGTACAGGTTATAGTCCGGTTTTATCAAAAATCTTTTCCCCTTTTTAAAACCAAGTTCACTATAACCAATGGCTCTGATACCAATCTGTTACACCCCCAAATTCCACCCTGCGGAGTATTACCGCTTGGAGGCGTGACATGACCAGGATCGAGCCACCAATCATATTAAACAACGTAATTAAGTAAATAAAACCAACCACAATACAATTGGTGACCAAAAGCTAGTTAACCAAGTTCAAATTAAACAGCGGAAGCATAAAACGTGAAACCAAAACATAAGTCTTATAAGTTCATAAAGTTCAAATGTTAAGCACGGGACATAAGTGTCCATAATCATTCACAAGTCTTGGGTTTACAAGTTTACTAGTTCACTAGGTTTATTATTTTGCAAGAAAATCATCTTTCTTTCAAGTTCATGTTTAGACTAGAAGATGATTATTTCATGTAAGCACATAATCATCTCCTAACTTGCTAAACCATGTTTTTAATCATAATCTAGCAAGTTCTATGTTATGATCAACATCAATATTAACAAGCAATCATCAAGTAATCAACAACATAATCAAAACAACTTCATACTATCATTATTTCATCTTGTTTCATCATGTTTCATCTTATTTAAGCTTATGTTTCATGATTCAAGATTCAAGTCTTTTAGTGTTCATATGTTTCATCATAATATATCTATTAACCACCAAAAACATGAAGTATCTAAGGATTAACAAGAAGCTTACTACTAGCTTAAAGCTAGGGAAGAACACTAGTGAAAATGTGATGTATAATAGCAAACGGAGGTGGTCCTTCAAGTTCCGTGAGCACCAAGCCTCGTTAAATACCTTCTTACTCCTTAGAATGGCCTTGGAAATGGATGATCAAGAATTGATGATGGTGAGGGTGTGCTTGGGGTGTTCGGTCGAGAGTTTAATAGGAGAGAGGAGAAGAAGTTGGGTGGTGATTAAGTGAAGAAGGGGATGTTCTTATAACCTCTAACTTCTATTGTCCATTGGTTTACGTGTTCCCTCAAGTACAAACATATCCAATTAAGATCTAGTGATTTCCAAGAAAATATTATGAAGATTATGAGGAGATTTGAAGAAAATCTTTGGTAGGGCCTATGGAAGCCGTGAACATTCATGGGGGGTTAAATGAAAATTATTTGGTAAGTGGGTGATTAGCAGGGTGTTAAGTGCAATATCTAATGTTTAGTGTGTTACATGAATTATATAGTATGTTTAAGTATTCGGGAACCTTAACTAGCTCAGAAAAGTAAAAACAATGCTTCTAGCAATATTTCCGTGTTCCGGGTAATGTCCGGTTGTTCGGTTAGATACCGTCCCGTTAAAGTGCTAAGTTATTCCATATAGTGTCTTTTATGCATCTTTTTGTAACACTTTTAATTCCTAACACTTAGGAAAGCATACAGGACTATTTAGTCAATTTTCTGCACAAGACTAGCATGTTAACAAGCACATGTAAGTATGACGCAGTAATCAGAAAGCAGTTAAGTAATTCAGCACAGTCATCAAGCACTTTAATTAACATTAATTAATCATACGGATACATGTAATTATGAGGGTTGTCACATTCTCCCCCTGTTAAGAGAATTTCGTCCCGAAATTTAGCGCGTGGTTACTGAGGAAGCTAGTTAAGTTGTGTGGTTTCCTGGTTTTCTTGGGGTGTCACATCATCCCCCCGTTGGTTTGGAATTTTGTCCCGAAATTCTGCAGTAGCTTCAGCCTCAGTAGTGGTTGTACTTTTCCTAAACAACTGGGGATACTTGAGTTTCATTTGGTCTTCTCGTTCCCAGGTATACTCTGGGCCACGACGGGAGTTCCAACGAACTCGAACAAGGGGTATTCTGGTACGCTTGAGAATCTTAATGTCTCGGTCTGTTATTTCAACTGGTTCCTTGACGAATCACAGCCGATCGTCGATAGTGAGCTCCTTGAGAGGAACTATGAGGGTCTCATCTGACAGACACTTTTTCAGATTTGACATGTGGAATACGTTGTGAACTCCGCTGAGTTCTTCAGGTAGATTCAACTTGTAAGCGACTTTGCCAAGTTTCTCAATGATTTCGAATGGTCCGACATAACACGGATTGAGTTTGCCTCATTTGCCAAAACGAACTACACCTTTCCATGGTGAGACTTTGAGTAGCACTCGATCTCCAACCTGGAACTCGAGTGGTTTCCTTCGCTTATCAGCATAGCTTTTCTGACGGTCACGAGCTGCCGCCATTCGTTGTCGTATCTGAGCAATCTTCTCGGTTGTATCTACTACAAGTTCTGGGCCTGTGATTTGGCTGTCACCAACTTCTGTCCAACAAAGAGGTGATCGGCATTTACGTCCGTACAATGCCTCAAACGGAGTGGCCTGGATACTGGTGTGGTAACTGTTGTTATACGAAAACTCCACTAACGGGAGGTGTTTTTCCCAGCCGTTACCAAAGTCGATTACACACGCCCGAAGCATGTCTTCAAGGGTTTGGATGGTGCGTTCAGATTGCCCATCCGTCTGTGGGTGATATGCCGTGCTCATCTCTAATCGAGAGCCAAAGGACTTGTGCATAGCTTGCCACAGTTCAGATGTAAAATGTGAGTCACGATTAGAAATGATGGAGGTTGGCACTCCTTGCCTTGATACTACTTCCTTTAGGTAGACGTCTGCTAGCGTAGAAAACTTATCCGTTTCCTTGATAGCCAGAAAATGTGCAGACTTGGTCAGTCGATCCACGATCACCCAAATGGTATCATTTCCACGTTGAGATCTAGGCAGGCCAGTAACGAAATCCATGGAAATTTTCTCCCATTTCCATTTCGGGATCTCTGGTTGTTGGAGTAGGCCTGATGGTTTCTAATATTCAATCTTAACTCTCGCACAAGTCAAACATTTACTGACGTAGGTCGCTATGTTGCTTTCATGCCAGGCCACCAGTATGTAGTCTTTAGGTCGTGGTACATCTTATCCGAACCAGGATGTACTGAATAACGAGACTTATATGCTTCATCCATCACAAGCTCACACAAGTTTCCATAGAGTGGAACCCAGATGCGACCTGTTACGTAGTAAGCGCCATCTTCTTTTTGTTCTAACTGTTTCCTTGATCCTCGCAGGGACTCAGCCCTGATGTTTTCTGCTTTCAATGCTTCGACCTGAGCATCACGAATTTGAGAGGGAAGGTTAGAGTGAATGGTAAGCTGTAACGCACGTACATGCTTTGGTGTAGTATCCTTTCGACTGAGAGCGTCGGCCACAACATTGGCCTTGCCCGGATGGTATTTGATGGCGCATTCGTAATCATTCAAGAGCTCGACCCATCGACGTTGTTGCATGTTTAATTCCTTTTGCTTGAAGATATGCTCGAGACTCCTGTGATCGGTGTAATTGGTGCACTTGGTACCGTACAGGTAATGTCTCCATATCTTAAGTGCGAAAACAAGTGCTCCCAATTCCAAGTCATGCGTAGTGTAGTTCCTTTCGTGAACCTTAAGTTGGCGTGATACGTAGGCAATGACCTTGTCACGTTGCATTAACACGCAACCAAGTCCTTGGATGGAAGCGTCGCAATAAACCACAAAATCATATGTGCCTTCAGGCAATGAGAGGATAGGCGCGCTACAAAGTCTATCTTTCAAGTGCTGGAATGCGGATTCCTGTGCATCACCCCAACGATAGGTGACACCCTTCTGAGTCAGTGAAGTGAGAGGTTGCGTAATCTTGGAGAAATCCTTGATGAATCTTCTGTAATATCCTGCCAAACACAAGAATTGGCGGATTTCTGTTGGTGTACGGGGTGCAGGCCAGTTCTTGATCGAGTCAACCTTGGATGGATCAACATGAATTCCATCCTTGTTTACCACGTGGCCTAGAAAGTGGACTTCGCGAAGCCAGAAGTCACATTTCGAAAACTTGGCATATAAGTGCTCTGTTCGAAGAAGTTCCAAAATAAGCCTCAGGTGTTGCTCGTGTTCTTCCTGACTCTTCGAATAGATCAGGATGTCGTCGATGAATACAATGACAAACTTATCCAGGTAAGGCTTGCACACTCTGTTCAATGAGATCCATGAAGACCGCAGGTGCATTCGTCAATCCGAAAGGCATAACCAGAAACTCGTAATGCCCATAACGAGTCCTGAATGCTGTTTTAGAGATATCCTCGTCTCGGACTCTCAGTTGATGGTAACCTGACCTTAGGTCAATCTTGGAATAGAAACTCGACCCTTGCAACTGGTCGAATAAGTCATCAATGCGTGGAAGAGGATAACGATTCTTCACGGTCACCTTGTTGAGTTCGCGATAGTCAATACACATTCTGAAGGTACCGTCTTTCTTCTTCACGAATAACACTGGAGCTCCCCAAGGCGAAGAGCTAGGACGTATGAAACCCTTTTCCAAGAGTTCTTGTAGTTGCGTGGACAGTTCTTCAAGTTCTGATGGAGCTAGACGATAAGGTGCACGAGCTATGGGCACTGCTACAGGAGCTAGCTTGATTTGAAATTCAACTTGATGATGAGGCGGAAGACAAGGTAATTCCTCAGGAAATACCTCAGGGAAGTCGCGCACAATAGGAATGTCTTCTATCTTCTTTTCCTTCGAAGATGTATCAGAAACGAGGGCTAGGATAGCAGTGTGGCCCTTTCGCAACCACTTCTGGGCCTTAAGGAAATAGATGATGCCCACAACAGCACCACTCTTGTCGCCACGAATTACGAGGGGTTCTTTACCAGAACGAGGGATGCGGACAATCTTCTCGTTGCAAAGAATTTCCGCTTGCTGATGAGATAACCAATCCATCCCAATAATGACATCGAAACTACCTAGAACGATAGGAATAAGATCGACAGAGAAGGTCTGACCAGCTAGGACGAGGTTACAGCCCTTAACTATGTGTGTGGCTTCAAGACTTTTACCGTTTGCTAGCTCTACCGTGTGTTTGGTGTTCAAAAGTGTTGGAGTGCGCTTAAGCATTTGGTTAACTTTTAAGGTCACATAACTAGTATCGGCACCCGAATCGAATAAAACAGTAACAAAGAAATCATCCAGAAGAAACTTACCCATCACAACGTTGGGATCGTTCCTTGCATCACCCTGACCAATCACGAAGGCATGACCTCGGACGCCATTGCCATTGTTGTTACCCCCGTTGTTGCCTCCATTGTTGCATTGATTGTTGTTCCCGTTTCCTTGGTTGTTGTTGTTCTGATTCTGGTTCAGTTGAGGGCAGTTCCTCTTAAAGTGGCCTTCAGCGCCACACTGAAAGCATCCTTTATTGCCCTGCTATTGCTGCTGCTGGTGGTTCTGTGGAGCTTTTTGTTGTTGTTGGCGATTCTGATTTGCTAGTCGTGCGCCCCTGCAATCCTTTGCTTCATGACCAAACTTGTTACACCTCAGACAACGACCCTTGTGGCACTGCCCGCTATGATGCAAATTACATCGATTGCACTTAGGGTGATTTCCCTTGTATCCACCTTGACCTTGATTCCCAGAAGACTGCTAACTAGGGCTCCTGTACTCATCTGTCTTTCGCTGCTGGGACTGAAATGAAGTAGAACCCTTGCCCGAATTTCCATCCCACTTGCGCTTGTTATCACTGGGAGCATCAGTAGTAGTAGCGCTAATAAGCTTGGGTAGCCTGTTCTGCTCAACTGCCTGATCAGTGAGACGATGAGCCAACCGGATGATTTGCTGAATGGTGCCAAGATTAGCTGAGGTCACGTGGCTTTGAATTTCTGGCACCAAACCCTTAAGGTACAGCTCGATATGCTTGATGGGAGGATCCACCATAGTAGGACACAAGATAGCTAATGTGTTCGATCTCTTTGTGTTTGCCTCGATTTCAGACCCCGTCATCTTCAAATTGAAAAATTCCACCTCTAGCTTGTGGATGTCGTCACGACTACAGTACTCTTCTTTGATCAAATCTTTGAAGGCATTCCATGGGGTGGCATTAGCAACAGCCAGCCCTAGCAGTTGAACCTGTGCTTTCCACCAGGTTAACGCAGCACCTTCGAGTGTTCCAGTAGCATATTTCACCCTACCATCTTCAGGGCATTCACACATCTCAAAAACAGACTCAATCTTCTCAAACCAGTGAAGAAGACCTACAGCTCCTTCCGTGCCGCTGAAAGTACTAGGTCGGCAATCCATGAATGTTTTGAACGTACATACGGGGGGCGGAGCATGTTGACCTATGGCTCGAGAATAAAAGACAAGGTCAAGCACAAGAGTTGGTTTGCGAGAGTAGGATCTAATCATCCTAGGATAGGTCGAAATGGCAGGTTATACCTCCTGCTGGAACTGCTGCGAGTGCCTTAGCAACTCGTTCGTTGATTAGAGTCGCCAGCTGGGCTTGAGTCAAATTTAGGCGTCCACTCATGATCTTCACATCGAAAGAAACATAAGTAAGAAGGGTGTCGCGAAAGTGCGTAAGTGTGGAGTGACAGAAGGGAGCAAACACACAGGTTTTCAAGCAATAGTTGCTACGCTAACTAAGCATACCATAATCAAATGCGCTACTTAAACTAGCAGGTAGGCAATACGAATATAAACCATATTACCTATAGTGTTGAGTCTTGCACGTGGAACGAAGCGTCGTTGTGGATCGTTGAGCACTGTACAGGTTATAGTCTAGTTTTATCAAAAAGCTTTTCCCCTTTTTAAAACCAAGTTCACTATAACCAATGGCTCTGATACCAATCTGTCACACCCCCAAATTCCACCCTGCGGAGTATCACCGCTTGGAGGCGTGACATGACCAGGATCGAGCCACCAATCATATTGAACAACGTAATTAAGTAAATAAAACCAACCACAATACAATTGGTGACCAAAAGCTAGTTAATCAAGTTCAAATTAAACAGCGGAAGTATAAAACGTGAAACCAAAACATAAGTCTTATAAGTTCATAAAGTTCAAATGTTAAGCACGGGACATAATTGTCCATAATCATTCATAAGTCTTGGGTTTACAAGTTTACTAGTTCACTAGGTTTATTATTTTGCAAGAAAATCCTCTTTCTTTCAAGTTCATGTTTAGACTAGAAGATGATTATTTCATGTAAGCACATAATCATCTCCTAACTTGCTAAACCATGTTTTTAATCATAATCTAGCAAGTTCTATGTTATGATCAACATCAATATTAACAAGCAATCATCAAGTAATCAACAACATAATCAAAACAACTTCATACTATCATTATTTCATCTTGTTTCATCATGTTTCATCTTATTTAAGCTTATGTTTCATGATTCAAGATTCAAGTATTTTAGTGTTCATATGTTTCATCATAATATATCTATTAACCACCAAAAACATGAAGTATCTAAGGATTAACAAGAAGCTTACTACTAGCTTAAAGCTAGAGAAGAACACTAGTGAAAATGTGATGGATAATAGCAAACGGAGGTGGTCCTTCAAGTTCCGTGAGCACCAAGCTTCGTTAAATACCTTCTTACTCCTTAGAATGGCCTTGGAAATGGATGATTAAGACTTGATGATGGTGAGGGTGTGCTTGGGGTGTTTGGCCGAGAGTTTAATGGGAGAGAGGAGAAGAAGTTGTGTGGTGATTAAGTGAAGAAGGTGATGTTCTTATAACCTCTAACTTCTATTGTCCATTGGTTCACTTGTTCCCTCAAGTACAAACATATCCAATTAAGATCTAGTGATTTCCAAGAAAAGATTATGAAGATTATGAGGAGATTTGAAGAAAATCTTTGGTGGGGCCTATGGAAGCCGTGAACATTCATGGGGGGGGGGGTTAAATGAAAATTATTTGGTTAGTTGGTGATTAGTAGGGTGTTAAGTGCAATATCTAATGTTTAGTGTGTTACATGAATTATGTAGTGTGTTTAAGTGTTCGGGAACCATAACTAGCTCAGAAAAGTAAAAACAATGCTTCTAGCAATATTTTAGTGTTCCGGGTAATGTCCGGTTGTTCGGTTAGATACCGTTCCATTAAAGTGCTAAGTTATTCCATATAGTGTCTTTTATGCATATTTTTGTAACACTCTTAATTCCTAACACTTAGGAAAGCATACAGGACTATTTAGTCAATGTTCTGCACAAGACTAGCATGTTAACAAGCACATGTAAGTATGACGCAGTAATCAGAAAGCAGTTAAGTAATTCAGCACAGTCATCAAGCACTTTAATTAACATTAATTAATCGTACGGATACATGTAATTATGAGGGTTGTCACAACATTAACGAGTTTTATGATGATTTCAACGAGATTACAATGTACAATTTCAAATGGCATAAAAACTACTTAGTAATAATCATATTGCCATATACAAAACTATTTGCCATGAGTTTTCACAATCAAGATTTCGTATTGCAATACTAATCTTTTGCCATTCACATATGTTTCAGGTTATCGATTATTCAAGCATGCAACGCATAGGACTGCATTCGGGCCTTGGACTTCTTTAATCAAAAGGCAATACATGTATTCTTTGTTTTTAAAACAATGTTAATAATATTGAAACAATTTAGTACCAGTAGTTGTGAGCAATTTGTAATGTGACTCCCCGATATTTCCGCCGTGTGTTGTTGTATTACGCGATTTGGGTGTTACAGATTGGTATCAGAGCACTGGTTATAGGGAATTAGGTTATTAGCATGCCTTAAACCTAATCTATAACCTTCCTAGGACCCAAACATGAGTAGACTTAGGAACTCCTTCCTAAATCCTCATCCTTTTTCATGCCATAACTACTCTATGATTTACAAATCATCTAGCCCTAGATGATTAATCCTAAACCATAGGCTTCATGCCTTAGGGTATTCCTCAAAATGTTTTTCTCAAACATTTTCATTAAAATATTTCTCAAAATGTTTTCTTAAACGTTTTTGTAAAAATATTTCACAACATGTTTTATCTCAAACGATTTGTATCAAAATATTTCTTAAATGTTTTCCTCAAACATTTTTCATCGAAATCTTGGGTTTTAATAATGTGAACACATGCAATCTGGAACGGTGGATGCCTGTACCCCGAGTTTTCTGTCTAAGGCTAGAGTGTTCGTACAAATCCACATTATCGGACCAGTCACTCTTACCTGGGAACTCTTAGGGTGAGTGTCCACTTATAGGCTAAAGCATGTCTTCGTGAAGCATTATAAAAACCTATCCATCTTTACCATGCCGAACAATTTCTAAATGACCTTTGTAACACTACTCATTCATATTACCCTTAGTAATATGTTTACTATTCACGACAAATGAAACAACTTTCCTTTCCTGATACTATTTCATCATATTACCTTCGGTGATATGTTTGATTCGAGACGATTGAAATGAATTTCATTTCATTTCACGACACTATGAGATCCTATTTCATTTTCGAAACACTACCTTTGTCTTTCAAAATTTCAATTTTTTTACCATTTGGATGAGAATTTTCAAAATTTCAAACACAAAGTTTCTTTATTTTAAAATTTTAATTTAAAACATTTAAAAAAAACAACAATAAATTTTTAAATAAAGGAATTTATAACACAAACCACTAACTTGGTTTGTATTCTCTCATCCAAAAATATTACGAAAGTTTATTTTTCAAACAACACTTATCTCGAAACAAAATCCACAACACTGTATTTTCTAGATACAAGAACAAGACTTATAAACAAGATTTTACTAAAGTCAAAATTTACATTATATATCCTAAGTACAAGCGAGACCTATGAACGAGATTTTTACTAGTTCAAAATTTTCACTACACAATAATGTTACAAACTCATAACAATTTGATGGATCTAACTTATTTGATTTTTACTATAGCTATACTTTCAAGATGCCTCCTAGACGCGATCAAACTGGAAATGCTGCTCTCGCAGCCACAATCGTTCAACAGATGACTGGTGTACTTCCAAACCTCATTATTCAGATAAACCAGGCATATAACAATAACAGTAATAACCATGCTTAGTGTGACTTCAAAACATTCAATTCGGCTAAGCCTTCGAAATTTTCTGGGTCTGAAGGAGCAACTGCGCTCCTACAATGGTTTGAAAGTATAGAAAGCACATTCCGCCATGTTCAGTGTCCCAACGAACACAAGGTAGATTTCTCCTCGAGTGTCTTTCAAAGGAGAGCACTCACTTGGTGGAATGGTATTATGAGAGACTGAGGTGCCGATATGGCAATGGCACTGACGTGGGAAGAATTTAAGGATCTTATGAAGAAAGAATTCTGCCCAGGAGGCGAAATAAGGGCACTTGAAAACGAGTTCTATTATCTAAAACAAGATAGTGGGGAAAATCGTGCCTACACAGACCGATTTGAACAGTTAAGCCTACTTTGCCCCACTATGGTCACACCTTTGGATCGGGCCATTGAGAAATACATTGATGGTTTACCAGATCCTGTCCAAGACATTGTCACTGGCAGCCAACCTGCAACGCTTAGGGAGGCTAAGGAATTAGCAGCTATCTTAACCGACTCCCAGGTTAGAAAAGGGAAACTATTTCAAAATGGAGACAAGAAGCAAAACATCGAAACTACTAATGAGAATTCTAAACAAACAAAGGCCGAATCTTCTAAATATTCTAAGAAGCGCAAGGCTTCAAAGAATTTTGCAATTCCTGCACCAGATCCACTCAACTTAGTACCCTTTAAGGGATTTTATCATGGAAAGTAACCACGGTGCAATCATTGCAACTATCATCACGTGTCAATTTCTCCTTTTTGCTAGTGTACAATCTGTGGCCTATTTAGACATCTAGTTGTGACCTGTCGTATCCAGAACCAAGCAGCCCCTACTCAGACTCGCCCTCGAGCATGTTTCAATTGTGGTGATTTAAATCATTTCAAGCGAAACTGCCCCAAAATGCTAATGGACGAGTATTCAATGTCAATGAGGCTCAAGCTAATGATCAAGCACTTATGATCATTTGAACCTCTATAATTTATGTTTATTTTCGAAAACAATGTACATATTTCAACTATGTTTGTAATGACGATATAAATTTCAAGAAGTCTATCTTTATCCTTGTTATTCATTTTCCAACTTACAAACTCTAATGTGATTACACTATGTGGGATTACAACTACATGCTGACTTTGAGGATTCCGTTCTTTAGGAACTAAATCTTGTAATTTAGCATACCATGATTGCACTCAAGTGCATTCATACAAACTTGGCAACACGATCGATACAAATACTATGAATAAGTTAATACCATTTTGTGATCATGACATTACATACATGATTTATTTATCTAATATGTATAGTACATGATTATAAATACAATTTGCTTCGTATATTGACTTAACGTACTTAGTACATTAAATTTTCAAATACATTTTGCTTAGTGTGTTAACTTAGTATACCTAGCGCATGATTTGAAAACATTTTCTTGATGTGCTTACCTTATGATGACAATGCATGATATATGTTGCATTCTACCTGTTTGGTTAATATGAAACATATATAAACATCCGTGCTAGAATAGAATGCCTACTACTAAATTTGTTGTATGCAAAATAAGTAGTGCTATCATTGCTAGTATGAAATACAATTCGATTTGACAGATGATATGTTGTGATGATATTTATTTGATTTAGACGATAGTTCGACCTTATTATTTGTTTACCCTCGCTTAACAAGAGGAGCTATGTGGACCATGTGACAAAACGAGTAATTATGGGTGCACACTTAATTATGAGATTCGACGCATGAGAATCATAGTAAGCCTTACTAAGTATGGTGGCATAAGATCTAGAGTGATTAAGGTAACGGGAGGAGTATGATGCGATAAGAACATGGTGGATACGCCGATGGTACTTCCTATATATAAGTGTTCTTATTGTGTCATTCTTCAGAACGTTGCTGAGATCACTTGGTGATTTTATGTTATCTTGGACCATTATGTGATTATGTGCTTAATTGTTATTTATGTGATTATTTTCGATGGACGACAACGAGTACATTCATTAACTCATATCGAGCCGACTGGGAGTATATTATGGTGTTAAAGATGATGATCTTGATGCCATAGGTATGTTGACCCGTCTCCTATGCATGAGATGCTCATGGTACATGGGATATACCTCGTGGGATGTTAGAAACTGTGTACGTGTAGGGATTGAATGTACACCCCTTTGTTTGCTAGGAATTACACTAAGAGCTTAGTATAACATAGTGCCATACTCAAACGATTTTTGAACACTGGCCGACCTTTTCTTTAAAATTCACAAGTTTCAAAAGGTTTAATACCTTGAGATACTTTAAATATCCCAAATCACATTTTGAATCCCCTAAAAATTTCCAACACCAAATGATGCTCCGCATCTTTGGGATCTAGCAATTTGCTTATCCATCAGTTGTTTCAATTACACTCTACGGTCTCCTTCGAATAAATTTTGGGACGAAATTTCCTAAAGTATGGGAGACTGTGACACTTGTGCTCCATAAACACCACACGATGTAGGACAATATCTTTTATTAAAGAAAAAATTTATTTTTGGTCTCAATGTTTGGTGTTTATGTTTAACAAATTCACGTTTTGATTTTAAGTTCAATTTCAAGCTTTAAATCGCTTTCTAGAAAGTTATACGCAAACTGATGCGTAAACGTAATCAGTTTAATGCGACAAACACTCTAGAATAGTGACATAGGCTTCACATACCTTAAATAACTTTTATATAACTTAGAAATAAGTTTTGAAGGCTTTGGTGTGTCAAAAACAAGTTTATTCGATCACAGGGACTATTTACGTCAAACTGCGAAAGTCTACTGATTCGTATAGTAACAAACATTTTGGAACTTGATCGTATGCTAAACATACCCTAAATATCCTTTACATAGCTTAGAAATAAGCTTTGAGGGGTTCGTTATGCGAAAATATGCTTATTTGATCAATAGGGACTAAAAGCGTCAAAAAGTGCATAAGTTTGCATTTACGCGCATATCTCACATTCTGAACATATCCGGACATCCAAAAATTTTTGTAATCATTAAAATATTTTAGTTTAGTGATTGGGATGCAAAAATATCACTCGTCGTGTAATTTGGATCGATTTCGCTTCCGTTACGACTTCCGTCGTAATTAACCGAACAACGCAATTGTACGACCAAACGAACCAAAATCCGAGATATTTTCAAGCATATTTCATGCCTCCTATACTTTAACTTCGTTATGGAGCCTTGAAATTGGGTTAACGGCGCTTAAACACGTCAAAAATGCATCAAAAACAAAGTTTTACACTTGCAGGGACTAAAACTGACATTCTATCAAAATAGTCTAGGAGGGGTGTGTAAGACTCAGTGAGAGTCTACGTGGCCCGCGAGAGACCCCCAGATCTGCAAAAACTAGTTTTTCTCAAACAGCAGCTTTCCCCTAGGTTTTATACTTGGTTTTCTTATACTTGGGACTGGTTTTTAGGCTCCCATTGTATCCAAAACAGTGTGCCACACATGGATGGTCTAGATCGAAGCTCAAATTACGAGAAACGATCCTAACGGTGGTGCAAAATCTATATAAATCCATCCATTTCATTTCTCAACTCACACATTTGATTCAATCTGCTCTAAGTTGGAGTTTTAACACTTCATACCTGAGTATTTTGAATCAAATCTTCCTTGCTTGGACCTTTTGTAAGTCTCCTTCATGCTTGTTATTGCTTTTCAAGCATGAAAGTCAAACAGTGTTTGACTTTATGCTTTGACCAGTCAATGGTCAACACAAAGTTTGTTTGAACTTTGCAACGTGAGCGTAATCACGATGGTTATGATCCCTTGTGACTATACCTCCTGATTACCACGTCGATTAGGCATAGTGACGAGTCATAGTTTCGGTCAAAATACACTTTTTTATATCAAAATTGTTTTCTAACTTAGTTAAACATGTTTTAACATATTTAACTCGTCACTTTTAGTTTAGTGCTTGTGTAGGGTCGTAAGTCAAGCGGTCTTGACAACCGCTTAGACTTTCAAACCCGACCCGTTTGGTCGATCGTTAGGATCCGACCAAGCATATATTGTGACTATAGTTGTATAGGGAATAACCTTTCGAGGTTATACCTTAGGGTCACTTAGTTTAATTAGTTGTATGATAGGTAGTTTATATGCCTTAGGTAAATGACCAAAA